>JAYDZG010000011.1:8820002-8837502 GCA_034509265.1 Microcambeva bendego
ATATATATATTATCAGTTTGACTGAAGAATTAAAGTATATTTAATGTATGCTTAAAGATCATAATCTAGATCATAGCCTCTTAAATTACAGTGGGGCAAAAAAGTATTCAGTCAGCCACTGATTGTGCAGGTTCTCTTACTTAGAAAGATGAGAGAAGTATGTTAATTTCATCATAGGCACTCTTCAACTATGAGATACAAAATGAGGGGGAAAAATCCAGGAAATCACATTGTATGATTTTTAAATAATTTATTTGTAAATTAAGTATTTGGTCACCCACAAACAAGCAAGATGTCTGGCTCTTACAAACCTGTAACTTACAACTGTCCACAGCCTAAGTCAGTCAGACTTCAAACTCAACCATGGCCAAGACCAAAGAGCTGTCAAAGGACACCAGGAAGAAAATTGTAGAATGCACCAGGCTGGGAAGAGGCAGGTTGGTGTGAATAAATCAACTGTGGGTGCAATTGTTAAAAAATGGAAGATATACATTGATAATACCATTGAGAATACCATTGATAATATCCCTTGATCTGGGCCCCACACAAGATCTCATGCCGTGGGGTCATAATGATCATGAGAAAAGTGAGCAAAAATTCCAGAACTACACGGAGGGACCTGATGAATGACCTGCATAGAGCTGGGACCAAAGTAACACAGGCTACCATCAGTAACACACTACGCCGAGAGGGACTCAAATCCTGCAGTGCCAGATGTGTACCCCTGCTTAAGCCAGTTCATGTACAGATCCGTCTGAAGTTTGCCAGAGAGCATATGGATGATCCAGGAGAGGATTGGCAGAATATCATGTGGTCAGATGAAACCAAAAAAGAAATATTTTGGTAAAAACTCAACTCATCATGTTTGGAGGAAGAACACCATACCTACTGTGAAGCATGGGGGTGGAAACATCATGCTTGGGGCTGTTTTTCTGCAAAGGGGACAGGACGACTGATCCATGTTAAGGGAAAAATGAACGGGTCCATGTATCGTGAGATTTTAAGCCAAAGCCTCCTTCCATCAGTGAGAGCATTGAAGATGGAATGTGACTGAGTCTTCCAGCATGACAATGATCCCAAACACACCGCTCAGGAAATGAAGGAGCGGCTCTGTAAAAAGCATTTCAAGGTCCTGGAGTGGCCTAGCCAGTCTCCAGACCTCAACCCCATAGAAAATTTGGGGAGGGAGATGAAAGTATGTGTTGCCCAGTGACAGCCCCAAAACATCACTGCTCTAGAGGAGATCTGTATGGAGGAATGGGCCAAAATACAGGATACAGTGTGAAGATTATTACAAGCAATGGCTGTCTTGAAATGTACACTGTGGCTGACTCAGAGCTGTTGTAAACAAAGACAGTAGTTGAAAAAGTCCTGTCAGTGTCTGAAATCTTTTATCTCAATCTCAGTATGACAATGAAGTGCGGATTGATGACGTACTGTTTACAGACCTGTCATTAAAAAAATCATTATATAATTTGTCACTACGTATCATACTGTGTGTCAAATAAAACAAGATAAATTATTTTGAAGCAATGTTACAAAGTGTGACTAGTAATAGTCACAGTGAGAGCTCTGAAGATAACAGTGTAAATATTAAACCTCATTGCTTAACATAAGTGCCCAAAGTCACTAACATTTTTTTTCTAGTTTTAAGGAAACACATTCCTTAATTCCTTAAAAACAAAGTGCTATTTCAAAATTTAAATTCATTAACAGCAAACATATTAGGTGCCAATGTCAAATAATTAGAATATGCTACCAAAATACAAGGATTCCTTTTCCCCAGAGAAACTGCTCATAAGTTACATGACAAAAGTGAATAACCCCCTTCATATGAGAATTAGTTCCTGGACTTACTACATAAGCACTGGTTTCACTTGGTGGTTGATCTTCTGAGTATTCTGACCATAAGTCCTTTTTTATGAAAATGTAATTCCCAAGTCACTCATCTTTAAATCTGTATTATAAAACATTTTTTCTCATATTTTTACATGAAGCCAGAGCACACGTGGCAGTGCTTGAAATGATTATCTTCATCCTCAGAACGATTCATCCCTGAGATCACCTGGCACATCTTTATGTCTTTAAGACATTTTTATGTCTAATAATAGACAAAATTATGTATATTATTATTTATAAATTGTGGTGGCACACCTGGTAGGTGTAGAGTTGGTGACATCAAGCCATGCCTTTCTTTGCCTCTTGTATTAAATGTTTCTGTGCAAGTTTTGCACATTCTTTGTGTCCATATGATTTTTCTTTTCCTTAAATTCCTTTCATCTTAAAAAAAATTTAAGTTTAAACCTAGGTACATATCTTCTTAATTCTCTGGCAAACAGTTTAACCTTGCAAGAGAAACCATATTGAATGGAAAGAAACTATACAAAGGTGGGTAGCCTCACAGTAAGAAGCACCTGTGTTTGATTTTCAGTTGGAACAGTCTGGGTGTTTGTGGAGTTTACATGTTCTCCTCATGTCTGGGTGTGTTACTTCTGGGAGCTCCAGGAGCTCCAGGCGTGCAGTCTGCTTAATCAAAGATACTGAAAGTTTTCCTAGGTGTGAGTGTTTGCTTTGTGGTGGACTGGCAACATGTCTGGGGAATTTTCTGCCTTTCTCAAAACCACTTAGACCATTACTTAGAAAAAGGCATAGTAATCCAGACAATGAATGAATATTAAACTTTTTTTTTTTTTAAATTACGTAAACATTTTTAATTGTCGGTTCAGTTCATTTTCTTACACCACTTATCCTAATTAGGGTCGGGTAGGGGTGCTGGAGCCTATCCCAGCTCTTTAATGGGCGCAAGGCACAAGGTAACACACTGGATGGATCTGATAATAATAATATTATAAAATAACGAATTATATATTAATTATATGAATATCAATAAATTAGAATTTGATTATTTTTGTTTAATTTCCGTATTTTATCACAGTTGAGCTGTGTTCTTTAGGATGTACAGAGGGGCTCGGCCACCTACTTCCTAAAATCTGTTTTCTTGTGCTGAGTGTGAATGAAATTAAATAAGAATAATCTGTGGGTATTAGCTTTGCAATTGTCTACTCATATATCTAAGTATTTCTTCCTGTACATCTCATATTTCTGTAAGGAGCTTGAGAATCTTGATAGCGATTTGCTTTACCATACTTAAGTAAACTTAAGAACAGATTTCTGAAGCTTTCTACAAACAATACGCAATTTAAGTCACAAATGTGCCCTAACCGATTATTAACTGAAGTTTTTTATACAAACAGCTCCTTTTCAAGTTTAAATATACTTATCAAGTTATATTCACATTCTTCATTCAATTTGCCCAGAACATGCTAGATAAACACAATGTTCAACTGCAAATACCAAAAAACAACTATAAACAGAAAAGGGGAATAAGTTTAAGATTCACTACTGTTTTTTTGCTGATGGTAGTATTTCAGAACCCATCTGACTTTTAGTACTGCATTTTAAAGTGTTGATTCTGTCAGTCTGAAAATATAAATATATAAGAGCTGCAAAAACGTATCTGGTTCTGCTTCTCAGTCAGACCGCAGAGAACCATGTGATATTGTGCAACTTCCTCTGATTGAGAAATTATTGGACTCACCAACAGTGTGACTCTCAGACTTCATAGCAATGTATGTACTTTTTGTATGATGAAACTGCAGAAAGCCTCAATAGAAGGCATAACTTTTCTTGGTTTAACCCAAGGAAAGAGGGGGAAATGAAGATTCCTTTGCCAGGATTCATCAGATATTTTGAAAATAAATTACCCACACCACATGTGTCATGTCGGATTAAAAAATGGTTTATGATGCTTTAAAAGCATAAATCATAAGCAGGGGTTTTCAACCTTAGGGTTGGGACCTCGCAAAGTTATCTGAGATACAGATGAAAGTAGAGATTTTTAAATGTTTTAAGATAATTTTATTTTATCTTATTTAAAGTTGAAGCTTTTTAATGGGCACATTTGCTTCATGATTGAATAAACAGCAGTACATCTGATTTGCTGAACAACATTATGTGCACACACTAGAAAACGATTTAAATGTTGCGTTTTTGATAAAAAAATAGCTCAGAATCTGTGCTTAATGTACCATTTTACAGTAATGCACTGCATTGTATCACCTGATAAGGCATTTTGTGAAAAAATGAATGTATATTAAGAGTTTTCACATGAACAGTTACTAGCCCAATATAATAGGGCTGATTGTTTATTTGGAATTTTAATGGCATGTTTTCATCAGTTCACAGGTTAAATAGAACATAGTCATGGACAATTTTGTGTCTCAATTTCACCTGACTTGTATGTTTTTGTACTAAACCCACCCGCAGCCCTAATAGGACTGTAAAAGTCATTCTTATTAGCACATTCTTATGTAAATAAAATAAATGTAGTGTATTTTTAATGTAACCCAACCAAGTTAGAAAGCAGATGATTTATCAAACTCCCATACTTTTTACTAAGAGGTGACTAAAATCAATTATTGAATCTAAAATCAGTTGTATTTTTGTGGCAGCCCTTTTCCAACAGGACTGTGGCCTGTGGACAAAGCAAAGTCCACAAAGACATGGTTTGGTAAATTCAGTGGCTAGGAGTTCCAATGCCCTGTGTAAAGTCCAGTAAACATTTTTGGAATAAATCGATTTGAGTGTTAGCCGGGCCTTCTAGTTCAACATTGGCACCTAACCTAACAAATGCTCTTTTGACTGAATGGGCACATATTCCATAGACAGTTTCGACAAGTTTCTGATCAGGTGTCAATAGAGCATATCTCTTTGTTTTCATATTCTCTTGTTTTTGTATATTTGAACATTATTGTAGTATTAGTTTCTCAACTGAGAATTATGGTCATAAAGTTTTAATGAAAAAGATTGATGTTTTGCATATACAAAAAAGTTTAGCAGATCAGTGCTGATGGTATTAAGTTAGAATGTCACTTGGAATTGATTTCTTGTCTCACTGATTTCTGTTTTTGTCATTTTAAATGTCTTTAAATGCTCTCCTCTCCAATCCACTCCTCTCCTCTGCTCTAAAAGTGTGTTCTAGTCAATGTATTCCAGCTGTTTTGCTGTATTTCTCGAGGGAGTGTAGGGTTTGAGCTGTGAGGAGGGTTTTCTGGCTTTGTGCCCTTGCTTCTATCATGTTCAGATGTTTCTCCAGCATCCCCCCTTCCTCTCCTGTCCTCTCTGATTTCTGAATCTTTGTACTCGTTTAGTTTGTGGAAAAACCAAAAACACAGATATGTGATTTGTGGGAAGGCAATTTTAAATAGAGATGGAAGAGCAAGAGAGATTTTATTAAATAAATTATTATTAAATTATTTGAACAATAACTATTGAGAAAAAGCTTCACATTCATGAACAGATGTGGATCATGGTACAACCATGGTTCGTGTGAGTCATAGTCATTGGCTACATCCCAAGCCATACACCATCATAGAACATTATGTCAAACAAATAATGATACAATTGATATGTCTTCCAATTTGCTGAGCTCTTTTGAGGAGCAAAATACACCATCTGACAAAAACTAAAGACTAAAGGGGCTGCCACAGCTTGGATTGAAATTAAAGTTTAATTTATGTCTTTACTCCAAAGATATTCAGTGGTTAGGGCTCAGTGGATCACTGTTTCACTGTTTCTCAATATCAAAGCCCTCAAACCACGGGTCTTTTGTGTGTATGAACACATAAATGCTTCACAAATTGATGCTAAAAAGATAAGACATATAGTTAAAGCATTGTTTTACACACTGGTGAGCAATAGGCAGGGCTCCAACACCCAAATTCAATGATAATTTAAAGAAATGATTATATTTTCTTGTGGCTATCAAGAACAGTATGTAAAACCTAAGTTCTAAAAGTGTCTTAATCCTATTGTTCTTGTTTATCCTATTGTTAATCACTGTTAATGCATGTTGGCTGGTTGGATGGTTAATCCTCTAATTACAGACACTATGCAATCCAATGTACAGACAAATTAGTAGGATAGTAAACAAAACACACGTAAAGTCATTTTATATTATTCTGTGCCTTTTAGAGTGATCCCAGCTAATATTGTGAGTTTTTCAACATATTTTATAGCATTGTGTGTGATATGATGATCCTTAAAGATTTTTCTAAACTCAGATCACATCACACAACTAAACATTATTAAAACACAGTTTTGTATTTTGCTCATAAGAGACCATTGCACTGAAAAACCAGACACAATAAACTGTGCTAATAGTGTGTGCTAATATTGTTGTAGCAAAACAATTAAGATAAAGTTTTATGTAAGGTAATGTTAAAGTAAATGTTGACCTTAGTGATCCAATGAGTGAGTTTAAATTAAACACCTCTGTGCTCATAATTCCTTAGTCAGTATTTGTGGGTTTTTTCCCACACTGGAGATAGCCAAGACTAAAAAATTGAATATTCAAAAGCTGATACATTATATTTAGGATTTAAATCCAAAGCTCTGATTTATGGATATGATTTGAGGTTCTGTCTGAATCAGTAATGATGATTGATAAGAGAGGTTATTTGAGTTTAGGCCAACATTTATACAAAATGGCTTTTTAGTCAATAAAAACTGAGCTTTTTAGAAACCTTGTCAAAATTAAAAATGTATTAAAAAAACCTTTATTGTTTTTACGTTTTTGGATCTGTAAAAATAAGATTTTAGAAACTGCTGACATCACTGACAACTCATTAATGCACTTTACTTTATTGTAAGTGCTGAACATGCAAAATGGTAGACAACTATTAAAGCTTATTTTTACTTGCATTTTTTAAATACGCCATCATTGCTCACAATGTTAGCTTAAAACTTTTCTCTTTATTCATCGATTTAAAAACTTTGTTTGCTGGTCTTATTACTTTACGCTTCCAACTTTTTGCCTGTTCTATATTTTTGCTTTTGCTTACCCCATTTGTACTTCTACTTGTTTTTGTAGGAGTTTTTTATTAAATATCATTCACATTGTTCAAAATGTAGTAAATTGAACAAAATAGCTCAGGTCATACAGTAAATGTCAGCACAGTTCAAAAAGAACACATTAACATCTTAAAACCAAAATATACATAATACTTACCACTGCTTTTGTCTTGTCTGCACTCAAATTGAAAGGCTTTTTAGCATTTTGCTTCTCTAATATCACAATTAACATGAACTGAAGTTTGATCTTAGCTAGCAAGGCAATCAAAATAAAAAATGAATACCCACTTAATGAGCAAATACCTGAATATTCCAGCCTAGCCTTAGTAAAGTTTGTGTTGGAGAGTTTTTCTAAAATGCTTTTTTTGTGTCACACTTTGACTGTGGATCAGACAGACAGACAGATAGATAGATACTTTATTGAAGGTGATGGGCAGGGTGTGAATGTGTGTGCTATTTAACATGGGAGCTTTTGACAATGTGGGAAAAGCAATTATGTACAGATGAATTCAGTCAGATCGGCCTTTATATGTGTGGTCCCAATTGAAAAAAATAAGATTGTAATATAAAATGTGGCATGCATCAGGCCTTAGCTGAGAAAAAGCAGAAGTGTTATCGCATGACTCAGGATAAGAGTTGCTGAGTGTATCACCCTCACACACTCACATTCACAATCACACACACATAATCACTACTGCTGTCGGGAGTATTTTGAAACTAAGTTCCTGACCTCAGTGTTTGGACATTTCAGGGGAGTTGGTGATGACAATGTGTGCTCAGTGAGGTTATAGGTCAGCCTGGGGAGGGGTCATTCAGAGGCAGGGTGCTGATGGATAGGCTGCAAGTTAGTGTGTCATACTACACCACGACCTGGTTTAGTGCTGCTTTGTCACTGTCTGTCTGTGTCATTCTGTGTGTGTGTGTGTGTGTGTGTGTGTGTGTGTGTGTGTGTGTGTGTGTTTTCTTTCTGTCTATCTAATGGCATTGCCATCCTCTGTGCCACTCTATGTAACATCAGGACTTGGAAGTTCTGCATTGCTTGCCAACATGCTCTGCAACACCAAATATAAATTTTAAATATCACTGATTAAAGGTGGAGTATGAATTGTATACCAGGATCTTGCATATCCCACCTTGTTTGAAGCTTGTGTCAGAGCAAAGAGCCTAAGGGCCTTGCTCAAGGGCCCAACTGTGACTACTGGGATGTGAACTTCAGTTGATATTCAAAAGTTCTTCAGCCACATGACGATTGGTAAGGTTGGTTGACTGTATTGGCATTTGTCAATAAGTCCAATTTGCAGTCTGTGATACAATTTATAACATATCTGATGGATGATGTTGGGTTTAGGACTCTATTTAGGTCAGTCAAGATTTATCATACTAGAGCTACCAGAGCTTGCTTTGTGAATAGTGGTAGTGTCATGCTAGAACAGCACAGGCCTTTCACAAATACTTGCGAGAAATTCAGAATCCCACCATTCTAGAATTTGAGTGAGTACTGAGTGTTGCAATAGAGGAAGCATAAGTTTTAAGTTGTCTGTCTCTGTGGCCCTGTGTGACCTGTTGCTCCATGTTTTCACAGTAAGTAAAAGCAATCACTATTGACTGAAGGAACAATATCACTCACAACAATATCATTTTCAGTACAACATATTTGGTTACATTTATTTGGCAATGTATATTGTAGTTTGAATATGGACTTAGCTTGGCTTAATTGTGTGCATATGTTAAGAATTGGCGGAGCTGAAATTGTTGCGAATTTGAGCTGCCAAAAGACACCAGTGAAATTCCTTCTATTTAGCATTGGCTTGAATGTATTGCAGTGCTTTTTATTCTAAATCGTGTAATTATTTCAGCAGAAACATCAACGCGCATGAGATTTAGAATGTCATAGTATGTCAACTAAGCAGTGTCAAATAAAACATCAGGTTTTTTGTAGTCATATCCATTTCATTGAAGCATATGCTGATATCACATTACTGATCTACTAATCATTACCTATAAGGTTGCTGGTTTGAGCTCCACCTCTGCAAGGTTTCCAGTGTTTTGCCATTGAGGAGGTTCCTTAACCCTCAATTGCTCAGAATGTATACAGTACTGTAAGTTGCTTTGGACAGTAAGAAAAATAAATGTTTTCAAGGGGTGTGTCACTAGATGTTGTGCTGTGGTAGAAGGGTTTGTTTGGTTTCAGACCACGAGGAAGATCAGAATTGACTAGAAAAACACAGTAGAGTGCAATCCCTGCACAGATACAGAATTGGCTGAATGGGTAGTATTTGCTAAAAGGATACTTTTTTGCGAGATCTACCTATAGATAAACGAGTTCTGGCTATCACAGTTGTCCTATTGACCCAAACCCCATGAAGCATTTTTAGGGATTTTAAACACAGATAAGACATTCACTAGCATCACGAGATGCTCTTGCTGGTATAACAGGGATTGTCAGATTTGTTGAGGCCAGCATTAGTACATTCGGGCAGTTTATCAATAATTTAAAATATTATATTGCTCGTAAATCTATATATAAATATTTTTACCAGGAGGTAAGGAGTTTTTTCTAGTTGTTGTACATTTGGACAATAAAACAAACATTTAGATTTTTTTAGATTTAGAATACTGTTTTCATCACTTTGCAGTGCAATTCGTTCTCCACATTTTAACCCAATCTGTGCAGTGAAAAAACACATATAGACTCTAGTGAACACTAGGGGGCAGTGAGCACACGTGCCCGGAGCGATGGGCAGCCCTAGCCATGGCGCCCGGGAGCAGTTAGAGGTTAGGTGCCTTGCTCAAGGGAATCGAACAATCATGCAACCTTCTGATCATGTTATTTATGCACTATTCTGTTTGTTTCTTTGGGGGATTTGTTCTATTTTTTTTTTATCGAACTCTGCGATTCACTGACCTGGTGAATTTTGCACCTTAGAATCTGCCAGTGTCTTCTTTTAGTGATGAGTATGACTGAATGTGCTATACATGATCAGCACGACTGCATTGTATTGTCTCGAGAAAATGCCCCAAATTAACAAGTAGCATAGCAGGACAATTGCATGATCTTATAACCTGTTTTACAGCTCTATGGTTAAATGATAGCAATAAAAACAGAGATAAGCCAAGACTAGGTCATGCTGTTGCTCTTAGACTGAATAATGGGTGTGTTACATTGTATAATTTAGACGGTTCTAAACAACATTTTGCAGTGTTTCAAAAAGTATTTACTGAAATATTGTCCATATTACTGTTAATACCCCTCTTTTTGTATGACTATCTTCAGTCCAATAAATACACATCAGATTATTCGTGGTGAAAACTTTTGTTTGACATATTTTTTTTCATAGCTGTGCAGTGACATCACTTATCATTGTAGAGAAAATTAGGTCAAAAGAACAATGCAAACAAGGCAGTGACTCAAACAAACAGAATCTATGATCCAAAGAAGGGCACGTCCATCTCAAACGCACTGAGCATTTATCAGAGCTCAACAGCTTGATGGAGTTACAAAAATGGTCACAGGATAAGCCAGTAACACTGGGATGCAGATGCATGATTGTACTGGAACATACTGGCTTAAATAAATAATAGTATGTACCAGGAAACACTACGTAAACCTATTACTTATGTAAATACTGTTTTCCTTTTTATATTTACTGGGAATAAGTTTTTTTTATTCCTAATGAAGCTAATGTTAATCCCAGATTGTAACAATTCAAGGTGAACCAGAGTGGACTTGAGCTAATTTCTATTTATAGGCCGAGGGTTGATTCTATAATAATAATTCTTTAAAATCTAACCAAATCCTTGACTAACCACATTAGGAAGAATTGTTTTTAATATCCATTTTTCAGTTCACAGTAAAAAATAGTGTATATACATTGTTTTTCAACCAAAGCCCAGATTACCAAATTTAAGATCTATTAAAATGCACACATTGATAGAAGAACCAGTATGTTTACCAATAAAATTGAAACTGTTAATGGTCATTGGAACACAACCTACTCTTTGATTACTGTTGGCGTATCTGTCTGTTTATATTACTAGCCTGTAACAGGAATGGTGGAATCCACTGAATCGAAGAATCTATGGTTGCCAAGAGCAATAAATGCATTTCTGATAAGTTTATATTTATTTATGTGGCAGCACCTGGTTCAGTAAATCAGTAATCATGTATAATTTAAGACATTTGTCATGGTGTAATACTTTTGAACTGAGTTTTGTTCTCATTCTCAGATCAATGTCCAGTCTTTAATACTTCACCTTGCTTTGATTTATCCTTATCTATTGTTTTTACAATTTCCCATGTTCCCTTTGACTAGCGCATGCCTTATATTTCATTTCTGTTTTCTTGGATTGTTTGAGTGCAAACAACTTTAACTATATTTAATGATTGCCTAGTTTGCTGTCTCCTTATTTCTGTATTTTCCTGTTTGGCCTTGCACATGTGTCCTGCCCCTTTAGCCCATACAATAAAAATCTTGTAAATGAATAATCTGAATCAAATTAAACACCATCTCTGGAGCATACTGCTGCTATTTCTTTCTTTGCATAAGTAGACCTGCTTGGGACATCAGCCTGTAGTTACATTTACATATTCTGAAATAGTAATATTTCAATACTGCCACACTTATAGAATAGAACACCTTCATTTGTCATTACACATATACAGATGAAATTCTTCCTTTGCATATCTCAGCTTTGGAAGCTGGGTTTAGAGTGCACGGTCAGCCATTGTGTGGCACCCCTGGAGCGGACAAGGTTAAGGATCTTGCTCAAGGACCGAACAGTGGCTACATAGCAGAGCCTAGATTTGAACCATCACTAGTTAATAACCCAAAGATCTACCCACTAGGCTACCACCGTCCCTTGGAGCAGAACAGTTTATCAGGTATCCACCTATATAGATCCAGATTGAGTAGTTTGCACTGCAGTATGTGGGTCAGAGGCAGTTACATAAGGCTGATGGATGACTGATCAGTAGATACCATATCAGGGTGTGCTTAGGTGTGAATATGTGTCAGGTTTTAGGGCTATTGTAACTGAGTAAAGATGATAAGGTCAAGTGGAGATAAGTAACCTTAAAAAGTGTCCGATAGATAACTTCTTACAGAATTACTGATTAGTAGGCTTTATTGCTAATATGTTTTGCATATGTATATATTGTAAATGACTCTTGTCATTTGCAGCTGTAAGGTTTTAATGCATTAAAAGTAATAATTTGTGATGTTTGTAATGGTTATGTTGTAATCCCCTTTCTGTTTCATAAAGAAAATGACCCAAGTGAAAAGAACAGTTTATTCAGTTTATTGTAGAAGATTTTTGATAGGCTGCACATAATGCTGACACAAGGATGTCCAACATAGGGATGAACTGGAACACTGACTATGAGTCAGGCCTTATCATTGTTTGGTTTAACTCTGCAATGATTTAGGCTACAACTGAAGCTAACTGAATTGTTTTTTTACACTAGTAAATGTTGTCGTGGCATTATAATGCTTGTAATAATTGTCTATAATTCAAATAAAAGTCATTTGCTGGCATCAGTCTTTTTGTTCAAATCTCTGAATGTTCTCCCTAATCAGTGTGGTTATAGTGATGGACAGTATGTATTTTCTCCTACACAGGATGGTTGTCCTGGTTGGAGGTGTCAGGCACCCCCAGGCCCGACTCAGAGGCTCCAGGTCAGGGGTTAATGGAGGAGAACTGAGCCTTTCTTTCCCCTGCATCTCTTTGGGTGGATTTGGTAAACAGTGGTGCTGTCACAGCAGATTAATAATGAGAGAAGTGCACAGCACAGGAGGCTAATGGTCTTCAAACCAGCTGTGAAACTAGCCACTGCAGAGTGACACGCTCACACTTACGCCCAAACTTTTGCACTCACACATACACACAGTAGTTCTATTTTAGGGTTTATTGCTAATGTTAATGCTAAAGTTAAACCAGGGAACTCTTTGTTTTCTGTGTATGCAATTATTCATTACAGAAGCTTTGTCATGTTAATAAAGCACTGAAATGAATTAAGAGAGGTGATTTTACATTCTAATTTTTAGAATGCTAATTGTAAATGACTTGAGATGACTTTATAGTACTTTATCTCACCATTGTTTTTATACATTTATACACCAAATACTTTAAAAATAATTATTTAATACAAATGTTAATGTAACTTGTTTTTTGTTGTGTTGGGAAGCTTGCATGGTAACCTATTAATTACCGATGTTCTGATTGTCACAGTGGCTTATAATGTATGGAGGAACATTTCAGCATTTTATTGAATTTCCAGTTTACTCTGCCTTGCAGCGATTTCACAAACCATGGTAAATGCCATGCTGCTGCCTTCCATTCAACTCTGTATGATATCTAGCTCCTTTGAAACCACTCCTGGCCCCAAGGCTTTGTCTGAAGAAAGCGATTAAGTGTCAAAGACTTCAAAACTTTGCTTGTTTCCAGAACACCTAATGAAAGATAAGAGGGAGTAGAAGGGAGAGAAAAGATATACCAGCCTTCATTTCCTGTAGATCCACGAAGACAGAAATGATATATGTAACACTTCATTGTGTATAAGACTGCATGATGTGCAAAGTATATTTATATTATACCCAGGGATATAAACTGCGTACAGCTGTGTATATGTAGAATTTCATTGTAATATAGTGTGTCTGTGGTAAATTGTGCGGATTCAGTCAAAAATGCATTTGTTTTTCAGGCACTGATGTTGGACAAAAAACATGAAGCACAAAGAAAATTCTGCCACAGGATTTACTCTGTGGGGTCATACTAGAACACTTTATCCTCATGCCCTTGTGGATCAATGAGTCTGTCAGCGGTTCATGGCTTGTCCCTCCTCACCACTCCACCACTGTTGGTGAGTATATGTCTGTGAGCACCTCTTTCACCAGATTTGTCTGTGAGCACCTCTTGCTGTTTTAGAGATACCCAGTCATCTTGCCATAACCATAGTTCATAAGCTCTTCAACATAAGTGGTATAAGTAATCACCTATAATGACTAAGTGAAAAATAAATAAAAGAATGAAACACTAAAGTATCTCTTTCACATAAGTATTCTGGAACCTTGTTCAATTCTTTGTAGAAGTGGATTTGGGACCAGTTAAAGCAGACGGTCATTCTTAACACTCAAATTTAACGCATCCATGTTCAGGTCTCTTAATAAATTATACATTGGGTTTAAATCTGCACTTTAGTTGGCCAACCTTTCAAACATTTCTTTGTCACACTAGTTAAATGCTGTTTTTGTCATATAATTGTAAATAGTTGAACAGTTACCCCTGTTTTTAGAAGATTCTCTTTTAAAGATGCTTCTGTATCTGGCTACATTAGTCTGTGATTCATTTCTTTTCACTTTCCGTCTATGTGGCTGCTGGATAGCACTTCCCTATGAGATGAAGCCGCCAACAACATGTTTCACTGTAAGAATGTTGTTCTCCAATGTACAATGCCTGTTTTTCTCTAGGCATAATGCATGCTGATTTACTTAAATAGTTCCATTGTCATCAGACCAGGAAACTGTATTACTTGTGTTGCTAGAGTTCTTGTATTGGCTGTAGTGGTTTTCATCTTGCTTCCTTCCATTAAGGCTTGACTTATGGAGTCATGTGGAAATAGTTGTCTATCCAACAGTTGTCTATATCTTACCTCAACCTTACAACCAACTCTAGAAAGGTTTAAATTTGTATAAACCTTTTTCCATTCATTTAGGTCACTCTGGTTCTTAAATTAATCAAAGCATTAGACATAATTTTACATAATATTACTGATCTCAATACTTACTGCTAGTCTGTATGACCTAATGTTAAGTTGCAACATGATTAAACCATTGGGAAGCCAACAACCCTTAATTTGTTTCAGCTCTGATTGATTATAGAACCATCAACCAAATATCTGGGTGTTTAGGGTTTGTTGTACCCATGGTGGAGTTTCTGTCACAAAAGCTGAGAGATTAATTGATTTCACTTTACCAAATGTTAAATGATTATAAGTTAATTCAATTAGAACATTCCAAGATTATGGCTTGTGACTTTCTCAGTTCATAGATTCCATGAAAAAAAATATTGGATAGGATTTAAAGGAAGAATTTGTAACTTGAGAGCTGTCTAACCCTACTGGAATTAAAGCTACTGCATGAGAAGAATTTCACAAGGGAGGTTTCAGAAACTTGTTTGTACTTACCAAAGGGGTTATCAAGGCAAACAGGTGATCAACCAAATACTTGGGAGTGAGAGTTGAAAAATAGTGCAAATAGACATTTGCCAAGAGATTTTTTTCATTAAAACTCAAAATTATGTAATCTTATTATGTTTGTACATCTTGTTGTTTATTTTCTGTTCAATTTTTAACACATCACCACAATAGCTTGATGTTGCATATTTCCAGTTCCACCAATTTTTCCATTTAACCATAGGGCAGCCTGGTCTCAAACCAGTGAGTTAATTGTATAACTGCCTCTAAATTGTAGCATAAAGATAACAGTGATGTGCTTTATTTATTATTTGATTCTGTTGGCTACCAAGCTATAAATGTGAATCCTGTCAGCTGCTCCCGTTAGTGGTTGTTACAATGGACTGTCTGCATTATTGATTTATGTTTTTTTACTTTATTTTATTTTTATGTCAGATGCCCTTACTGCTGCAACCCTCCTCATTTATCCATTTGGGACTGGCACTACAATGCACTGGTTTGTGCTTTTTTGTGGCTAGGGAGACACCCAGCCGACAAGAGAGTTCAGACTCTCGGTGCTGGTGTGCTAGCAGAAAAAACAGTGATGTGCTTTATTTATTATCAGTCTCATTTGATTACATTTTAAACAGTATATAGACCTAATTATTTATAGTGAGTTGTAATGTTTACTAAGACAGTGTACAAGACTTTATCACTCTTTATAGGGGCTGAGTTAACTTTGCTTGCAAACACCAGACACTAACATCTTACAACCAGTTATGAGTTTTGTGGCTGTTATGTTGGTTGTAGTGACCTGAGTTAAATCCTCATGTATCATCACTGTCTGTGAGAAGTTTCACGTGTCCTCGTGTTTATGTGGGTTTTATCTAGACATGCTTATCAAGGTATGTTGTTTTTACCTCACAAACCAAGCAAATAAATGCTGTAGTCTAAATTGCACATATGTGTGCACAAGTTGATGAACCGATTAGTGTACACTCCTGATCAAAATCATGTTTAAAAAATGCAAGAATTTGCATTTTGCACTGTTGGATCTTAAGAAGGTTCTAAGTAGAGCTTCACAATGCTGAAATGAGAGCAAGAGACAAAATATTTAGTGCAGGCAATTCTTTGAAAACAACAATTGAATTGAAATAGGATGTTAATCAGCTGATCAAAAGTTTAAGCCATATAAAGTCAAAGGTTTAATACCATAGTTAAAAAAAAAAAAAAAGGACTAAGTAATGATCAGCTTCCCCATTCTTGTTGATCACTTCAAACAATCATTTAGGCATGCTCATGCATCCACTGTCTGGAACTGATGTCCATTTTTGTTTAGTTCCCTTGCCTTCCATCCCCAATTGTTCTCACACATTTAGATCAGGGGAACACACAGGATGGTCCTTTGTCAGGTGGGCATTGTGAATTGCAGTACTGATTTGTTGAAAAACACAGTCATTACCTCACAGATGAGAGCCCATGAGGGGAGTCATGAGGGATAATTATGAGGGATGCCCGCTGCAACGTCACATAGCCAGCTGCTGTTTGATGTCCCTGCAAAACCTGACGCTCCATTGTTCCATTGAAGAAAAAAACACCCCAAATGATGATGTGTTGGAAAAAGCACCAGCCATGTAGAAAACATCTCAGGTGGGATCTCATTGTTATACCAGTAATGGGAAGCCATCAGGACCATCAAGGATATTTTTTCTCATCAAAGAATAAAACTTTCTTCTACCTTTCAATGTCCCATGTTTGTTGGTCCCCTGCAAGGTCCTTTTTTTGAAGTCCTTCCCTCACAGATGCCATATGATGGTTATTGAGCTGCAGTCAGCACCAATATTGGCATTAATTTGGGTCAAGGATCTGTCTTGACGGACAGCCAATTGGATCCTGAGGCTCAGATTTTTTGGGTCTACCACTTGTTTTCTTTCTTCTATAACACCCAAGATCTTTTAATAAATGCAAAATGACTTTCTTAATGCATCCAACCTCAGCCAATGACATATTGTGAGAGACCTTGCTTATGCAGCTTAACTATACTATCACATTCAAAGCTAGTGAGCTTTTTTGCTTTTGCCATCAGGAGGTATTGACAGTGTGAATCCTTGGCAGGAAATTACATAGAATCCAGATTTTTGTGCAGATTTGGGGTTTTAAAGGCTGTGCTCTTAAATTTGAGTTGAAGTTAAAGTTGAAAAAAGCATGTTTGAGTGTAAATGCACTTGTCAATAAACTGCTCAAAAGTTGTTGTATCTCTTGACCAGTTCTTCTGTATTGTAAAGCTCTTAAGAACCTTCTTAAAATCCAATAGTCCAAAATGCAAATTATCAAAAATTAATGAATGAAGAAATGAAATAATTCATGATGATTATTATTATGTACTTCCACATCCTCTTTTTCCTAGTATGTTTCTAG
>JAYDZG010000011.1:8859686-8870523 GCA_034509265.1 Microcambeva bendego
ACCGAGCAGCTGCATTTTGAACAATCTGTATATGGGCCAAGGTGGACTGGCAGATACCAAGATAGAGAGACCTGCAACAGTGTGAGACAAAGGTGTTACACAAACATTACATACTGAACAATTTTGTAACAGCCATCACATTCTGTCAGTCAGTTACAGTGGCATCTCAACAGTTCCTTGAGTTTATAGAGTCAACTTTTCATGAGAGCCTGATCAAGAAATTGCTTTAAGAAATTGCTTTGAAATTATCTTGCATCTTTCTCCAAACTTTTGCATCAGTAAGGCAATAACAAAGCTATAAAAATAGCCTTTAGAAAATGATAGTTATTTTAACTTTTTAAGAATATTGTATACTAATTTGTTTAATTAAGAATTAGTTTGTTGATATGTCAATGTTAAATATTGTCTTACAACAACAATTTACATGTAAATTTTCAGCATTTAGCAGACACCTTTTATCCAAAGCGACTTACAGTACAGTACACAGTCTGAACAATGAGGGTTAAGGGCCTTCCTCAAGGCCCCAACAGCAGCAATCTAGCAGTGGTGAGGTTTGAACTGGTGTCCTTAGAATTACTAGTCCTGTAGCCTAACCACTAGGCTACGTGGTTACAATGTGTATGAAAAGATCTTTGTAATGCACTACTGAAAAGAACATTGTTATACAAATCAGTTAGATGAAACCTTACTTTGACATGTGCAATTTGAGACATAATAAGAAAATAGTTCTGAATACTTATTCAATGCACAGTAAACACAGATCACACAAAAATAGGACAATAAAAAGTTGGTCAAATGCCAGATGGGAGTCTCGCTCTCTGTTTGTATGAGTAAATAACGTAGTCTGTGACACTGAATCAACCTAAAGTATGAAGGCCATCCCTCTGTTTCTTCAGTAAGCACTTATCTTTTCCTCCCGCTGCCTCCCCAACACACACACACACACACACACAGAGGAAGTGAGATATGTTCTTATTGTCCACTCTGCTACACTGATTTAAGCTAACATGTATAATTCACTCAGCATTTTTTTGTCACACATATTCATGAGAATGTAGAAATCTGCTCAGACGTGTCTTCACAAAAAAAAAGCTATGAGTCATTTTGCCAAAGGTATTGAGGATTACTGCTTCATTATCTGTGGGAATTTGCCTGAAGGCCCGCTGATGTTCGCTCTGTCCTTTTTTTCTTTATTTCTTTTTTTTTTTACTACATTTCATGTCTGTTTTTTTTTTTTTTTAGTTTTTCTTCTTTCTTTTAAAACGAAGACTCGTTCCCCTGTAGACGTGCCACAGGTTACTGACAGTAAAAACTGAATGGAAGCAATAATAGGACACGAACTCACTAAACAACATTCTTCTTTTTACTTTTTAGTTCTACTTGGTTGAAAGTGTTTAAAGTCATTTACAGTCAAGGGCCTGTTTAAGTCAATCCAGTATTTCTAGCTAAGGTCTATTTAATGCATTTGCAGTTACGACCGGCATTTGAGACATTTCCCGGTACATTTCCCAGTACTTTCCCTGTAAGTGTAAAACCTGCTTACTCGAAACGCAGTTGTAATGGAATGATTGCCAGTTGTTCTGGCAGTTAAAATAGGGTTTTTTTCTGAAGGGTGTCTTGAATTTGTTTATTAGTTAAAGTATAAGGGGAATGATGTGGCTATGTTAGTACTGCTTGGTTCCCATAAATAATATATTTTTAATTTATCTTTAGTTATCACATCATCTGACAATGGCTTATTGGAACCTGTAAGTTTTGGGTGAAAGGTTGAAATGAGCCCTGGACATGGTGCCAATCCATTGTAAGGTGTCACTCACCCCTAGAATGAATGAAAGAATAAATGCCACAGATAAATCAAATAAGGTTTTTTGAAGACGGTAGTTAAGACTGTATTTAAGACTGTTGTGTATTGCACTGTGTATTGTACTGTTTTCACATTTTGTTCTGTGTTGCACTGAGGTCCCGGTGGAACTTACTGTATGTCTCTGAAATGACACTAAAGACTCTCTGATACTGAGATTATGCTGAATTCGAGATGTACATGTCTACACATCTGACATGTCAGTCAGTCAGTCAACCAGGGCAGCCACTGACCCAGCATGCCCTCCTTGCTTTGTTTGTGTTTTCGAACACTTATTCGAGAGCTGAAGAGGAAGTTAACCCCAAGTGTGCTGGGTTTTTCATGACAGTGATCATAATGTTTTCATAGTGGAGCACAAGTGCCACCTGATGGACTCAAATAGAAGTGATTATGGCATGTTCTTTCTGTGTCTGCATGGGTTTGCTCTGGCTTTTCTTCCCTGGTCCAAAAGATTTAGTCAGGTTAATTGGAGACACATTGTGTGTGTGTGTGTGTGGGAAGGGGGGGGGGTGACACCAGGGTGTTACTCTGTGCCTTATGCCCATTAAAAATCTGGGATAAGCTCCAGCACCAGCCACAGCCATGATTGGATAAGCAGTTAAGAAAGTGAGTAAGTTTGTCAGTGGCACTTACATGCTGCAACATTGACCATGCAGTGTTCTCACTTATTCTAAACTATCTCATATTAATTTAACTAGCATGATTACTTTTTGTACTTATAATTGGCAAGTGTTTGTATTATAAGCATGTGTATTACTTAAACTACCAGATTAACAGATTGTTGCCACAATCTGCACTTTGCTGCATTGTATTCAAAAGCTTTAGAGTGTGACTAAAATGCACTATGACTATGTCGAACCTAACTGTGATCTAACTACACCATGGACATTCTGATTTTTGAAAGCTTAGTCACAACATTTTCAAAAAGAATTTCAAAACCAATTTCAGTCCCCAGCATGCCTGTACCTGTCCACCACCACAGTGTGGTTATTAAAGATGAATGAATAAGTGGGCAGCAGGAAATAACAAGTCAAGTCTACAGTCTAAATATATAAGTTGAAAAAAACCCACACCTCAGGCTTAACATCTAAAACCACAATCCAAGTTTATATTACAAGTAAAATTATATACATATATGTGTCATAAATAAAATGAAATAAAAAAAAACAATTCTAATCACTGCCAATTCAAACTGCTTCTTTCGTTTGTTTGTTACCTTATTTGTCCGAATGGTAGCAACCAATCAGAACAGCTTGACTTTAGCTTTATAAATTTAAAATTTGTTTATTGCCATTATTTAGCTTTATTCACATTTCAAATGAGAGTAGTTTGTTAGCAGTTAAGCTTTCTGCAATCGAATGTTGCACATCATTTATATATTGGTAGAAAAAACATTAAGCACAGTTATATGGGATTCTGAAAGCAGGAAAATTGTTTATTTGAATCACATGCTGTAATGTATGTGAATTGCAATTAGTACAGTTGGCTAGTAGTCTGATTATTGTTTGGGAATTGTACTCATTGTTAACTTGTGTATTAATCAATATAACGACAGTTATCTCAGGCTATATTTGATTTTTATTATACATAGTAGCATGGTCGCTTGCTGGGTAGCACTGTCGACTCCCAACAAGAAGGTCCTGGGTTCAATTCCCTGGTGGAGCAATCTGTGTTCTTTCTGTTCGGAGTTTGCATGTTCATGTATGCATGGCATGTAAGTGAACTGGACTAAATTGTCCATGATGTTTGAACTTAAAGACTTGTTAATTTTGTGCAGACAGATATTGGCTGTCCAGTTATGAATGTAACCAAAGTGCAAATCACAAACCTGCCTAGGATCGTAATTAATAAATAAATAAATAGCAAATATAAATAATTACACAAGTCACATATTAAACATTAAGCAGACTAAAAATGTGTGTATTTTTGCAGCAGTAAGTTGCTAACGGACATTGGCCTGTTTCCAATAAACCTTTGAAAAATGTGCTATTTTAAACATCTTTCTTTGCTTTATATGAGTAGTTCATGCTTGCTTATCTGTTTTCTTGATGGTTTTCCGTTATATTCATTATGTTTTTCACCACTGTAAAATTAGACCGTAATTGTCATCCCTCTACACTCAGCACTATACCCCCTTGCACCCTCTTTCTTTTTCTGGAATAATGGAGCAGCTGTGTGGCAGATGTGAAGACAGTTGCTTTTGAGTTTGGCGTTCCCTGCTGCTCACGAATAAAACACTCTGCCCATCAGTCGAGAGGCTCTTAACTCTAAGTCATTCTGACTCTTAGCAGCTTATACAGTACCACAATGTGTACTGATAATTTCAGCACAAAAAGTATTCTTCATACTTATGAGGTCGTTTGATGCCTGACAGAGGGTGTTCAGAGCTATTAGCTTGGTGACAGAATAAAAACTGAACTGGGCTGTAAAAGACGTACGATGAGCCTTCTATGTGTACAATGAACTAGGCGGTTACATAGATGGTCCTGCCTGCAGGGTGTTAACATTATTCACTGACAGCAATGAGTTCATTGAGTTCATTGAGTTCACTACAGACAGTAAGAAAGGCAGTTGCAGCAGGGAGCAATTAGAGAAAAAAAATATAAAAAAGGCAGCGTGTCTTTTTGACACAGTGCCATTCTGACCATGTGTTTGGCTTTCTGTACATGTGTTTGGCTATCCAGCCATGTGTTCTTTCTCAGCTGTGTTAAAAGCATGTGTGCTCATATGAACAGATCCTAACAAGGAAGTCAGCAATAAAAATAGCAGCACAAAAATAAATGAATTGAGATTCAAGCAGTGTGATAAGCAAAATGACAGTAAATCCCAAAGGTTTGTTTCTTTATAAGATGTTTTAGGAAAGCAGTAGTGATGGTGTCTGTTAGATGTCAGAATAAAAAAATAACAGACTAAACAGAGCCTTAAAATGGGCAATTTTAGCTTGTCTTTTGAACAGCAGAGCTCCATCTCAGTGAGAAGCTGAGGAATACTAGACTAGACTAGACTAGACTAGACTAGACTAGACTAGACTAGACTAGACTAGACTAGACTAGACTAGACTAGACTAGACTTGACTTGACTTGACTTGACTTGACTTGACTTGACTAAAATGCCTTGAATAAAATGCCTTTATTTGTCATTACACAAATACAGATGTACAGTACAATGAAATTCTTTCTTTGATTATCCCAGTTTGTTTGGAAGCTGGGTCAGAGCTCAGGGTCAGCCACCTTCAGCAACATTGGATAGGTGAGAGTTAAGGGTCTTGCTCAAGGACCCATCAGTGGTTGCATAGCAGAGCCAGGATTTGCCAATTCGCCAATCTCTGGTTGATAGCCTAAAGCTCTACCCACTAGGCTACCACCATATAACTGGACTCTGAATTGTAAATGTATTTGTAAGGTTACCAGACAATGGTGTTCTGTTTTTGTATTGTGATTTGTTTATATATTTAAAATGATTTATTATCAATATTATAAATATGTATTTGTATGCTTTTAATAATGTGTTGTCTATGTGAGGTTTGCCATGGTATTGCATTCCAAACCTTACATAATAAATTAAATAATGTTAACATTTACCAAATAATTTGCTATACCACTGTAGTACATATGCACATTAATGATTATAAAACCGCACCTACCATACATATTCACTTTTAGGTACACAATAACTGACAGTAGCTGATCTTTTTCTATTTACACTTTACAGTATAGCTCATTTATCAGTCAAACAGGATCATTTGAACCATATAATGTTGCATTAGGTGGTGGAGGAGGAGTAGCCACAATATATGATAAAGATTTATTCTAAAATCTACTTCCACCACTAGCTTATTTGTGGTTCTTATAGCTGACATAGTCAATTAATCTTCATTTGATAAAACTAGTATGTTTAAACTAGTTACTATTTATAAACCACCTTGTCCCTACTAATTTTTATTTGAAATTACAGATCTTCATTCCAAATTAGTCAACAGAAAAGGCCTTGATTGTTGGAGACTTCGATATTCATTATGGAAATAAGTCTGATCTGCTTCAAATTGAGGTTGATTCTATTTTACAATCTACAGGTATTACCCAAAATGTAACAATACACTGCTGTAAACATACCTTACATTTAATACTAACTTATGGTATAAACATAAACAACCTGGTTGTTTTACAACAAAATTACAATTTTGGATCTTGCCCTTCTAATATATGAATTTGTATATCTAATAAAATACAGCAGCTATGTCATCTTCAATCTAAACATATTATAACATTGGCAACTGCAGCAGGATTCATAAACATACATACATAATTACTACATAATACATAATTAGCAACTATATTTCCTTCAGAATGTTATGACCTAGATCATGCAACTAAACACTTAGAATCTGTATTTTGCACAACCTTAGACAGAGTTGCTCCAGTATAGCTTTCTCCATACTATAACTAGCACACATGCAAACTAAAACAAGCAGCAAGAAAATTAGAACACAAGTGGTGGCACACTACCCTGGAAGTGTGTAAGATCGCATGGAATTATGCACTACCTGACTATAAACATGTACTTTCAAAAGCTAAAGCGTTATATTATTCTTCCTTAATATAGAAAAAAAATTGAGTGACAACTAGATAGATGACCTGCCATGTTTGCTCCAAGAATGTCCAAAACTCACAACTTTTTCAGAAACTCTAAATTATATTTATAGAGTTTCTGCTGATTAACTATTAGTTTCTTGTAATTTTGTGTTTTAAATGTTTTTAAATTATCCACCCAAGAAGATGGGTCCTTGCTAAGTCTGGTTCCTCTCAAGGTAAGGGAGTTTTCCCTTGCCACAGTCGCCCTTTGCTTGCTCAACAGGGTTTTTTGGTCTGGTGGTCCTAAACTCTGTAAAGCTTCTTTTTGACAATGACCACGATTAAGTGTTTTACAAATAAAATTAACTTGACCTTTTAGTAGAATAAATAAAAAACTAGCCTCTTTATTAGTTACAAGCGCACCAGTTAGAGAAGACGGATTTTCTGGTAGCACACCAGCTGTGAGAGTCAGTATTGATACAGGTCGACTGGGTGCCACCCAAGTTACTAGAATGCATAAACAATTGTATAGTATGGCCAGTCCCAAGACTAGATAAAGATGATGGTTGCGTCAGAAAGGGCAACTAGCGTAAAAAAACATGCACAATCAATAATATAGACCATTATCAGTTGTTGCAAACCCTGTTACAGGGTGCAAATAGCATTAGATGGTCAGTAACTGTCTGCAAGTAAATGCTGCATAATAATCCAATACATGTATCAATAACATAGGTATAGGACATAAAGTAGCATGTATCATAAATCATTTGTTAGACATCACTGTGCGTTGTGTATTACAGTGTTTTGACAAAGCATTTTTGGTTTACACGGATTGAAGAAATAGAAATAACGCTGGCGCCACCTTGTGGTCAAATGTTAAAACTAGCATCGAAAAAAAAAAAGATTTTAACAGCTGGTTCCATCACGTGTATCCCACTTTTCCCTCTTTCACTACACACACGCTCATGCTTTAAATCAGAGTAATGTTTTCCTCAGTGGTTTTTCAGTGCTTTAAGACTTCACCCACACAAGAGATGACATCTGCAGAGCCAGGCATTAATCACACCAGCAGAGGAACTGTACAATGTGGCCACACACACACACAGAAACTTTTTTTCCACATTACCACAGGGACATAGATTCTTAGAAAAATGTTTTTGATTCACCAGAGTAATATTCTTGGATTATTTAAGCTGCAAACTAATTTTATGGAAAGGTTTTGCAGTAAAATCAAATCACGTGTGTTAATCGTTCTCTAACTGGCTAACATACAAAGAAAAGCTGTGCCATGTTTTCTCTTACCAGCTTAATTCACTAACAATGTTACGAAACATGCGATTCATCTAATGTGTTTCTATTTAAGACAGCAAAAGAATTTATGTTATTTCCAAACTCAATAAACCTTTTAGTGAGCTCTAATGACCAGTAAATGAATGCACTCAAATTCATCCTAGTAGTTATCACTTTCAGGATAGTATAAGCCACTCTGGGTACATCTCTACAAGCTTTACAATCCAGGATTTAGGCTGCTTATCCCACTCTTCATGATGTATAGTGAGAGTCTGTGAAGCGCCATCTTTTAGTTTGGCTTTGGCTAGGTCACACAAGTATATTTAGACATGCTGAGTCATTCGAGTGTTATTTTGGCTATATGTTTTGGCTTGATGCTGCATTGAAAGGTGACCTGTGACCTGTTCATCCACCCTTTAATTCTTGCCTTGTCTTCCAGACCCTGGCAGCACCCCATAGCAGGATATTGCAACCACCATGATTTACTGTAGCACTCTACAAACATCACTTTAATAATAATTAATTTAAGTGATGTGGTATTAATACGTTGTAATGTTTTTCTTTAAGAAAAAAGTAAATCCAAAGTGTGTTGCTAAAATATCACCCACAATTTATCACACAGCCGCCATAAAACCTCACTTCTTTTCTTTTGGTGTATTGTATCCATGCACTGAATTGTGTGAAACACTAAACATCTATTTTTTTATTACCGCATGTTTGTTTTCATTATTTTGTTAACCTTTATTTAACAAGGAAGATCTCATTGAGATTAATTAAAAAAATCAAGAGAGACCTGGCCAAGAATTGCGGCAGCACACAAAAAATAAAACATAAAAGATTAACAATTATAACAGCACAGATAATTAAAACCATAATAAGTAGAAACAATATTATGTAAAGACAATACAATTAACATATTTTGAGAGAGAGATTAAGAACATGTTAAACAGCAAATAAGTATAATATGATCTAAAACATTTACAACAAGATGCTTCTTAGCTAATAGGATTTTCCACTGCACACCAGTGTAGAGAGTCTGAACTCCAGCATTGCCGGTCGGCTGGTTACCACCCTAGCTCTATGATTCACAAAACTTTCATTTTTTGAGTTCTGTACTGACTTTATGACTTATAATGTATGCAACAATTATCAGCCTGTGGATTTCTGAACAATATAGGATATGAAACAAGAGTCAAGCAATACCAAAATTCCCTTATAAACCAAAATATAATCTGCAGAGTATACACCAGTCCATCACACAGGCATTCAGGACGTACATCTAGGATGTATAAGAATGTATTTTTAACCTCATAATATGATTACTTTTTTCAATTCTAGTTTCCGTAACATTGCATGCAGGTGCTAAACTAGAAGACTGCATAGAAATTGCACAAGTTCTCTTACACTCCACCTGAATATTTTTAAAGGTAGAAGCAATCCAGAGTACTGGAGGGGACTGGCATGGAAAGAATACTCTAAACAAAGGCCTAAGTTGAGGAGGGAGCCCAGGTCTCTCTGGTGCTTTCTGGAAACCACAGAACCTGTTGTACCACTGTGCTACACACATGTCTGTTTATTATCTCTTATACCTGGACTAAAGTTCAAATTATGTGAAGTAAAAGTGGAAAATAAATTAATGTGTCAAACGTGTCTGAAAGTGCAGTGTAATGAAATGTCATGTGAATAAAATTCCATCTTTCTTGACAAAATAAACATGTTTTTTGTTTTAAAATATCACATGCAAACATATGGACACTTTTTAAAGACTTGTTTTGATATTGCACTCCAGAAAGTGGACTGTTTTTCCTTTCCTTCCCCAAGTGCATATTTCATCTGTCCAGTCTGTTAAAGTCATCACCCTGCTTCCTTCATCCCTTTTCTGTTTTCTGTTTTCCTCTCAGTCTTTCTCTATGCTCTTAGTCTTTGTGGTGTAGTATAAGGCAGTTTTAAATGGCAACACAATAAGAGCAGCTTCAGGTGACAAAAATGACATCATCTATGGGTTTACTAGTATCATCGTCTTTCAGAGCCAAGGAATGAAAGAAAGATCTGTTTACAAAGAAAAAAGGACTTTGGTCTGCAGGGAGTCTTCTCTTGTTTAGTTTGTTCTGTTAGCTTTGATGGTTTAATTGTGGGCATTGACAGGTCGGTAATAATAGGCATTAGTTACTCAATACTGACTGGAGTTGGAATCAAGACACAATGATTTATTACTTGTTAGCACTACATGCATAATGTCGTTTTCTATTTAGTTCACTGTGTTACTCAGTGAATGTGTTTTTAAAAATTCAGTTTAACTGTATTATTCAAGCAATTGTATCAAAACAACTTGCCGATTCTCAGCATTCCATTTGTACAATTTGTATTGGTTTGTGTAATTATCAGTGAAGTTCCCATATGGCTTGTTGCAATTAATTTCCCTTAACTTAGATCCTAGTTAGATCCTTTCTATTTTCACATTGTTGTTGATTTCCTCTCTACAAGCTTTACAATCATGGATTTGGACTGTTTCTCGCACTCTTTATAGTTGTATAATGAGAGTAAATTATTATCTTTAAGTATCGGCTTTGGCTGGGTAGTTTTGTTTTGGCGGTATGTTTTGGGTTGTTGATACATTAAAAGATGAGCTGTTTAAACACTGAACTGTTTTTCAAGTATTTTATGAAATAGGCTGCATTCATCCATCCTTTAATTGTTAGTGATCACCCTACTCCTGGTGCTAAGCAGCTTGCCACAGCATGCTTTCATCATGGCTTGCTGTATTAAGTTATTATGTGCGGTGCAGTGTCTGGTTTTCTCTAGACATAGTACTTTCTGTACTTGCCCAAAGCTTTCAAAACAAGGGGAAAAATCTTTATAAAAAATCAGCAACATGGCATGGGGGTGCATTAGTCGGGGCTTATATTGGTATTTTGGAGAGACCGATGCTGTCAAGACAATGTATTTTCAATGGAACTGCATTTCTGTTTCAGCAGGACAATGTCTGGCTCCATGCTGCACACTTTACAACATAGTCCCATTGTACAATGAGTGTCCCAAGTTCCAAAACAATTAAATAGTCTTAAAATGTGATACAAAACAGTGGTAACCTTTTTCTCTTTAACAGTATTTTGTA
>JAYDZG010000011.1:8878029-8894142 GCA_034509265.1 Microcambeva bendego
GTTGTCCCATGAAAAGATATAATTAAATATCTGCAGAAATGTGAGGGGTGTACTCACTTTTGTGATACACTGTATATCAGACAAAACATGAAATATGCAGGCGAATACTTTCTACAATGAAAAAAAATGTGTTATTTTATTATTCGTATTTCTAATGCTGAAATCATTTCAGATTGTAGTTCAGCCTTAATTACATGAGACCAAACCTAGATGGACCGAGTTTCACCAGGTTAGTTAGAAAGAGGTGGTGTACAGAATATTTAAGATCCTCAGCGCAGATCCTCAGTTGGGTTAAGATCAAAACAGGGACACTCAGGTACATCTTTTTTCTTTTCTTATTTCTTTTTCCACCATTTTCTCCTAATTGCAGTCGATCCTGTTGTCCATTTTACACCGCCTGGTGGGGGGTCAAATAATCCTAAACTGCTGGGGGATTCCTGATTGCAGTAGAGGTGGGTGTATTGCTTTTCACTCCTCCGCCAATCCTAAGTGGAACTTTTTTTCACTCATGCACACAGATATCTCTCTATCTGCCAATCAGATAGTCATACATAGTTCAGAAACCTGCCATGCAGACAGTGCCGATTACACCCACTAGATGGCATCCAGCTGGCCAGTGACATGACTGAGTTCAGAATCTCAGTGCTGGTGGGCGAGCGGAATATCCCGCTGCACGGCCTTTGTATCTTGATGACTCTTTTGTAATCATTGATTACTTGTGGTGTCATGAATAAAAAAAGTGCAAAATATGATGTTAAAATTCAAATAAATAAATACATCAGAAAAAAATAATAAGCAATGAGCAGAAACATAAAAATAAATACTTTTTCTAGAGCTTCAATCCTTTTGCATTTGTAAAAGCATTAGCTTCAATTGGTTACCGTTTTCATCTGCACTCTTGAGCCGAGTGTAAAGGAAGCTCTGGGGATGCGTTAGAAGAGCTGACAGTCCATCCAAGTACCCCAGAATTGCATTCAGGAGGGTGCGGCTTACAATGACCTCACTGCTTCAAACTTTAAAAGTCATTAGACAAGCCTGTAAAAAGCAGGACAAACAGCCACAAAATGTTAGCTGTGCTCATCTTGCTATTTTATCCGAATAGCTAAAGGCATAAAATGACGGATGTTTTTTCCTCTGTTAAAGCTGCATCCATCCATTAACAAGCCACAAAGAGGTAACCAGACCTATACTAAAACATATAATAGAAAAACCTAATTATTTACATAAACTGTATACAGGCCCATTCTTGGTCAAAGTTTTGATATAAGCATCATGGAAGTGCTCACGAGGCATTTTCAAATTTAATGGTGCAACAGGATTCCACGTAAGAGTTTAGGTTAAATAATTTAGCCCAGATTTTTAAATGAAAACATAATAATTAGTGGGTTCAGTTTTTGTGAGAAAGCTCATTAGGGTAATAGCACTTAATGAGAATGCAGACTTTCTCACAAAACAGTGTAATTTGACTCTCACAAACTTTTATTGCTCAATAATAATAATGTATAGTGGCCATTTTCACACCATCATTTAAATAGGTTGGCATGCCAGTTCTTAAGAAGTATCCTAGGTACTTTCAATGAAGTCTCGACAAATCAGTGTTAAGCATGTAATGTGAAAACTTTTTTTAATGAAAGATAGATCTATATTCATTTTATTTTTCTCAACTGTTTTATCCTGCCAGAAAAACTATGGAAACACGGGTACAAGTAAATACATTTTGGACAATGGCACCAATCCATCAAACTAAGTCATCAGTCATGGTGAGTGAAACAATTCTCTCATTCTATCATCCACTGACTCAATTGTTCAATTTACATTGTTTTAAAAAGAGGTTTTGTTCACTTTGTATTGAGTTAGTAAATTCTTTCATACACAGGGATGAGTTTTGGCTTGAGTTTTGGCTCACTGGCAAATCTACTTTCAACTTCAATTAAGCTCCAAGAGAGGGTTTTCTATCATTTTCTTGTAAATGTTTTAAAACTAGGGCTGTCACACGATGTAAAATTTTTATCATAATTGATCACGATTAAAGGACAAAATTAATTGTGATGTATCGCCTATAACTATTCATAATCTGGCAAAACCAAGAGTGATTTTCTTGAACTATGAACCTTGCCACTGGAAACACAGGGTAGAACAATAAACCGTTTAAAGACACAATACATGTAGACCTGTCAAATTAACCTTGTTAAAGCATCTACCGTCCATCGTGATTCATATTCATATTCACAACAGAATTTCCAACAGACTCACTACTGAAGCTCATATAGCTAAAGACGTTAATACTGGTTCTGGTAGAAAGGTGTCAGAACACACAGTGAATTACAGTTTGTAGCATTTAGGGCAGAAATAGGGGGACCAACTCAACATTAGGAGGGTGATCGTAATGGTATGCCTGCTCAGTGTATTTGTTTCTTGTGTTTGACAGGAGCAGGTTCTATTTATTTATTTTTTTGCTGCTATCCATGAAGATGCATTTATTTTATTTGCGTACACCCAGTACCCATTCAGCCTTGGTGCATTTATACAATTTGAAGGTTTTATTGTACAGGGCAGGTAATCTCTGGAGTCCATACGTTTAATGTTATAATCTCATAATACATAAGTCTGGAATTTTATGTATAAAATATGACATATACAATAAATATAACTTGAGGTGGCACGGTGGCTTAGTAGATGGAACTGTCGCCTCACAACAAGAAGGTACTGGATTTGATCCTCCAGGCGTAGTGATCCATGTACTTTCTCTGTAATTTGCAGGCTCATCCCGAGTGGGTTTCCTCCAGGTAATCCAGTTTCCTCCCACAGTCCAAAAACATACAGCCAGGTTCATTTGAGATACAAGTGTGTTTGTTATAAATTTATGAACTGATGAATGTATCTACCGTGTTTCTGTCATGAATACAACCAAAACATGACGTTAAAATCCTAATAAACCAAGATTTACTCGAAGAAATAAAGTAATAAAAAAGATAAAACATATCTTATGTTTTTAAAAATATATTATGACATGACAACGTTTGTTAGCAGCGTTAGTGACTTAAGAGATGATACAGGAGCATGTTGAATTGATGTCTGACGCAGTTTCCTGTCCAGGATGCAGGAGGGGGCAGCAGAGTGGGCGTGACTTCTATCGGCTTTTATAGAGTCTGGCTCTTTAAAGCTAGAGGAGAATGAAATTTAACTAGTGACTGAATGAAAAAGTCTGTCTCAGTCCGGCATGTGTGCTGCAGACGTGTGATCAGTTTAAAGCACTCGGATAGAAAGAATTAAAATAATTACGCAGCGCAGTTATTACGACTAACGGGACGCAGAAAGCGGGTATCCGGGTGTAAATAATGTGTGTGATGTACCGGCTGTAGGATTTGAACGGAGAGCTTGGCGGTTTGAAGGAAGGTAAGCAAAAGCAGCTGCTTGTTTCCATATGCATGGAGGTCATACACAACCCCTACAACGTGCTGCACTGTAATGCGTACTATGAATTCATGTCTGCTTTACGAATAAATACGTTTGCTTCTATATTTTTTAAAATTGGGTTTGCAGTTTTAGAGGTTCTGTCGGATTCGAAGTGTGTGTGTGTGTGTGTGTGTGTGTGTGTGTGTGTTGCACACCTGTGCGTGTGTCCATGTCTGGACAGAGTTTTAACAGCAGAGCTGCATTTTTATTGCACTTTTACAGTGATTTTACAGCCAAGTCCTCAGTGCTGAATAAACACCTACAGTGTTTATAGAATTCTAACTGGATACAAGAGCACACTTAACACTTACATTAAGAGTTAATGCTGGAATCATGTGTGATGGCTCTCTGGTTGATACAGTGTTAACAGCAAGACATGAGCCATTTACTCATTCATTGACTACTTGGGGCAATCTCTAAGCAGTGGTGTGGGAGGATTAGGGGTATTTACACTTTTGGATACATTCATGACAGGAACACGGAAGACATACATTTCACAACACTAGTTCATGTCAAGTTTATGTCAAAGACAGTCATGGACAAATTTGTAATGCCACTTGCCACCCCAGCTTTATGTCTTGTGGTTGTGAGAGAACACCTGTAAACAAGAACTTACTCAGACATGGGGAGAACATGCCAACTCCACAAAGAATGGACCTGGATTACCACATCTGGGGATCGACCCAAGGACCTACTCAGCCACCTTGACACCCAGATTAGAGGTGAGGATCAAACTCTGATCCTAAGGACATCGAAGCTGTGAGCACCGCCGCCACTGCAACACCTAGTGTCGTTCCTGATTCAATTCAATTCAATATTTAATGTATAATGATCTTCTGTTCTTTTGTGACCCTGATTGGATAAGTGGTTATGAAATTAAGTGAGTCCATCCATCCATCCATCCATTTCAAAAAGTATGAAATGGTCTTCACATTTCCTATGAATGTCCTATTTACTGAATTTGCATTTTACTTTACCAATGATGGACACTGCTTATTGGCAAGATTTTGATCTTGCTAATGTGTTTCATTCGAGAAAACACTCAGCTTTCTTGTGCAAAATTTTATTTTTTTATGTATAAATGCCATCTTTGCTGGGATATTTTAAAGGGTTCACTATCATCCTAAAGTTTTAATCATTGATTTGACTTCAACATTATCATTTGCGCAGACATCGCTGTTTACGGTGGCTCAGTGGGTAGCACCGTTTCCTCACAGCAAGGTCCTGGGTTCAATTATCAGTTAAAATGAGTCTGGGTCCTTTCTGTGTGAAGTTTTCTCCTCTCATTAGTGTGGGTTTCTTCTGGAAGCTACATTTTCCTACCACAGTCCAATGAAATGAATGTGAGGTGAACTGGAGATTGGGAAGAATTGGAGACCGTGACTGTGGCTTACATTACAATGTTTCTTGTGTAACCTGATATAAACGTCACAATTTTATATTAAAATCTAAATAAATAATTGCAAGAAAATCAGACCAGCTCGGATATATTTCCCTTACAAGTGAATTCAAACATAGGCAAATGCATACCAATTACACACTGATTATTTTTGATGCTCAACAAGATAAATATAATCTGTATTGTAAATTAGGATGTACGTTGATGGAGATGTATGTGCATATGCAGGCGTATACATGTCTGCATTTGCCTGACGGTCCTGAAAATGTTTACACCTCAGCCTCATGGAATGTCTTGAGCTATATTTACTAACTTTTGGTGATAATGAGGGTGGCCAGCTTACAGTAGCCTGTTTTTAGGCCATGCATGGTTGCTTCTAAAAGATCAGTTTGAGCAAAGAAAAAGAAAAAAGAATTAGCTAGAGCATCTACAGCTGTCCTGCCATTCCCTGACCCTCTCATTCACATGTATACATGTGTATTGTGTGTGTATGCAGATACAGTGGAACCTCCATTCAACAGACACAATCTGGAAAAATGAATATCTGCTCTGTTGGTTTAAAATTCCCACAGGAAGTGTACCATGACCAACAGTTCAGTAAAAGTTCACTAGCCGCCACACGTCTCTCTGTTTACGTTCATCGGGAGGCTCACTTTGTTCTCGCCTCTTTCTCAGTGTTTCATGCTTAGTTTTTGCAAGTGTATAGTTATGGCTGAAGAGACAAGAGAATTGAAAGAGGGGCATCTAGGCATTGCTGAAAAGTTCATTAAGAAAGTGGAAAGTGTGTTTTTGTGAGGAACATGGTTCTGAATGAATAAAACATTTATCCGCAGTAGTTTATTATAGTGAGATTCTTTAAACACACACAGTCTACTTGTCTCTGTGTCAGATTCGACTTTACATGACATGCCATACAGAGACAGATTTGGACTTCAGGCAGGCCGGTCAATACACAGATGGACAATGATGGAGCAGCTCATATAAGCAAGAATGAACCAAGTGCACTTACAGAACTGCAGCAATTGGTCTTCTAATTTTTCCAGCTATTAAATAGTGTAACAAACAGAAAGGTCAGAGGTATGTAAACATGCCCCAACTGTTTGTGTTGCATGCATCATTTTTTTCATTTATATGTTTAATTTATTTCTCTACAAAATCCATTATACAAAATTGCCCCTACATTTTGTAGAACGAGCACTTTAGATGTGTAGACTGCAGATATGCTTTAAGGTATGAATCAGGGCTTTTACACATGATAAAGGAATAGAGATCATTATATTGTACTGCGCTGTGTAGCCTCTGGAGTCATTAAGGTACTATTCTTATAACTGCCCAGACAGTTTGAAAGTGAGCCAAACGGCTTGAAGCACTAAATTTCTTTTCAGGAACAGTTGCAGTTCCGAACATCTGCTTTACACTTTGACAGCTCTTCAGTACTAAAGTTTGCAATGACTGTTAACTGTTTTGTTGCTCCTAATGGAAAGTTAATCGCTGACCGGAGGGAATATGTTCAGAAGTAGTTCCCGTTGTGACCTACATATTTTTCTTTCACTTATATATTGATGGCCTGTCTTTGCATACCAAGTATGCTGTCAGGTCACATTATTATGACCACCAGCTAATATTCAGAGCAACCAATGTGTAAGGAAGGACAGCAACTAGGTGGGAGATCAATAGATTGAACACAACTATCAGTGGTCCCATCTACTGCAGAAAAAAAAACAATCAGCATGTATGTGATCTGTAAGGTTGGATTCACTCGGTTAAGAGTGCCTTCCACACGGATGCATGGCCTCAGAGAATGCCACAACATTCCCCAAACTTCCACAGCTGTCGAAAGTGGTCATAATAATGATTTGACTGTGCAGAAGAGGTCAGTCTTAGATCCCTAGCTCCATGCCAGTTGTGTTTGTCTTTGTATGTAACAAGAGCCACACACTCTTCTGTTGGTCGAAATAATCTGAACAAAAGGCTAAATTCATCAGAAAGCATTTGAATCTTGATATGACGATTCTAAACCACAGAGGGGATTTCGAATGTCTGATAGCATGATATGACCTAATCACTTACATCACCACAGCTGCACACTTTGTGGAGACTATGCTGTGGGTTGTGTTTCTCATTGTTTGAGTGTGAAGGTCCAAGCGAATGAGAGCATGGAATAATAGGGAAGGGTTCTGCCTGAATAAATGATGCACCAGAGAATTGTGTGTTCTTGATTTTGAAGTCCATGTACACACCCTCTTACCTAGTTAGGTCACCCTCAGCTGCAGCGCTCGAGGGGATAATGTGTCGTTTGCATTAGCACAGCGAGCAGAAATTGAAGAGCACACTGTGGCAAGGTTTTAAACAAGTTTATAAATCACAGACGGTCGTTCTGCTTTTATCTTTCAGCTAAAAAGTGCAGGCTTTTTATTTTTTTATTTTATTATTGTCTTCAAAAGTATACAGGCTTCTTGACAATGCCCATGTGTTGTGGATTTAAGTGCTACTTTACACATCAGTCTAGACCTAATCACCCATAATAGTGAAGTACACAAAACAAAAGTATTCAGACCATTTACTGTGGTCACATCATATTTGGTGAGCTTTACAGTGGTTCTGTTGGTTTGCTCTGTGTCTCTGTGGGTTTTTGATACTCCAGCTTTTTGTAGCCACACATAAATGAAAGTAGGTGGAGTGACTCCTTTAATGTGTCACTATGTGTGAGAGTGTGGTGCTCTGTAATGGCCTGGCTCTGTTTCTCCTTTTTTTTTCTTTTGGCTACTTTCGTTAGGGGTCACCAGAGCTGATGGTTTTCACACTGGATGCCCTTCCTGACACAACCCTGCTTGCTTTGTGTATTATAGTGGGTATGTACCTATAGGACAATTTTGTGTCTTCATTTAACCTGGCTGCATGGTTTTGGACTGTTGGAGGAAACCGAAAAACCTCAGAGGAAACCCATATAGATACGAGGAGAACATTCACACAGAAGGACCCGGTCCACCCTGTCTGAAGTTCAAATCCAGGATCTACTTGCTGTTAAGTGACCGTGCTTTTCTCGGAGCTATCTTGTCTAACATAACTGAAATAAAAATAACCTGTGTCTTATTTGTAGAATTATGAATACAAAATGAAGTAAACGTAAAGAGAATCTTTGTGTTGTTTAGTTGAGTGTCCCCAAGTTAAACAAGAGCTGGAGATGCAAAATATCTTGGCTCTTGATTATAAAAGCTCGATCAGACAAGTTTTATGACCAGATGGGTTCGCTTTGAGGATATGGACACAGCACAACACAATAATTGTAGGGAAGTTGTAGCTTAGCACTTATGGTAGCAGACTTGCAATAAAAATGTTGCAGGTTCAAGCCCCACCACTGCCAGGTTGTCACTGTTAGGCCCTTGAGCAAGACCTTTAACCCTTGTGTGCTCAGACAATGTTCTGTCACTGTACTGCGAGTCGCTTTGGATAACGAATTCCAGTGCAATGTAAATGTGCCCTGTTGGCATATTTGGCCGCATTGGTGTTGCAGTCTAAACCTACACAAGTTCTGGCGTCTACTTTACAAGCCAACGAGGCTCCACAAACTTCAGATCTGGGTTTTACTGTAGACGGCTACATTAAGACGTTTGGTCGGCAACTAAAACCTCCTGACAGTGCACTTCTGTAATTTGCACACAGGCTATAGTTAGTAGGCTGCTAATTGCAGAGTGCCACATGGCAGTGTTGTGGCGCTGTGCACACAGAGCATTTTTATGTCGCGTTCTGTCTGGGCCTGCCGCCTCAGTTCCTCTTTAACGTCATCCCTTTTTTGTCTTGTTGGTGAACCGTAATGTAACCCATCAAAGTTACTGCTCTGGTATTGGTTGACCGTGATTATGGAGAGATGAACTGACATCGAATTATGTCATTTTATTCTTTCCGCATACTGTTCATATGTATTGTTATATTTGAAGGACATTTAAAAAAGATCCTCCAGGGTTTAATTAAACCCCCTCTGTACCACACAACCTCAGAGCTACTAGTCTCACTTGACTTTATTCTCCACCCAGGACTTGAGGAAGACGAGCATCATGGCTCTTTTCTGTACTTGCACCCAAGTGGTAGAACAAGCTTCCTTTGTCTGTTTATGTTTATATGTTTACATATATATATATCACTTAATATAAAAAAACACACACTGTTTCTTTAAGTACGAGAAACAGTTCAAAATACAAAACTGTAAAAAATAAATAATAAAAAAAAAAACCTTCTTAGAACCTTAGAGTCTGATAATGTTTAGTATGGAAGCACAAGTCACCATCTGCAAAATTCCTAAAATAAAAAAAGCACCTTGTTTGGAAACTGAGGGTTGGAGGAGGTTTTTTTTTTAACTTTTTGGTAAAAGCTTTATAGCCGGTTGGGGCGATCTCGGTCCTTTCTGTGCGGAGTTTGCATGTTCTCCCCGTGTCCACGTGGGTTTCCTCCGGGTACTCATACATAAACTTCACAAGAAACTTCACAAGATCTACCCCAGCATAAGGAATAAACTAAAAATGCCCCAAGGAAAATGCCCAGATCAGATAACATGTAGTGGATGCAGAATAGGTGATAGTTTCACTATTGCCAGGAAAAGACAAACACTACACATGCCCAACACATTAAATGAAGTGTTAAATCAAGAGAATGGCATTACAAAAGCAAACAAACAAATGCAAAGGACGATTACCGTAGAAAAGTAAAGTAATTTTGTTTTTGGGTAAAAAAAAAAGTGTGGATGTTTAAAACCTTCGTTCAGACTTGGTCAGGCTTGCAGGCTGGACAGTTGTTGGTGCTGTATGGGTTTTAGCCGCTTTACTGAGTTGTTTTAGGTCTGCTGCTTTGATTGACCGCTTCCCACTGTTTCCTTTGTCAGGCCTTTTGTGGAAGTACCCAACTTGTGAAAATGACTGCCCTTACCCTCACAGGTAAAAACTCCCAAGCATAGTTTTCCCACATTCCCTCCACTCACCCTGAAACATTCTTTATCCCTCTTCCTGGGATTACAAGGGAGATGGGTTCAGTGAGAGAAAGACCCCCTCCCACTTATCTGTGATGGGACTGTCATGCAGAAAGATGCCATTGTATGGGCCAGCATCCTGTTTCTCCTTTGGCCTGTAATTAAGAAGGGATTGCTTGGGTAGGGATATTTGGGTGCTTGCTCCAGGGGAAGGAATTGACCTGGAGGCTAAACTGACTGCAAAAGTGTCCAGCTGCCAAACACCCACACTTAACCACAGGGTCAACTCAGGTCCCAGCTGAGACTAAAAAACTCTCCTGGCTCTGTGATCAGACAGCAAGAAAAAATAAAGTAAACATTTGTTTCACCGTGTCCCTCAAGTGATGAGTCTGCTTTTTCCTAGGTACTGGGGTGTTAGTTCAGTGTGTACAATTTGGCTTTCCACACTTTTTGGCTTTCATTCCCATTGGAAATTGTGAGTTAGTAGTAATTGTTCGTATCCAATAGAATTTACAGTTCAGATTTAGCATAATCTGACCTTTTTTGGACCTCTCAAAGAAGCTTTAAGGGGAAAAATACTTTGTTGTATTTGTACTATGTGATTATGTTAAAGCATATGTGTGTCAGTGGCTACAAACTCGACTTTCTCCTGTCATTTTGAGACCACTTCTCTCATTGTGAAGTCCTATATATGTACTGTTAAACCTTTTTTTCAGAGGATCTATTATCTAACAATTTTTCAGAGGATCTATTACCTAACAATTTTTTTCATGCTGTCTAGTCACAGAGATTTCTGGATTTTTTGTCATGGTGGTATGTGTGTCTGCAATTATTATGCAATGTTTAGTTTATTTTTGGTAACCACATCATCAAGTAATGTAATTTAACCTCGAAAAACAGACTGTGGTCTTCAAAACAATTTTGGATGGCCTTAGTATTGTCTTGCTGCAGGACAACAATTTATTGTGAAAAACGTGGAAGCTTCTTACCGACTTGCTGTGACTATTTTTACTTCTTTCTCTGTCTGGCAGATTGGTGTAGTCTTCATGGCAGAGGTAATGGAGGGAGGGGCGGCAGCTGCAGCGGCTACTGTGCCTGGCGCCAGCGTGGATTGGCAGAAGAGATGCGTCGCACTTGAGATGCAGCTTCTCCGCTTTCGTCTGCAAGCAGGCAAAATTCGACAGCTGCTGGCTGAGAAGGTATGAAGTACTAAATGAGGTGTTTTGTTTAGACCTGGCTATTGTATGCCCCCCGGGGCGTGTTCGGCTATTTGGCTGACTGACCGGCCGTCTGTCCCCGACTGTCCCCGTCTCCAAAGGCACCATGGGCAACCAAGGTCCTTATGCAGTAGTGAAAACTTGTTAGAAGCGCTAAGCTGACCTTTAGCAAATCTGAGATTAGAACTTGGACTATCCCACTGTGTCACTTGGGTGACCAATGACAGGGGGGTTTAAGTATTTATTTAATGATACAAACAAACATCAATATAAAACCAAAGAAACATCAGGGATGAGGTACAGACCAAGTCAAACACATGAGGTGCAGAATCAACACCTGACAGAATGAAAAAAATAAAAACAAAAATGTGTGAAATCTGCCAAACACCTGTTATGAAAAACCTTATTCTAATACTGTAAAATTCCTTCTAATACACAAAAAGATAGACAACAAGTACTCGCGCACCAATCCTTAAAGGAATTCTAACACAAGACCACACAAGAACAGGTTCAACCTACCTCTATACCGGCCATAAAAATATAAAATGGTACCAAATTATAAAGGCAAGAAAAAGCAGACCGAAACATAATCTAACCTGCCATGAAATGACACTTGTGTTAAACGTGGCATTACATTTTAAATAAATAAATATATTTACTGAAGTCAAAGGCAAAGTTGGGTGTGGAGAACACGCACATCACACAACTGCGAGACTAAACACGCACAGAACTTGACTGATGCAGAGCGGGCACAGACATCTGAAGCTTCGCTAGCTAAGCTGCAAAAGCAACAAAAACGTTTTATCAAGCTTTAGACTTTTAAGAGTAGAGCAGTCAAGACCAGCTTTGTGTTAAAAAACAGCAAAAATAAGAAATAAGCAATGAAGTAGGTCCTTAGACTACAGGCAAAACAGCAGCACAGAGGACCCTTAACAACGAATTTGATTTGTAAATAGAATTAATTTGTGCCAGATGTCCCAAACTACTCCCTTACCTAACCTTTCTAATACCTTAAATTATCTTTTTTTAATAAAGTTGTACAGTATGTGTGCCATCATACAGTCTTTCTTTCATTATTCACTCTGCAACTTCGTTCGGGCCATTGTGAGATTAAATTTTACAAAATATAAAGCAAATACTAAGCAAACCCCATCTGCTGTCTGAATGTTAGCTCACGGTATAAATGGGGTGTGTTCAAAAGCCTAGTGTGTTGCCTTACAGTCTTACTGCCTACGGAGTCCGCTAACTAAGTAGAGAGGATTGTAATAGGACATTGCCGTATAAATCAGGTAATTCGACCGTTAGCATTATTTAAACCAATGGCATGAGGGGACACAAAATGCTAGCATGTCATAGAATTTCTGCCTCTAGCTGCCATAAGCAGCAAAAACAGCAGTTAGGACGGACTGGGAGTGACCCAATAAGGTCCTGGTAGATTGTCACAGGTATCAGGAGCCATACTGACTGTGGTGTATCCCACAGCTACTGTATGAGGTGAAGAAGAGTATCCATAGCGTGACTGTGAGGATCGTGTCCCACAGATGCACAGTTATGGGGGCAGAGTAGATCTTCCAATGTCAGAATTTGCATTCCACATGGATGCATGGTCCCAAAGAATGCCATGAAATCCCACCAGTCCAGAACACAGAACAGAACCAGTGAAGCATTTAAATACAGGATTTGTGAGTTCAAAGTGTCTGCAGTTCAATAATCTGGTTCTTATATTACAAATGCCTCCCCAGTTTATAGAATCTTTGAAGGTCAATATAATATTTATATTGAAATTTCCACTAGGAGGAAACACAAATCCATTATATTGCTTCTGTTATGCTCGCCCTCCTCTTTGGCACCCAATACCCTTCTTACCTTGTTTCCCTCCACTTTCTGCTTTTGTAAATGCACCACTGACCTCACTGTTGCCAAAAGTGGTTAATCGTCAGACTTGGCAGGAAAGCTCTGTAGAAAGAGTTAGGGCTGGTGTGAAAGTGTGTTTGAGTGGTTGCATGGACTGTATGAGAGGGAATGTAAACCTGATTAGATATTTAAAATCAGATTTGTGTTTTTGGATGACAGGAGTGAAACCCAGTTTGACTTGTGCTGTTGTAGCCCATCCAACCTAAATATCTGATTCACCACATATATTTAATCACAAGAATGGATATTTAGGGTAGTCTATCTTTCCTGTCTGAACCAGCTTGGTCGTTCTCCTTTGACCTCTTGACCTCATTAACAAGCCACCTATTTTCAAGCTGCCACAGTAGATGTTTTTGAACCATTCTGTGTTGACTGTAAAGCTGCTAACCTTAACCCTAGCTCCAACCCTAACCCTAGCTCCAACCCTAACCCTAGCTCAAACCCAAAACCTAGTTTAAATCCTAATCCTAGCTCCTAGCTCAAACCCTATCCCTAGCTCGAACCTTAACTAACCATATCTCTAGTATTTTTTTTAATTACCTTTACATTGGATATACTTACCTCATTCAACTTCCTGGTACCCTACAAAACAAATAAATATCTGGTTATTGCATATTCACATGCTACCCCATATTTTCCAGGGTCCACCTTGATCCTATCCCCTGAACATATAAAAGAAAATATGGAGTAAATGTGGCCTGCGAGCGCTTTGTAGATGAACGATTGTTGTGATGATTCGAGTAGTTAAAGAGACCTACTTAGAATCAAATGCGCCTCCTGCCCTTTTAACTGTTTAGATTGTCATCATGGCAATAAACTTTAAATGTAGCTGAGAAGGCTTTTACTTTTGTAGTGGCAGAAGAACACAGGGTAAACTAGCGTAAAAAGTTCATTCTCTTGCATTTCAAACAGACAAGACGTGTGGTAGACATTTATTAATTTCATAATTAATTCCGCTTGTTACCGGTACAATAGCAATTACTATTTTTACACAACATTTGCATGTGCATGCACTGTATTAAATTTTACTTTGTAGTTTTATTTCATTCTGTTGCACACAGTGTAAAGTTAGGAAGTTATTTGTCCATTTGTCAGTTCGCAAGAACATAGAGTACAGGAAGAAAAAATGAAATTAGAAGGAAGGGACTAGAATGAAAAATGGGAAAGTCAATACAAGTTTGGGCTTCAAGAAGAGAAAATGGTACCTCTCTTGTGTCATGAGGCCATGTCTGTGGTAAAGTACAATATAGTTTGTGTTTCTGTATTGTTCAAGTGCAATCAGAGCATGATTCGTTACTGTTTGAGGGCCACCAAAACTTAAAAATAGGTTTGACACCCCTGTTGTAGAGGATAATACAACCAAAAATAAGTGGATATTCACACTATAGCTTTTGCTGCTCTCAGTCAGACTCTTTCACAATGTGTGTATATTCTTACTCGCTTTCTGACCTCCTCTGTCATTTTGATGACATGAACAGGATGTTTGCTTTCCAAACACACTTCACAAGCTGGTGTCTTACATCAGGTCTTTTCTCTCCTTATTCATCACCTCCTTTTTTCTCTTTTGCCTTCCCAGTTAAGGACAGGATTAGATGTCCTCTGTCTCAAAGTCTGGGTGTTCTGTAAAAGGAGATGGATGGAGTTGAGAGAGAAGGGTTGAAAGCTTCCAGTTTACTGTGTTGCTGAAAAGATTGCTCCCGACACTTCTAATTTGGCCCCGCAAGCCAGTGAAGAAGTGTTTAACACTGAGACCCAGTTTGGAGAAGGGGAATAAGACACAAAGTAATGGGATGGGAGTGGGATCAGATTCCAATGAGATAATTTGGTATAATTGAGTGACATATTTGACTCTACAGTAATTGGTTAAAACGTCTCTGTAAGCTGGTACACCATGCCAAACATCTGTAAAAGGTCTTTGTGTTCACATTTTTCAAATTACTACTCTTTTTCGTCCTCACCTTTTGCAACCAAAATATAAAAGTGAGGAAACTTTTTGATGATATCTCGTTTATGACTTCTAGACCAAATTTAATGTGACAATTTTTATTATTTTACATTGAGCAACTTATAGGCTTTTGTGGAATTATGCATCTCCACCATTGTTCTTGTTGTTCTTGATTGAAACTTTAAGATCAATGGATCTTTAGCAGCTCTTCAAACAAAAAAAGGATCTTCCTTAATTACAAAAACTGTACTAGCTAAATTACTTTTTGTACACTTTATTGCTATGACTTAAATTAATATAAAATTTTATTTTGTACCCAATTGTAACTACACAAGCAAATCTGTACCAGAATTGAGTACTATTTACTTATGGAATTGAGATTTATATTAACCCAGTCTTGATGATGAAAGCAGTGAGGCTGATGTACTGAACAAATGGTTAACCTAAAACCTTTATTCTCTGGCCATTTTGCTTTGTGTTTTTTTTTTCTCTGTATAGGTCAACTGTCTTTTAGTCTCAGCCTAGATTTAATGATTGAGCTGGAGCTTAGTTTAACCTCAATGGTATGTGAAGTGGTTAATGATTGCGCTCCTAGGCAGGAGTTTCATACAGCAAGCTGACCCTCATATAGGACAATCATGGAAATATTAAACACTCCTTTTCATCCCTGAACTCAAAAGTTTACTGTATTTACCTATTACATACTGAGTTCAAGTCTTTCCTTAGCTATGTGGGGATTTTTCTGAGTAAAATAGCCTGTCTGAATCATGCTGTTAGCACCAGCCAGAAAAAGGCAGTGTTTTTTTATTTTGTTGGCAAGAGCAAGTGCAACTGCAAGTTTTTAAATATATGACATGCTTGCTCTTGTCCTCATGCCCTCTCACCTGTCCAGCCGGCCATCTGATGACTTCACTTAGCCTATTGTATTTGATCTTTTAACTTTACTTAATCTATTGATTGCAAAAAAAAAAAGGCTGTCTGGATTTTGGAGGTATATTACAATCATTGAAAAAAATGATTGTGTCAGATTGAGAAAAGTCTTTGCATGTAAACACAGCCAGTAATTAGCCGGGGAGATTTTGTTTCAATCAAAAAATCTATCACATTTTTAAAGGTTTTACCTAGCTAACCTTTCCCACTGTACCATCCTTTCTTGGGTGCATCTAAAAACGAACAGTCATGACCAAAGGTTTTGAGAATGGCACAAATTTTGGTTTTCACA
>JAYDZG010000011.1:8895025-8905208 GCA_034509265.1 Microcambeva bendego
ACAAATACATCCAATTTAAACAAAGACTTAATATTTACAGTTTTGACCCTACTTCTTTAAGACTTTTGCAATTCGCCACAGCATGCTGGATATCTGCTGCTGGGCAAAATCTTGAATGATGGCAACCCCTTCTTGCCTAATCAGTGCTTGAAGTTGATCACAGTTTCTGGGGTTTTGTTTGTCCATCCTCTTTTTGAGGATTGACAACAGGTTCTAAATGGGATTGAGATCTGGGCAGTTTCCTGGCCATGAACCCGAAATGAGCCACTTGATGATCACTTTTGTCTTGTGACAAGGTGTTCCATAATGCTGGATAAAGCATTGTTCATCTCTAGATTGCTTTTGGATCTTTGGGAGAAGTAGGGATTGTTAAATCACTCCCCTAGATGAGAAACAACCCCACATATGAATGGTTTCAGAATGCTTCACTGTTAGCATGACACCGGAATCATGGTGGCACTCACCTTTTCTTCTCCGGACAATGATTTTTCCAGATGTCCCAAACATTCTGAAGGGGGCTTCATCAGAGAAAATAACTTTATTCCAGTGCACTTGCTATACTACCTGCAGAACGGTAGTCTGTTCTTTAAGATTTTCTTGGAGAGAAGTGGCTTCTTTGCTGCCATTCTTGACACCAAGCCATCTTCCAAAAGCCTCCTGCTCACTGTGCATTCAGATGCATTCAAAACTGCTTTCTGCCATTCCTGAGCAAGCTCTGCACTGGTGGAGACCCAATCTCATAGCTTCATCCTCTTTAAGAGGCTGTCCTGACACTTGCTTGACTTTCTTGGGTTCCCTGAAGCCTTCTTCACTGGAACTAAAGTTCTTGATGATTCGATAAATGGTAACTTTGCAATTAATTGAAATTCATCTGATCACTTAAGCCGCAAACTATGTGAAAACCATTTTTTTTGCAGTTCTCAAAGCTTTTTGCCACAACTATACCGCATAAACTAGACATTAGTGTAATCTGTGAGTTCAGTGAGTGGCACTAGTTGGTTGTGGGGTGAGTAATGATAAGATGTGCAGTAGAGCGTTCCCCCACCCCCACTCTACTGATTGTCTTTCGTAAGTTCTACCTACATTCTCATTGGTGCCATGTGTTTAATTTAGCATGCCTTGAAGGTTACGTTTCACTTTAGGTATAAAAACAGCTGAGCTTAGCACATATTTGTACCCATTTGGACCCCTTTCTCTACTCTCTTCATGTAGGGGGTTTCGTCTTACTATAAAAAGCATTTTTACAGCTCGTCTACCTCTACCTCGAATACCTCTGGTGTAATCACATCTGCTTTTTTATCTCTTTTTAAAGCCTGTGCACTTATCTAAACCCCTGTAACTTAACCAGGAATAAAAACTTGCAAAGACCAGTTTCTCTTTGAGGAGCTTTGCTTGCTAAACTATTAGCAGTTGAACATCTGTTGTCTGTATGTGTTCAAGTATGTGCACAACTGTTATGAGAAGTGGGTGGGAGGTAGGTTTACAAAAAGCAATGTGAAGTCAGACATGCCTTAACCATCATCTCCCTCTTGTCAGCTGGTCATGGTGGTCTGGCAAAAAACTGGAGCAAGCTGTGGTAGGCGCATACCCAGGCTTGCACTGATAAATCACAGGCTAAATGTAGCACCATCTGTTGAGTAAGAGCAGTTAATACAAAACCACACTGTCAGACCGCTAGGTTTCAACTCTCACTTGTATTGACTAACTCCATAAATGTCATGGGGGTAATGAAAAAAAATCTAGGTTAAAAATATAATTATGACCAGCTTGAAAAACGACTTTAGTTTTAAACAACTGGCTATAGAACAATTTGAAACTTAAACCATGGTTTAAGTGTATACAAACACAACAAATATTTGTGTGCCGCTCAAGTGGCACAGTCTGGCTAAGGACAGTTGAGACAGCAGTCAGACAGTCACCCAAAGTTCTTTTGTGTGTGTTGTAGATGCAAGAGCTGGAACAGAGAGTGACCGAAGCTGACCACCGAGCTGATAATGCTGAGAAAAAAGTATGACCTGTTCTTATCATCTAGCACTGATTACTATCCCTTTTTTGGCCTACATTCTTTAATGATGAATCTTTTAAAACAACCTAATGTTTACCGTTATCTTGAACAAGTGCTCTTTTGAAGTTAATCTCCTCCACTTAAGGTACAAATAATGGAAGAGAAGCTGAGGTCAGTAAACATACATCCCAGCGACTCAGAAAACTCCCTGTACAGACGATATCAAGAGCTGATCAGTCAAATGCAGGAGAAAGACATTGTTATAAAGACACTTGAAGCCCAGCTGGAAAAACAGGTATGAAGAGATACTGATCTAAGGGAACCATTTGGTCATATAGGTTTATAAAAAATTACAGGTCATGATAATCCAGGTGCTCGTTTTGTTTTTTTTAGAATTTGGTTCGAGCCCAAGAAGCCAAGACAATAGAAGAGAAAGCTGCCAAAATTAAAGACTGGGTTACATTTAAGCTACGGGAGGTAAGCTATGTCTTCAGTCACACATCTCCTATGCTTTTTCTACTGTGCATTTAAATCAATATATTTGACCCTCAGATGGAGGTGGAGAACCAGCAGTTGAAAATCACAAACCTGAAGCAGACAGAGCAAATTGTCCTGCTACAAGACAAACTTCAATGTAATTATTTTTATTTCTTTTTTTAACCTTCAACATAGTTTCTTTGTATTATTTTGCAACATTTTTCCACCGTTGATTATCATAGCTCTCCTTGAGAGGTCCACTCCTCCTGGTTCTCCCAGGTCTCCATCACTAGATGCTCAGCTAGTGCCCTCCAGCCCTCTGCACAGCTCAAGTGACTCTGGAACACCTACACAGGAGGAGAGCTGCAGGCTAACAGGCTTCCGCAAACAATGCTCCAGTACAACCAGAGGCATGTCGTCTATCATTTTTCATTCATCATCTTTTTGAATGCTGCTCAGGCATATCATTAGGCAGTCAAACACTTGAATGAAACTATTAAGCTCACAATCCTTTGTATAGACACTTATGGTTTTCCATCCCTACATATATAAAAATGCTTTTTCCTTGCTGTCTTCAATGCGGTCCCACGTTGACTATGTTGAATAAGAATAGTCTGGGACTTTTTCACATGTGCATATTTACCTGGGTATTAACTAGCAATTTTCGTTGTAAAGTACAATCCGCATGTAAATAGTGTTGACTCAGGTGTAAATAAAAGGGAAATTAACGGAAAAAGGAATTAAAGCATCAACATTAGGTGGCCACAAAGTATCATTAAAATTATATTGTCCTTTTGACCACATGATTACAGCCCAGTTAGTCATCTGGAGCACATAAATCCGGGTCTTTCTTCCGGGCAGTCTGGTTTCCTCCACAGTTCAAAAACATGCAAGTGAGATGAATTGGAGATACAAAACTGTCCCTGACTGTGTAATGAATCTTGTAATTAATGGTATCTTGTAAAATCTTGGAACAACTAAATCCAGGTTGAATATATTCCTCTTTTCTTGTACCTATGATTGAGCTCAAAATTTTGCACTCTATTAACACTGCTCCCTTCTTATCTATGACATTCATTGTATAATCATACAGTCATTTCGGTATTGGCAAATATGGGAAGCAAAGTCATTGAAAATTGAAAAATAATGGGATCATAAAATCTCTATTTATTTATTCACATTTAGTCCCATAATAATGTTGTATTTGAAGGGTGGTCAGTATTTTTGTTTGTGTGCATTACAGATTGTAAAAGGAAGGCACCAGAAGCCCTAGACCATACTCCTCAGAATGCATCTGAGCGCCCTACCCAACATAACAAAAGGGACGAGACCCTGAAGTTCAGTACAGACAGAGGAGTCACAGCATGCATAACAAAAATAACTGACAGGAGAGAAGGGGTGGAGCTTACTGCCATCGTCCCACGTGACAAACCAGGTGGTGTAGTTTCAGACAAAGACCACTCCTCTGATGAGCTCAACAGCAAGTTCCGCTCTCAGCGCCTTCTTTCATCTTCATCCTCATCTTCCTCTTCTTCATCAACATACGAAACCCCTGGCCCTTGTGGCTTTGACACTCCCACTCCTAAAAGTTCTCCTCCTGTGGGAGTTTCTCCATCTATGAGCCCTCAGTTAGACTCCACTCCTATAGTTCTACTGTCTGGCACCAGTATGACCCTGCCGAAGGTGCGCACCCCTTTGATACCCCGCGACAGCATTCAGCTTCTCAAAAAGCACCACAGTCAGCCACAGCCAGGTCTGGAGCGCCTCCACCACATCAACGTCACTATAGACATTGGCTCTTCCACATCCACGTACTGTCACAGCCTGGCCAAGGGTTCTGCGTCCACACTTGGAGTGGAGGAGACGGACATCGATGAAGGACATCCTGTATGTATGGAGGGGGTGGTTGAAGGATCCTTGGTAGAAGCGGCACTCCATGATGGGGACTCATTTGTGGGGTTGGCAGAAGAACTGGTGATGTTAGAACCCCAATCTCTGAAGCCTCCTACTCCACCGCTGCACCGCTTTCCTTCTTGGGTATGATTATGAATGATTAACACCTTTTATTCTTAATAATGATAACTATAAAGTGAACACTGTTTTATACCTCATATTCTGAGGCGCTTCCAATTAATTTTAAAGGGTTGGTGTAGCAATACTTGGATGTTTCCTGAACCACATCCTACTTCAATAAATATTCCCTTACAGATTACATTTACACATTACATTACACACCAGCAATAATCTGATTAATTTTATATCTACTGTTTATTAGATAGTTAGTGGTCTGAAACACAGCAGACCATTTTCTGATATTTTCACTGACGAATTTCTTTGGATTATGTTAACACATTAAGGATTTAATTCCTACAACACACTTAAAAAGTGGGTTCAGAGCCATGTTCACCCCAGTGTTCAGCAGTTTTGTGTTAAGTCTTATTCTAGTTTATAGAATAAAACACTGCACATTTTGGCCAAACACACACCCAGAAATGATAAATTAAAATAAACTGGTAATTTTAAAGTGGTATATTATTCCAGACACAGCTGTATATAATGATCATGTCATAGTCCCCAATGGTGTCATTCCATAGTCTCCCTAACATGTCATTAAAAATTGTGTGTGTTTTCTCTAGGAGAGTCGTATCTATGCAGTGGCAAAATCTGGAATGAGAGTTTCAGAAGCCAGCCCCGGAGCCAGAAGTATGGGAAGAAGTAAGTAACGCATTTGCCTACAGGGTCTGTCCATCACCGACTAATCACCACACCTTACTCATGGGAAACATGTTGATAGACTGTAAACAGATGCAGCAGGTCGGTGCCGAAATATCTCCGTAGCTCATCTTCTCTTGATCCGTCAGTGAGGCCAGGTCTTGTTTGATGTCACGTCATGAGTAAAAACACCTGTGCATGTGAAGCATTTATTGAAGCATTTAAGAGACTTTTAGATGAGTATCAGAGAAGAGGAAGAGAATGGAAAAAGCTTTTTTCCACATTAAACCTGAAGAAAGGATGAACACAGATGTAAAATTAGCATTTTTACTCCTGCAGTGTTTCAAAAAGACACTTGGAAACAAAAATCAAGCCAAGACTGCGATGATATCGTCACCATGACAGTCAGCGCCTGTCTATCAGTTCTGTCGCCTTTTTACTTTGGGCTGCTGATTTGTTTGGATTTTTTTTGTGGTCATTTTGGCCACCAGTTTTTGTAGTTTTGTTTTGGGTGGCCTTTTAGTCCAATAATTGGTTAAACATCCTGCAAAGTGGGTTCTTCCTTCTCAGTCTCAGCTTCAGGACATTCTTCGTCCTTTTAGTCACATTCAGGTCACCTCTTTCTCAACCTACCTGAAGTCAGCATGCTTACGGGAGGATATTTTTTTGCAATTTAACTGCACTGTTCTCCCAGTTTTATTGCATTTAGGTATTCTATTACATTACACTTGCTCTACTCTGACAGAAGAGAGTCGTGACTCACTCCGTCTCTCACAAGTAGCCGACTGCATCTTTTCTCTTTCAATATGCTGATCAGCTTTGTGTACATCTGTTAATGTGCAGGCACCATCAATCAGCCAGCAGTGGTCATACTTGCCTATGTTAAAAGATTTGAGGTCCCCTGTGGCACCTTCCTTGAACAACAGCCATTCGGTGGCAGGGCTGACTTTCAAACCGACGAGTTAACCATGTCAGATCTGTTGTGCTAAGGTGTGCTGTTCCACTCAATTTTAATTGCACATGTAACATGCATTTCATTGGCTAGAATGCACAGTTAAAGGGTCGAAGACATGATTTTTGTTCTTTCTGTCCAAAGCATGACCATTCATTTTCTAGCCAAAAACGGCTTAAGCATAGCCTGGGGCTGACATTTGTAAGGCTTTTGTGCAAATGCTTTTTCCACTTATTCTACCATGCCACTTTGGAGCAAACCCAATTTTAAGTTGTCTTTCGATGTCATTTCTAAATCTTAACAAAAACTTGTCATTAAATTGTCATTAACTGTCATTAAATGCACTTTACAGACTAAATAAAAATATGTATGCATAGACTGTTGTCTCATAAGTGAGCTTGGATTTTTAACAATGTATTTTTTTCTTCACAGTTTCAACCCTCCCTCACTATCCTGCAGCTGGTCCATTTAGCCATCTCATTTACAAGAACATCAGCGTTCCTGTTTACTCCACGCTAAAGGGGGTGAGTTTGACACTAACGCTTGATTTAATCATCCTCACGTTTTACGTCTAGTTTGCTCATTGCATCTCTACCTCTTCCCCCAGAAAGCCACTCAGATCAGCAGTGTTCCTCTACCCGATGATGACTCTGGCTCAGAGGATGACAACAGCTCACTAGCCAGTCTGCGCACATCAACTCTGGGGCCGGAGAAGAAGAGCAGTACACCAGGGAGTCCTCGTGCTGTGAAAAGAGGTCAGGAAACGTGGCTATCAAGCCAAACTTTTCCTTTCTGGGAAAAGAAAAAAAGGAAATGCATGTACAGTTACAGATCCAACATACAGGCACATTAGACCATGAGTTTGTCTATTTCCACTTCCAAAACCTTGCTCTTCTATTTGCTGATATAGTGTTCACAAGACCTTAAGTTCACATGACCTTAAGTTAAAGAGTTTGTAGTCATTTGTGCCCATTTAGTCAGAGAATAGGTCTGATTATGTGCACTTAGGTTTGATGAGAAGGCCTAACTAACAATCCATGATCTGTCTATCTATCAATTTATGTGTAAAGCAGTGTTTTAGGGTTTTAAATGTATCTCACAAATCATTTAATTTCTAGGTGTGTCCATGTCCTCGATCAGTTCCGAGAGTGATTATGCAATCCCTCCAGATGCCTACTCACTAGACAGTGACTACTCGGAGCCCGAGCAGAAAGTACAACGCACTTCATCCTATTCCTGCGAGAGTGTTGGACCTGTACGTTTCATACAGATAACAATTTCATACGGTCATCATGCAAAAATATATTTTAGGCTATGTGTACAATGAGAGGTTTGAAGCATGTGTTTCTATAGGAGACTCTGGAAAAGTCTGGCTACCTTCTGAAGATGGGGAGCCAGGTGAAGGCATGGAAGAGGCGCTGGTTCATTCTGCGCAATGGAGAGATCCTGTATTATAAATCACCTGTGAGTATAAAATATGCAAGTTACACCATGTAAACTTATTCTGCCCCTGTCCAATATTAATTTTTCTTTTCAAGTTTAGGAAGAAAACTAAACCCCCATTAAATGTGTGTTCGATGTAATCAAAGAAAAAGGGTAGTTTACATTATAGAAGGAATTAATAATGGTAATATGAACGTGAACTCATCTCTGTTTTTTATGTGGGTTCCAATTCAATCTTCCAAATTACATTTGACTGTAAATAATTGAGTAGTGGAAACCAGACTTCTGGTTACTATTGTTTTTGACCGTTTATGTAAAAGGATTGTGAGTTTTGTTGCAGGAGTAATAATTGCTCTGTCTCGACTGTTGCAGAGTGATGTGATCCGGAAGCCTCAAGGCCAGATCGAACTCAACTCTTCATGTCGGATTGCAAGGGGAGAGGGAGCACAGACATTCCAGGTGAGACACACACACACACACACACACTCATTATTTTTTCTTTTAATATGTTTAAAGCAGATTTGTAAGCTCTGAGTGTAAAACACACATTCTACCCATGGCATGCTGTGAAGGAAAGCCCGAAGATATTTTTGAACATACGTTGAAATACATTTTTAGCGTTTTACATAATTTCATTCAACAAACATCTGTGTATGGCAGTTGATCACTGAGAAGAAGACTTTCTACCTGACGGCAGACTCCCCTAACATTTTGGAAGAATGGATTAGAGTTCTCCAGAACATTCTGAAAGTTCAGGCCAGTGGACCAATCTCCACAGAGACACAGGCCAAGCCGACAGTGCGCGGCTGGCTAACTAAGGTGAGATGCAGAAAGTGTTAAAATTTCTCACTCTAAAATCTCACTTTTTAAAAAGGTTTTGCAAAAGGCATCTGCTAGTCTGCGATGCTTCAAGCAGCAGGAGTCACCAAAGTACATAGGTGAATTAATTGTATAGTTGAAGGTTCATTTATCAGACTTTTCACTGGTCCGAAACAGACCTTGAGGCTTACAGTTGATAAATAAATTGTAAAAGTCGAGCAACTGATAATTTTGAAGTGGTCTAATTTTTTTCCACAACTTTTTTTTATTCTGCTAAATGAAATGTTGAATTATCAGCCGTTCCACTGGTCCGGATAGGCTGATAATTTTTCTTCTTCACAAAATTTTAAAATAAATACTAAAAAGTAAATTCAATTTAAATCAATGTTAATTGGTGTACTGTTTTACAGGGAGGAAATTTTATTTACGTTGTTTGTTTTTATTGTATTGTTCTGTGTCTGAAGTGCTGCTGGTGGCTACTGGAGTAGTGCTGGTGCAGTACTAAGCACTAGAACTTGCATAAATTAAACATTAAACACAGAGGTAAAGGTGAGGACAAAGCAAACCATCTGAAAAAATAAAGATTATTACTATTATTACTAAACAGAGAGACGGACATTTACAGTATCCTAATTACTCAGTTTGATGTTTGATTTTCTACTTAAGCTTTTAACCTCATCATAATCAAAATACTCATTGAGGGAGTATCTTTCAAAAAAATATATATTGTTCTATTTCTTTATCTCTACTTTAAAATAACCTTTTGTAAGCATGTTACGTCTTCACTGCAGACGTAATAAATTAATAACCTCTGGGACTCATTCCCAACTGAGATAACTGCACACAATGAATGTATTTACCAGACAACTGAAAATAGAAGCTGTATGGCCGTCATAAGCCATATTTGGTATATACCGTAAATCTATCGTAAAATAATCTACTTTACGCTAACCGCTAGATCAAAAGCCTGGAGTTTCCGGAAAGGTCTGCTGAGCCAGAGCTTAATAACAGGGCAGTCATGGCAGCCAGTATCAAACACTTGCAAGCTTTATCTTCACCTGGGAACAGCTGTTTGAAAGCATCTACTTATCTAGTAGAACAACATCCCAGTGTACACGACTGTTATTAAGCAGGATTTGTTTGTATGCCAGAGGCTGCATGTCTCTGGTGTAGGAGGTGGTTGATTTAGGCCACTGTGAGTGTGTTTAAAGGACTGAATGGATCATGTAAGGAGTAAAGACTTTGAACTAACACAGGACGAGACAGAACCGATGTCAGCATGCCTGGAATTTTGCGAAGATGGAGCACTTGTTCAAAAGCATGCCCTGCTCTTTTGTGTGTGTGTGTTTGTGTGTGTGTGTGTGTGTGTGTGTGTGTGTGTGTGTGTGTGTCCACATGACCTTTTTGAATGATTGACTTTCAGGCCTTAATGTAGTCTTTTGAAGTGTTGTCAGACCCCTGGATAAACAATTTCCTTCGTAGTTTTTTTTTTCTAAATATGTTCACACACAGCTGTGAAAAAAATAAGAGACCACCTCAAAATGATCTTATTTTTGTTTGTTTTACAATTGTTGCGCATGTGTTTGACCAAAATATGCTGTGTTGTTTTACTTTATTATAATTCTTGTTCTAGTTTATATAATAAAATACCAATGTTCATTTTGGACGATAAATTGTAAGACTGGATCATTTTGAAGTGTTTATTTTTTCCCCACAACTGTTGTGCTATATCACTTATAAGTAAACTCTAGTGCTGTTTCATTTTATTTTCTCTA
>JAYDZG010000011.1:8918497-8934284 GCA_034509265.1 Microcambeva bendego
TACCCCTGCTTTTTATCCAAAGTTAAGTACTGTCTAAACAATTGATCCTTTCTCAAAGGTTCAACCGGGACAACATAGCAGTGGTAGGGCTTGAGCCGGACGACCTTTTGATTACTAGTTTTCTACTTTAACCTCCAGACTACACCTTCCATCTGCTGCAGTTTACCTTGAAATTACTAGAGCTGCAATTCTATTATATTCACATTTAAATGAATTGATAATAAATTACATCGTCACTAGTATTAATAGTGTGGACAGTAAATAACTGATCAATTTGGTACAAAACCTCCGTATGTTGTACCTTTCTCTCTTCTCTAGTCATGCCAGCTGTTTATCAATGTGCTAGTGGAGGCACCTTCTATAGACTATCACACCTCTCTAGCCCAGAGTGCACTGCAGGTATGTCTGACTCACACTGAGCTGCAGAATGAGATCTACTGTCAGCTGATCAAACAGACCAACCGACGCACGCCAACCAACTACTCTCTTACACAGGTCAGTACCACACTCCTATCTGTCCAGCTAATCTGCATCAGAGCCTCATACAATGGAACTTTAGTGCCCACAAACACATTCTCACATCCTCTCTTCTTCTGTCACAGTGCTGGCAGCTGCTGTCTGTGTGTGTGGCTCTTTTCCTGCCTCAGCATCGTTTCCTGTGGTATCTGAGACAGTACCTCCAGAGAAATGCAGATCCAAAGTAAGGACTCCAATCTTAGCACATCCACATACTCACATAACCCACATACACTGCAGCTGAATGTGAGACTGACTGTGACCTGAATTATTTTAATGGTGCTGCAATTAAAACAGGGCACACCAGAGCTGACATTTCCAACTCATTGGTTTGAATCTCCACTCTGTTACCATCTGCGTGCCTACGCAAACAATGATTAGCTCATTCGCATAGAGGGTGCCGGAGTCGTACCTCATAACTGATGCCGTTGCGACCTCTGCTGGCTGATTATTGTTGGAACCCTACTTTGACTCTCCATGCAATGAACTGCTGCTGCTGTCAGTTTGTGTTAGTCATGGCTCTCTTCAGTCAGAGTGGAGGTCAGCATTAGCAGTGAGGAAGCATAATGCAGTCTGGTAACTAGATACAAGTAGCTTGGGAGGGAAATTGGGAAAAGGCATAAATAGGTTTCCATATTAACAATTACACATTAATACATGCTCGGCACAAATGTCATTTAAAGCTTGTGACTGGATACAGGTGCATGTAAGAAAAAAAGAAGCTTACTTGGGGAGCTTAAGCAGAAATGGTGCTTGGACCTGTAATCTAACCACAGAGCTACCACTGTGATATAACAGAACATAAACAGTAAAAGTCTACCTCTTTTAACTTAATGTTTACATATTATTACTCTTTGTAAAAAGTAAGTCACATTATTATGACCACTTCCTACTTTTAAAGGTTGGGGGATCCTTACAGGGCATTCTTTGTACCATCGCTGGTGTCTGTAGGATTTTCCAGCAAGACGATGCAATATGTCAATTGGTTTGAAGAGCCTCACCAATACTTTGAAGCACTACTCACAACACAAATACCTCAGTCAACGTGTTCGCTCTGTGGATCCACCCCATGCACCATTCAGTATCTGTGGGATGCACTGCAGTCAGCATGGCTCCAGATAACTGTGACAACCTACCAGCACCTTGTCGAGTCACTCTGTCACCTTTCATTGTCTATCATTTGTCCAGTCAGCTTTTAAAGTATAGATGAAAAAAATGACAAAACGGCACCATTAATAATATACTATTTTGCTAATTAATTTTAAATGTGTGTTTAAAAACCCATTAATTCAAGTTATATTTCCGGCTCTTATCCAAAGCGACTTACAGTGATGACTGAACAGGATTTTGAGCAACTTGGGGTTAAGGGCGTTGCTCAGTTGCCCAACAGTAGCAACCTGGCAGTAGTGGGGCTTAAACTGGCAACCTTCCGATTACTAGTTCAGTACCTTAACCACTGTGCGATCCCTGGCCTGTTCAGATTCAAAAATATCATTAAAGTGTATGTTTTGTAATTTTGCCATCATTTTTATTGTCTAACATCATCTGTGTACAGAAGTGAAGTAGGAAAGTATGCTGTGTACTGTCAGCGCTCAGTGGAGAGAGTATTACAGAACGGGGAGAGAGAGGCCAAGCCTTCCCGCATGGAGATCGTGTCAATTCTGCTGAGAAACCCTTACCACCACTCCTTACCTTTCAGCATACCTGTTCACTTCATGAACAACACCTACCAGGTACACACATACTGCACATTTACATGTTTAAACCAGAACATAAAAAACACATGAGTAGAGAAGCATGGGGTCTGATTTTTGTACTGTAGGTGGTGGGGTTTGATGGTTCCACGACGGTGGAGGAGTTTGTGAACACTCTGAACCAGAGAGCAGGCATGAGAAAGCCCCAGATCTCTGGATTCGCCCTCTTCACTGATGATCCCTTAGAAAAAGACATTGAACACTGCCTCCAGCCTAGTGCCAAGGTAACAGATTCACACAAGGCTAGCAAAAAGTCTCATTTCAAAAGGATATTAATATCTAAGGAGTAGCAGATACACACCTTTTAACCATCACTATACATACCTGACGAGTATTTGGTAGCCAATGGTGGTTTACAGTTTAAGTTTCAAGGTATTTGTTCCCAGAATGGGAAACCTGTTTATGAATTCCACAGTCCCATGGACCAGCATATATTTTAGGTTATTATAAGTAATGGAGTTGTTTTTGACTCAGAAAATAACCTTCAATGTGTGCTTGATTGTGCTTCGTAATGGAGATCTTGGAATACCATACTCCTTAGTGAGTTCAGTTAGGGCATAATAACATGAGAGGGGAGGCACACCACTCACCTTTTCTGCTTTGGACTTGGTTATTTATTTATTTATTTGCACTTGCTGCAGTGCTCGAAGTGAAAAATGCTTCTCATGTGAATGTCCATAAAGCTTACGTATAAGTTTACATTACTCCACATTGTTTAGAAGTTCTTGTCACTGGATTAATGTGCAGTTAATTGTGTAATTATCATTGAAAATGCTATAATTCTGTTTTTAAATCTTTTTTAAGGTTAGCGTCTCCTTTTCTTTTGTTTAGAATTGGTAGCCGATGCCTGTACAAAATGATCAAATGTTAAATTTCACTGTCAGTTTTATCACTGATTACATTTTTTAAGAATACTATTCATAAAAATGCTGAAATGAGAATAGCAAAACTTCTTTACATGAAGTTTAACAGGTAGAATGTTGAAATACATGATCTTATTTTCCCAGTTCAGGGCAACTTATTTATTACCTTTCTTAATATTTATATAAGCTTTTAGGACCTGGCTGAGTTCTTAACCATGAATTAAAATGCTTCTGATAATCGACTAGCATTTCCTTGTGTGGCAGATTTGTGATGTGATCTCTAAATGGGAACTGGCTCTAAAAGAGCTCCAACCTGGAAAGTGTGAGGGGACACGCATTGTGCGTTTAACATATAAAAGCAGGTACATCATTATTTCTGATGCCTTTTTTATTCACGTGTGTACAGTGAACTGGTCCTCACAGGCTTTTGTAAATATACAGTTTACATCACGCTTGCTTTTGTGTCTGGTCTAGGCTGTGTTTCCGATCACAGGTAAAAGGGGAGACGGAGCGAGAACGCCTCCTGCTGGCCTATCAAGTAAATGAAGAAGTGCATCAAGGCCTCTTCCCTGTTAATAAGGAGCTGGCGTTGGAGGTGGCTGCACTAATGGCCCAGGTATATTAAAATGAAATGTGTAGTAGCATTTCTGGTTGTGTCGTTCAGATTTTGGGTGCAGTTTAATCAGATTTTGGTGTGCAGGTGGAACACGGGGATTTGGATCGAACTCCAGCGTCTCCCAGTGGCTCTCCTCAGCCTAAGATTCAGCAGATCCTGTTGCAAGTGTTGGACCGTTTCTACCCCAAACACTACAGACAGGCCTGCAAGATGGAAGAACTCAGGTAAACACAAATACAAACCTTTGGAACGAACAGTTTGATTTCAGTCATTTGAGTCATTAAATTGTTTCACTCTCATGTGGTAGATTGAAAGATAGAGAGATATACAGTTTATTCATCCTTTTAGGAGGGTTCCCTCAGGGAAATTAAGATTCCAGTAGCATCATCATTATGGTTCGGTTCCATAATGCACAAGGCACATGGTAACACCCTGGATGGGGCTCCAGTCCATCGCAGATACCCACAGGACAATTCAGTGTCTCCAATCAACCTGGTAGCATGTCTTTGGACTGTGGGAGGAAAACGGTGTACCCGGAGGAACCCACGCAGACACGGGGGGAACATGCAAACTAAGCACAGAAAGGACCTAGATCACCCCACCAAGGGATCGAACCCAGGACCTTCTAGCTGTGAGGCGACAGTGCTACTCACTAAGCCACCATGCCAAGATATTGGAAACTAATAGGACGTTTTTTAATTGGACATATTATAGGGCTCACAATCGAAACTGTTTTAAATCATTGATAATATTTCTGTGATTATTACTGTGTTGATTAGAATTACAAAATAATCAAACTAAGCAAACAGGTTTTTAATCTGAATACAAACCAAACCATCTGGAACACTAGATTACCCTCACAGAAGGTATTAATATTTATCGGACATGCATGATTTGTATGCCTGAACTACTCTCTATTCTGCAGGGAGCTGGCTGAGCGGCTGGCTGCTAAGTGGTCTGTCTTGCGTGGATGCACATCTCCTGAATACGTACGAATCTATTTAACTGTAGCTCGCAAATGGCCACTGTTTGGAGCCAAGCTATTCAGCGCTAAAGTGAGTGTACTATTAAAAAATAAATACATAATGTAATGACTTATTCAGACTTGTTTTTGAAAAGGTGTCAATTGTTATAAAAATATGTATGGTTTAATAAAATAGTAATTTTCTTTTTCCTCTATTTGGGTATGTAGCCACTGCCCCCATCTCTGTTGGAGCAGAAACAAGTGTGGCTTGCTGTCAGTGAAGATGGTTTAAGTGTATTAGACTACAGTATGGTATGTCTGTGTATATTTATGTATGTTTCTATATAATTTGGGAATTGATACTAATTAATGCAGTTTTGCAAGTGGAATTTTGCCTATTCAAGCAAACACAGTGTAGTTCATGCAGAATGAGGCATGGTATTGATGTGCTCAGACAGACATTGAGCTCCTGAAAAAAAAAAACATTGTATTGATGATTTCTCTCCAATATACCAATTTATATTGTGTCAGTACTGATGGTGTCTTTACATGTAGTATAACCAGATCACCCATGCCATCACAGATGCTAGTTTTTGCACTTTTCATTGGTAACAGTCTGGAGGGTCTTTGTTATATGAAATTTGACATCTGTATTTTTAAAAAGAAGCTGAAACTTGTGTGACCACAGGACCCTCACACTTTCAGTCCTTCAAGACCAGAGAACTCACCAGTTCCATTTCATAATACCATTTCAGGTTGTATTTTGCCATACAGCGGTTGACTGTGATATATGACAATCTTTTTGAGAGCCCATGTGTCCGAGTATATCAAGGTAGCATGACATTTTCTCAAACTGCCTTAGCATGTACTAGTCTGCAATTTCTGTTCATGGCATTTATGAACCAGAGAGTTCCCTTGACTTTTCAGATGGTTACAGACCTAAATTCTTTGCATTATTGCGCTAAGAATGTTTGTGAACCATGAGCCATCCTTGTTTTAAAAGACTAAGCTAATGTTAAAGATTGCACAATTAGCAGTTTCAACAATCTTCTAGAATATGGAATAATTGTATGAAGTTTAACTCTGTCCCAATTTTTTTAAATGTGCTGCAGGCTTCATTATTGTTTTTATATTCACCAAATTAATTAGATTTGTCAGTGAAAATGTTTTACTTTTATCGCCTCAAACAGTTCAAGGAAAAATTAGATTGTTTGACTGTTTTATTTTTACATTGAAGCATGCTTTTCAAAGCTAAGCCTGAATGCTTGACCGCATAATAAGGCATGTGCAGCTGGAATGGCCCGCTGACCTGAATGGTCATGACACTTGTCTGCCTGTCTGAACCTCTGCCGGCAGAGACCCATTTAAAACAGAGTAAACAGTGTCGGCGTAGGTCTGTAATTTACCCTTACCCTTAATTTTCAACTTCCACTTTGGCTTATTTCTATTCTTCCTCTCCAACTCGTCATTTAACTCTACCATGGGTTACTGGTTAATGTGTACAGCGTACTCAACTTTGGCTTTTGAGTGGTGGCCAATGGAATGTTCCAGCAGTCTGCACATGGTCCTAGGAAAATTGTCAGATTGCTCATTTTTGAAATGTATGCAAATAAATCATTTAAAAAATCATAACTAGTTTATTTCAATCCACAAATAATTACATTTATTTGTTTTTAGCACCTACAGGTCACATATCCATACCAGTCTGTGATCACCTTTGGTGGGTGCAAGGAGGACTTCATGGTGGTGGTCAGCCAGAGTAAAGACCAGACTTTTGGGAAGAGAACTGTAGAAAAGCTCACTTTTGCAATGGCTAAACCAAAGGTAGGAGAAACAGACTGCTGTCTTTTATTGAAATATTTGTATTAAATCTGAGTATTCCAATGCTTTAAAAAATCTTATTTTATATAAATATCCTATTTTATATCTTATATAAAAATCTCTTAGTAAGCAAGATCAATTAGATTAGTATGGGTGTATGAGGATGACAGTTTTCATACGACTGTAATCCAAGCAGTGCATACTTTTGCTCTAAACTAGTTAGACTAGACTAGTTTAGGGTCCCTAAGCAGTATTATGAAACAGTAAGTTCTAATAGACTTCTGTGCAACAACTGGATTGTATTGGTAGTGCTTCACAAATGTATTCCCTCTTTGCTCACACAACAGCTTATTGGAGAATGTTCTATACTATAGAACACTAAAGAATCTATAGGAAGAACATAACTTCAAGGATTTGTTTCCATTTGTCCACAGCACAGGGTGTGATATTGGATACTGATGCCGACCAGTAAAACTTGCTTACAGATCTTAAAGAGTTCTTCCACTTTGAAGTGGAGAACTTACTTTATGAATTTGTATGCTGAACACAAAGAACAGTGTCAACCAAGATTACCTTCAGTAGGCCTTTTTGTTCAAAAAAAGTTCCCATAGTTCTTGTTCTTTGTTTAAAATCTTGCATTATCTACATTTCAGCATTAAGACTTAACATGTGGGGCAACTGGTTTGGGGCTGAACAGTTGCAGCTCTTAGGCTTTACAATACCAGCACTTCATCAGTGCCTCCAGCACTACAGAGATCCTAAAATATAACTTGTATGGAAAGTAGCACACCATGTCAACAATGATTTCATCCGAATCTGTTCCTGTTAATAATAATATTAATAATAAACTTTTATTTGAAAAGCACCTTTCAGAACACCCAAGGACACTCTACAATAAAAGCAAATACAATACATATTTTTTTATTTTTAAAAGTTAATATGAAAAATAAAGATAAACATGAAAACACTGAACATGTGGCACAGTCAGGGTCATCCAAAAGCCAGCTGGTAAAATGTAGGTTTTCAGACTGGATTTGAACACAGCTGCAGAAGAGCAGGCACATAGCTGAAGAGGGAGACTGTTCCACAACTTGGGGCAGCGACACTGAATGCGCGGTCACCAAATGTCCATAAAGAACAGCATTGCAGTAGTCAATTCTTTATGTTGAAGTCTTGGTAGCAGCATAGTAAACAAAGGGATTTATCCTGGCTATGCTCTTCAGATGGAAAAAGCTACCTTATAAGTATTTTTGATTTGGGGTTTAAAAAAAGTCAAATATCACTCCTGGAGTCCGAATCTGGCTAGATAATGAAACATTGAAATCTGGAATAGAAACAGTGATTGTATTAAGCTTTTAAATAATAGCAGGAGAGGCCACCAATGTAGCCTCTAAATTGTCCCTATTCAGACTGAAAAAAAATCTCTTCCATCCAAGACTTCTGCAGGTTGTAGATTGTGTTGGCTTAGAATATTAATAGATCTGCCATGATCTGCAAAACCATGGAACTGCAGTCCATATCACCTAATGATGTCACCAAGGGTAGCATGTAAAGTGTAAAGAGCAATGGGCCGAGGAATGAGCCCTGAGGGACACCACAAGATTGAGAGCACAGGACAGACTGTTGTCTGCCAGATTCGACTAGTATATCTGGAACTGCACTTGCTAGGTTCCAGTCAAGTTATGAAGCAGAGATAGTAGCTGGCTTTGACAGATGGTGTCAAAAGCTGCAGTAAGTTTCAACAAGACAATAGAATTACCAGCCCTTGGTCAGCTGCGAATAAAAAATCATTCACCACCCTAACAAGAGCAGGTTCAACACTGAGGTCTTCCAGTCTGGCTCTTAGGAAAAGCCACAAACAAATCATTAGAATGATCTATTAGCTGGAAAGCTAAAGTATGCTCTTGTATTTTAGCAAGGAATGTGAGGTTGGAGACAGGTCTGTAGTTAGCCATGTTCTCAGGGTCCAGGGCCCGGGCCACTCTTTTTGAGAACTGGAATAATAGCAGACCGTTTTTTAACAATACATGGTAATGTATTATTAATCTGAGTAACGAGTGGGCAAACTGAAGCACTACAGCTTTCACCGAGTGAGTTGACATAGGGTCAAATTGGCATGTGGTGGCTCTGTAGGACTTCATAAGCTGTAGTACAAAATGTTCTTCTACAGTAACGAAAGTGTAAAAACATATTTGAGTGAAATTTGGTGAAAGTGGAACAGGCTGAATTAAAAGGGCCTTGAACTGAGAGTGGAGTTCAGGTGCTGGGTCAGAGGAAAAATATTCACAGGATGTATTATAATTTTCTCCATAGAGATTGTAATGTGTGTAGTTTGTTACAAGGTCTGTGGCTAATTGAGAGGAATCCACTTGTCAGAATGTAACAATGTACCATAAGGCAGTTAGAAATCCGTGCACACATGCCATAATTTGAATCGGTTATCCATTTCAGATAAATTTATATTCTCTTTGAACAGCATAGGGTATTATTCACTTCGCATGGTTGATGGCACTTTACAAAGTGGCCAGGTAGGGGATTTTTCTGCCTTTCCAGGATACTTTTGTCATTTGTATTATTCATTTATTTAAATAATTTGGAAGTTTTTTTTAAAGGGAAATGAGCAGCATTATTTGCCATTGTATGTACCTACCTCAGAATTAAAAGGACATTCATTATTTAGATGAATAAAAGAGAATCACAAATACAGTATTTAATGTTTTTAATGATAAATAATAAAAGAAAACATTATAATTTGTCTTCAAATTCAATTTGTTTGTATCGTCAACCCAGTATCGTGCATCATGGGTCGAGTGCATCGTTACATTCCTGCAGGTCACACTGGGTTTCCTAATACTTTTCACCATGCATTATTTGATTCCAGATAATCATAAATACCTCCCCTCAAAACAAATGTTGTTTGTTTACATGTAGTAATCACTGTGCTTTTAAATTCTCTCTGCTCAGATTCTGGAGCTGACCCTGCTGATGGCCAGTTATATCAACTGTACAGTAGGAGCAGCAGGGAGCCCGATACCATCCTGTACACCGGACTCTAGAGAAGACAAAAAGCTGTGGGGTGTTGAGAACAGACACTTCCCCTCAATGACATACACAACCAAAGGACCCACACTTCTGTGAGGGTCTACCAAATCTGATCATGAGACAACTGGTACAAATGGTAAAACAATCAAAAAAGGTGTCTCTATTTGGGTGGACTTGAGGTATGCTTTAACACAGTTCTCATATATTAAAACAGATGGATAACAGTAGTTGCAAAAAATGAAGGTCACACAGTGCTTTTTGTGTAAGCTACACATTCCTTGGACTCCTACTCTCTGGTAGAGAGATTTCAGGGTTACTCGCTGCTCTTACCACTTCTTTGCTTTCCGATTCAGTTAAGCTTCAGCTTTTATTACATTCATGTCCTCCACAAAGGACTTAAAACAAACTTGAAAGCTAAAAAACTGATAGTAAATGGTTAACAATAACAGGTTATTCTGTTAGGGGGTATAACAAAACACATATCATTATAGGATTTTTATAATACTGTGGTTGCAAATGTGAAGAATACAGACTGCACATTTCTTTGTTAACTGTATATTTTGTCTGCTATTTTACTGTCTTTCTAAAGTTTAAAAATACACCCTAATAATTTAACAACATTCTTTTTTTGCATTACCACAGTGTCCGTGGTGAAAGATGCATTTTGAGACACTGTATATGGGATATGTAATGGCCGAGCAGGCATCAATGCAATGGGAAAGGTTTGACTGGCATGTCTACATCATTAATCAGTAGAAAACTATGCAGTGTAAGTTATAGGCCCCTTATAGACCCTTTCCAAACTCACCTTAACCTCGTGTGTGTGTGTTTTTGTTTGGGAAGGGGGTCTTTTAATGGGTGCACCCTTGGTCTTACACAAGTTCATAAAAATCATGGTTATTCTGTTTTAACAAGGCCAATATTTCTATGATGAGAACACATCCAGCTACCTACACAAATCTCCCTTGATTTCTATTTTGAATAAAGAAATGCTCTATGGAACACAGCCAAGAGCAAAAGGAAAATATTTACAGATTACACAATAGAAACTGGACTATGGACAGCACTAAAGGAAAGACTGTCTCCATGTTGTGAATTCTTTTAGAAAAAGTAAATCCAAATATGTAAAGGGTTGGTGCCCACAGTTTGTATCTTGACAAATGAATTCTACTTACATAGGGTAATGTATAGACACCCTAAAAAGAGTACTAAAAGAGCAGCCATTAGACATAAGTGTAGCTATTAAATAAATGTGTAGCTATTCAAACTTTATTGTTGGTGAAAAGAAATATTATTTTTAAACAGATAACATGCTTGACTTCTTTAAAGATTGTTTAAAGTGGTACAGATAATGTAATCATGTACTGGATAATGGCTAGATAAGGAGCTAAATGGCCTTAATAAATGTGTATGATTTCAGGCTATTAAACAATCCCTTTGTTCAACAATTTGTTCACCCAAGTGAAATGATGTGGATAAATTCAGGTTTTTTTTTCTTTACATGCATATTAAAGTTCTTTCTGATTTTTTTTTTTTTACATTTAAAAGACTAGGTTGTTACTAAAGGTTTACTTAAGTCACCGTTGCAACCTTGATTACATCTCTTGATTACTAATTTTAAAGAAATTACAAAAACGGTACTTAATGGTTAAATTCCTAAACTATTAAAACTGTTATAGCAACTTTTAGCATTGGCTAAATAACAAATGTAAATGTTGGATAACATTGTATATAGACACAGCATAACTATGTGCAGTAATTTTGGACAGGGAAGTGGATCTTCCCTGTGTGCTAACGATGGAGTTAACCTGGAAGAGAGCTAAACAAATACTATAAATGACTTGAAAACTTTAATGGATCAAACCACTGTTTGTTTTTAATATTTTTGTGTTTGTGTCATGTCACTGCTTCTGCTAAAATTCAGCTTGCTTTGCAAAATAAGTTCGTGGTACATTGATTTTTTTATGTGATGTAAATGCATTGAATATTCCATGCATGGAGAGATTATGTTCAAATTAAACAATGTTCTTTTAAAGTTATCTTTTAAATTGATTTATTTTCTTTACACACAACCGATTAAGTGTATATATGCCCACAACTTGTTGCTCTACATAAATTGATGATGATGATTATCCGATTAGTCGCAGCCGACTCTCGGTCACGAGATGGATCATCGATCCATGAAGTATTTCGGCAATTATAGGGGAGTAGTTTGCCATTGCTTTCTCCACCCCCATTTATCCAGGCTTGGGACCGGCGTGCAGCTGTTTCCAGTTACACGGCTGGGTAAACCTACAGTACGATTCAGTGTTTCTAATTAACCTGGTAGCATGTCTTTAGACTGTGGGAGGAAACCGGGGTACCCGGAGGAAACCCACGCGGACACGGGGAGAACATGCAAACTCCACACAGAAAGGACCGAGATCGCCCCACCCGGGGATCAAATCCACGACCTTCTTGCTGTGAGGACAGTGCTACCCACTAAGCCACCGTGCCGCCCTACATAAATTACTCATCATAAATACTTTCTTTTGAAGGACATCCAGACATTTGTGAGATGACGATAATAACAAGTATTCAAAAACATAAATGCTCAAATAATAGAAAGTAAATTCAATTTGCAAAGAGTTCAACTTATTAAAACCTCTTAAATAAAATAAAAACTAATAATGATAAAAATAAATGCCAATATCATTATTTTAAGTCATTTAACCTATAAACATGCAGAAAATGCTTCTTGCTTCTGCATTTACCAAATAATTTGTGTGGCATCAAAGAGGTTTTGCATAACATCTGCTCTATTCACAACTGCAATATCAAAGTCATTCATTCTCTACCGTAATAGCCACATTTAGAATTTAACAAGATTAAATCTCACACCTATCTCTCGGGGAAAGACCACACTGTTGCTGGGAGATTATTTTTAACACACTTACATTTTCATCTACCATGTCACCAAGGCCACAAAGTAAAAATTAAAATTCAAAGCACAATGCTGCATCCTGACCAGCCACGACCTCCAACTTTCATACAGCCAAACACATACAACAGGTTTTACTACAGTCGTAATACCGTGTTTAAGCCATAAAACTTAACATAAAGGAAATCAACAAAGAGAATAAAGCACACCTGTCCCTCCTTTGTTACCTGCACTGCAGTGCGTTGCTAAGTAACGCAGACGCTAGAGAACACTTACTTCCCGGATGTTCAACGCTTATTGATTTGTCTGATTTTAACCCTGCACGCTCTCTTGGATAACGTAAGATGTTTAAATTACTCACATTATTTATGATTGTTTAAATTGTTTGTGCACGTATATATGCACCAAGTTTGACTACTTCACGTTGTAAGAGATCGGTGCATGTGATTTTGGAATCTGTTATACTGTAAGGCGCTCAGTGCAGCCGGTACTCTGTCGGGTAGGAGAAATCGAAGCACATAAAGCTTATTATTTTATCTTTTTCAACCTTGCCTTGTCTCATCCAGTCAACTTCACATTCAGACCAGGCTTTAATTCCCTGTTCGATTCAATAAAAGTAGCAGCAAAGTCAACTTCTGTATGTTCGTTCTTAAATATTGGAGGGGAAAAGAATCATCTAGCATGCATTATGAACTGCAAAAACAGAGCACACAAATATGTATTTAAATAAATTAATCACATGAGCAAAATATTGTAGAACTAATATTACTAGAAATACCAAAAGTATACACAAAATGCAGTGTTTAGATGATATTTGAATGTATTAATAAATAAAAAATAGATTCAAAACATATATCATTCATATAAAATCCAGTAAGTCATGTAAGACTGTGTTGTGCTGCCCTTGGCAGTAACTAAAGTTTACAATTAGGGGAGAGTGGGGTGAGTTGTGCCAGTTTAAGTGGGGGCATGACAGTAATGTTAGTACTAAAATATGTACATGTTATCCCAAATTAGGATAAGGGGTTTAAAAAACTGAACTGAACTAATTCAATCCAATATTACTAATTTAAGGTTTATTTAAAGTTATTTTACACCAATGGCCAATTTTCTACAAGTCTATTGTGCCACATGAGCACATCAATTTTCTTTAACAAGGTTGTTGCAAAAAACAGCTTTTTGAACTTAAATATGCTTATGTTTTGACCTTAACAGTGCTTAATCTTCAAAAATGTGTGGTCATATGACCAATTGCTTCTATGGTCCCCTAGAAATGGGGTGGCACAATGTACCCACAGGCACAGATCACCCAATTTTCCTCTACTTGCAATGAGTCTTTGAGTATTTTGGCTTATTGTACTTTGCCGAATTGTTTATCGGCTCCTTTAGAGTGTCCCATATTGGATTTAAGCCAGTCAGAAGTGTATTGGCTAGTGTAGCATTGTCCCAACTGCACAATGCCCTGACCTCAGCTTTATTGATAAGCTTTGAGCTCGAGTGATGACATAAATGCTTAGACATACTCTTTTTAACTCAGTGGGCACAAATTCCCACAGAAATACTTTAAAGTGTTGTGAGATGCCTTCTGTTGTTTTTATACATTTCCATGGTACTTTTATATTAACAGTAGACTATATTACTGTCTGATCTAGTGGCAAGAGTTGACCTGATGTACGAATAACTTGTTCTCATATGGAATTTTAAAAAGTGTTACAATACTTGAAGGGTGGATTTAAAAAATCACAGTGGATCAAGTTTTTTGACAAATTCAACCAGTCTGGAGAGACAGCATGAACTAAAACGTTTGATAATTGTCTCTATGCAGGACCTGTCACATTATACACACAGACTGACAGCTTTAGAACCAGTTCAGCTAGTATTTTGGCAAATTTTAACTACAGCTACGATTGCACTGTGTAATGGACTGGAGGCCTGCCCTGGTCTTTCTGAATTTGTGCCTTAAGAAGGATCCACCGCGACCCTACTTTAGGATCACCAGGTAGTCATGGATGAATGTAAATGTTCTCTTTTGTAGTTCTTACAGTAGTCGCCTTGTTGAAGCATGCTCGTTTAAAAGGAATGACCGATTGCACAGTTACAATAATCCCATAGTCGCCGAGGGCACATGTTCAGTCCTCCTCCTACTCCTCACACTGATTCACGGTATATTATGAAGCACAGCTCCAGGCCAAGCTCATCCACGTATATTTTATCAGCACACATCTGAAACCAGGTAAAGTTCCCTTAAAGCGCATCCACGTAAACCCAGAATCACTTATTTAACCACCTGAGTTTATCACTAACCGCGTGGTGAGACTATCTGAACGCATTGTGACGTCACCAGCTTTACACCAGACTCGCTTATCTGTTGAACAGGACTAGAAATGACTTTTACAAAGAAGAGTTTCTTTCGGGAAGCTTCTCATCAGATCGTCGCAGGAGGATCAGCAGGTATGAGACTAAACTCGATTATAACTGATCTACACACAGCTAACTTGGCTAAAGTTTAGCAGCCAGGTCTCAACCCCACGCTCGCTGTGTGATACAACCCTCGGACACCAGTTCGCCTTCCATAACGACTTCTTCACGCTAGATTTCTGCAGTCACCAGCCGTGAATTTATGCTATTAAATTAATTCAATATGCTTCTAAAGTTTCAAAGTGAACACGTTCCCTGAAGGGCTCTGCATACCGGATGATACGAGAGGAGCGTTTAGTGAACGCTGCACATTGCAATTAGTTCCGCATTGAAACAGTTCCTTAAGAAAACAATAACGACGTAATGTTAGTATTAGAAGATTATTTTTTATTTAAACTGCATGTTTACAAACAGGTCGAAATAATATCATGTCCAGATTTAAAAATACTTTACGAAAAGAACAAATACAATAATGCATGTCATGTACAAACGTGAATTGTGAAGGTTTTTGTACATAAAATATCCACATAAAACGTGTATTTAAGACAAAACCGTATTAATACAACATATTGTACAAACACTAACTTGTTATACAAAAGTATACACAGCTGTATTATTTAAAAAAGTATATAACTCATATAGATATACACAGACCATGCATAATGTTATTTACCACTGACCTGATGAATTGAAAAACATTGATTATCGTGGTACCTGTGGGTGGGAAATATCAGCACCAAGTAAACATTTTATCCTCAAAGATGATTCATTCAAAGCAGGAAAAAGGGAAAGTGGATTTGAGCGAGTTTGTCATGGGTGACTGGGTCAGAGCAGCTCCAAAACTTCAGCTCTTGTGGGGTGTTTTAGGGCTGT
>JAYDZG010000011.1:8949792-8968367 GCA_034509265.1 Microcambeva bendego
GTACACATGTGTTTTGAGAGTACATCGCTTAGAACAGCCTGTGCCTCAAGAGAGGTAAATTGGAGATATTAAATTGCCCAAGATTGTTTTCAAAATTAAACTGGTAAACTATTAAAAACTGTAAATGTGAAGTTATATATTGTAATTATTATAGTGCTGGAACTAAAGCGTATCAGGACATATTAGAATGTTACCTGTTTTTAATGAATACATAAATGAAATTATCTGAATGAATTAAATTTCACATTTTACTTGAAGAGGATTTCATGAAGATACATTTTAATCTGTTGGATTTATGTACAAAATGTTGGTTATTTGTGGGATATGTTAAAAAACATAGTTCCACTTAAATCACATCTATATGTACATTGCCATTGCTGCATGCAAGAAAGTCTGTTCTTGGTTTAAATATGGATAACAGCAGTGTGCATGTGTAAACCCGTGCTGTTCTTCCGATAGATAAAGGCATAAAATTACACGTTTAACAAAATCAGTTTAAATGAAGAATGTGAAACAGCATACTTGGGAAACAGGAAGGAGTTCAGTGCTCGCCCCAAGCATAGGTATACATACAGGACTCCGGCACATGGCAGCAATAATATAACCGGTTAGGAGATCAGCTGAACAAGCTATGTTTAATTGAGCGCTTCATCTAAGTAGTCAAGGGCCATAGTCTGAATAACCCTCTAACCCAGGACGAAGGTGAAACTGTACCATTGGCGGTGTGTGAACATATTTATCCATCTGTCTCTTTGTCTGTTTGCGTGCAAGCGTTTGCTTTTTTCAGGGTTTGGGTGTCCTGTTCGCTGTTTCCAAATATCATAATTAAGCACAGAAGGACCTTTTGGCTGGAACACTTTTTGATTGTACAGAATTATCGCGAGCCTGTACAGATGAAGAAAAGACCACATGAGCTTGATTTTCCATTCTGAGCCAAGTCTATAAATACAATCCGGCCATTGCACTAATTTTGTTCATTGTGGGATGAAAGTGGATTTTGGCATTTGAACTACAAAATTTTATTCTTGCCAGTTGAAAAGCTTGCATCAGATTGTGAGATTATTTATTTTTTCAGAGGGAATGGCAAACAAATGAAAAGCTAGGGAAGATAAACATTTACTTTTATGTTCATTTATCCTTTGTACTACCTAAAAAATGAGTTGGAGGATTTTAGTTGTAAATGGATTTGTGATCCTAACACCTGACTTGGTGTTTCTTTTTAATAAAAGCCTGGGAAATTTGGACAGTGTTAAAAAATCTCAATAACAAATGAATAGAAAACACACGGGGACTCCAAAGTGTACAGAGCAACAGATGGACTAAAGTTCATCCGTATGGTAGGTGTAGCTTATAAAACTATTACTGTTACACAAAGGTTTAACAATGTTTTATACAATAACACTATATTATTGACACTGTATAAAACATTATTACTTGTAACATTTATTTTTATTATACAATATTAATGAAGTCAGTTGTATAAAATATCATGCTTGCTAAAAGAATAAAAACTTATGAAGTTAAGTTTTGGAAAAGCTGATGAGATAAAAGTGAATATATTTTAAAATATGTATTTACCATTTTAGGTCAGTAAAGCACACTTTTATGATTATTCCCAGGGATGTAAAGATATTACAATGCAATTCACGATACTGCGATACTGAGTTCACATGTTTTAAGAGAAACGATGTTTCCTTGTATTTTTTCTCTTAAAGATACAATACAGTGTAGTATAGTAATCTTTTATTGATCTAAATAATGAATGCCCTTTAATTCCTTTGGTAGGTCTAAACGATGCACATTTCATAAATATGAATAATATAAATGAAGAAAGTATCCTCACATAAATAAACCAAGGCTCCATTTGTTCTCCTTCCAAACTTTAGCACCAGCACCCTCTTTTGTTCAAAGTTAATATCAATTCATTTTACAGTCCCATTCGATTTGAATCGTGCCAGTTGTGAATTGATAATTGTTTTATGGTGCATTGTTACATCCATAATGATCACTGTTGGTTCCAACCATTATATTAGATAATTGAACAATCGCACGACAAGTCTCAGTACAGAATTAAAATGACTAAACGTTTTCTTTTAATCAGAGCCATATACAGATCTAACTCTTCATTATTCTGATATTTTTTATGTATTGTGGGATGCAAGTAAATGTTGCCTTATCATTCCATATGATAGACTGTTTTGCTCTTAGCACTCATATGGTTAACTTAAAATTGCTCCTCTATTTAAGAGTTACTGCTCATTTAATTCTGTGATTCACTTTCCAGAAGCTGTGGGTAAGTCTGCCCCTAGAATCTATTGCTGCCAACATTTTCACTTTAGAAAGAAGCATTTTAGAGAGAAAGCAAAATACATCACGTTAATACAAACTACAAGAAGCTTAATTGAATTTACTTGCAGAAAATCATTAACAGAAAATTACAATATGATTTTTTTTACGACAAATAATTTAAATGATAAAATGTATGTACTGTCAAAAAGAACTTTTAAAAATAGCCTGATTTACAAGACTTCATGTCTACTGTAGGTTACTTAGCTCGTCTTTTTTGTCAGCTGAGAGGAATGTTCTTCCACTGATTTAGCATATAAAGAGCACTGTGTGTGTGTGTGTGTGTGTGTGTGCGCGAGCTAATCACTGATTTGATTCCCGTTCACTTTTTTTTTTGTCTAAACAGGGCATGTGTACTATTGTCCATAGTTAGCATGCACTGTCCAGATTTTTTTATATACATAGCACTTTTATTACTGTGGGTGCCTCACATCATAATAAGATAAGGTCATAGGTTTGAACAGTGCACTGGTTATTTTATAAGGATTTAGGCATGTTTATGTCCTTGAGCGCTTTCTACAAGGACTAAAAACGGGCAGAAAGTCACTTGCGTCAAATATCTATGAAAAAAAAAGGAAAGTGTTTGTCACATTGAGACAGACTGGCTGCCCGTGTATTACTGTCTCATAGCCAGTGTTTAAGTTGGTACAGACCAGAATGTAAGAATGTAATTACAATTAACATGCTGATTGCTGGATGAAAAAGACACACACTTAATAAGCTAGTGAAGTGTAATAATCCTGTGCTCTGCCTGGCATTAGTAAATCCAAAGGACCTTGCTGCTCCAACCACTGTTTGTGTAGGGACTGTGCCAGACTGTAGAAGTACCATCTGGCCAGTTTAGGCTGTTGAATGACTATCCAGATCGTTGATTCTTGCAAGGCAGGAATTTAAAAGTTGAGTTTCGGTGGTGATGGCCTTAGTGTATAAAGGCAGTGGAAGCTCACCTGGTTCAGCACAGGACTAGACACTAGAAGGTGACTGATTCAGCCCTGCACCTTGAGCAGCAGACTTTATTGTAAGTTGCTTTTAATAGGGACGTCAGTTATATGGAAAATGTGAATGTAGACTGCTGCACCACTCATGACTGTTTGCGGCTTACAGTTGACCCCTTTGGATATACCGTAGCAAATTATGCTACTGTACCTTGGTGTGCCTAATATGCATACTGTTAATAACATTTCAAAATGTGCTGAAAAATAATATTAAGGATTGCAAATGTAAGTACCAAGTGGACTCTACTGTCTAATTAGATCTGGTCTGTACCCAAAGTGAGGCTTTTCACTGTGAAAAGGAGAAATACTGACTAGGTTTGAGTACTGTGTGTTTACAGTGCACTGAGAGCATAGTAGTAATTAAATAGTAGCCTATGACATTTACATGTTATTTAGCAGACACCTTCATCCAAAGTGAATTAGAGTTGTAGCTAATTACAGTGCAAGTAATGGCTCCAAAATGGTAACTTTGTGGTGAGCTACCACTGCCGTTAGTATAACGTGAAGGAATTTAAAATGGTCAAATAGTAAAATAGTCCTGGTTGCTTTTTGTTGTGCATTGAAAGCAAATGTGGTATTATGAAATGTAAAACATCCTTAATCCAATAAGAGAAATCTAGAGACACATTAATGGTGAAAGTAGCACAATTTACTCTGAGAACCGAAGCAGACGAGTAACTTTTCCAAATGTGTTTACAGTTTTATTATCCTTTCAAAATAACTGAGTCATCCAATGAAATGGAGGCAGACACACAATTAGACCAAAGCAAGAGAATGATGAAAAAGGAAATGAATTGTTTTCCTTTATTGTGTTTGAAATCTGGGGCCTTATAGAGTGGAATGAGGCTGTAAAAATTACATTGGGTCATGGAAAAATGCATAGCCTTTACGTCTTAGATTCCTAATGGCTCATGTTAACCACTGGCACTGGGTGTGCCAGTTAAAAAGGTAGTGAATAATAGGCCAGTCTTCATGCATACTCGTTCACAGATCTGCATTCTGAGTTATGTGAGGTGAAATCAACTGGAAAATTCCAGCATATTAAATTGGTTTTAAAATGAGCAATACAGCATCAGTGTTACTGAACCATGATTAATACCAGTGAAGAATAATGATAATAATTATTATGATCATGAATAAAATAAATGCAATATGATAGAAGAAAGCAATTTCATTCAATACACTAGACTTTAAATATGGCTAATGTGGCTGGCTGCCTAGATGATTTTCAGTAGGCAAGAATACTACAGATATGCTGGATTGTTATGTGAATGACAGTTAAAATCACTATTTATTCAGTGGTGCATTCTCTGGTATACAAATCATGCCATATACTGATACGCAATTCACACACGCTTGTCCGTCTGTATGATCTTACAGGAAACATGATTTGCCAGTTCATTTAATTTCTTCCTTTGCAGCAATGTCAATTTTCATTACTATGGTGGACAGAAGTTAGCAAAGTTAACTGGCAAACTGACAGCCAAGTTCGCTAGGTTAACTGACCTGGGGCTATTTAGTCCCTTATACAGAAAAGTTTGATCACTGGTATTGAAATTGTCCACACTTTGTACCTCTTGGTCTGTACCTGACGCCTTCGTGTTCTTGAACATCTCTGAGTCTGGTTAATATCATGTCGTAAGTTTGTGTCAGGTGGACGGGCCTTTACACAACCCATTTCTTCTGGAATTACTTATCTACTAGCACTAACTATATTATTGGTCCAATATTTAAGAGATTTCGGTCACAAGTCATACACATTTTTTACAGGATGGACCTCATCTGTTCATGTTCAGTCTTTCAAAAATATAGATCGACAGCGTATGATAAGTACAATTACGGTTTGTTTTTGTTTTTTACCGGTATTAAGAAATTCTTACATTGTGTCGATGCATACATTAAAAAAACTTTTTTAATACAACTTTCACGTGTAATTAATAGTAATGTTATGCTTAAAAAACCAGTGAGCTTTCCATTTTATTTGATTGCTGTTTTGTAACAAGTATTTTTCATTTCATTGGTTTCATGTAACAAACCTGGTATGTCTATCAAGAACAATGAAATAAAAAATAATTGGACACACACCATACTGTCATGAGAACGAAAGCAGCTCCGTTTTAAATATTTATGAAATTTTGTGATTCTAAAAAGATTTCTTTTGGCAGATTTTATTAGATTTACATTCTATAGGGTATTGTATTGTACTGGCTGGTTGGTTTTATAGCAGAATCTTGATTTCTATCAAAAGCGTTAAAGAAACAAGAACATAGCCTGAAAGTCAGATTAAGATAGTTTGCTTGAGTAATCATCTGTGATCTGTAATCTTTCATGAGAACAAAAGCAGCTCCGTTTTAAATATTTATGAAATTTTGTGATTCTAAAAAGATTTCTTTTGGCAGATTTTATTAGATTTACATTCTATAGGGTATTGTATTGTACTGGCTGGTTGGTTTTATAGCAGAATCTTGATTTCTATCAAAAGCGTTAAAGAAACAAGAACATAGCCTGAAAGTCAGATTAAGATAGTTTGCTTGAGTAATCATCTGCAATCTGTAATCTTGTATTACCTCCAAGTTCTAATTGCATTTTTCTTTAACACATGAAGTTTTTCTGTTTTGTGAGTGGTCAAAGTCTAGTTAGTGTTGCCGGCCATTGTGAGTAGGGGGCAGTAGAGAGCTATAGTAGTGTTATCATAGAGGGTTCTCATTTTAGACGTTACAGAGCTTTGGCATGGGGATGACATTAAATGCTGGGCGGGGAAGGGGTGACTAGGGGGTAATTGCCCCAGAGCGGAAAAAAATTAGAAAAACTTCCTATGGTGAATATTTATCTAGCCGTAAATGATCGGGATTTAATAGGAAAATAATAATAGATATGTTACAATATAGCAGGAAACTATTACGTTAATTGCATTTGTATAAGGAAATTATGATAATAAAGAACAATAAAGAATCGCAGTAGTTTCTTGGTGCTGCAATTTGCTGCTGGGTAGTCATCGGTGTATTGCATTTCCATTTGTTTTTGTGAGTCTTTCATTTTATCACCCCCTGCTCTAAAAACAGGATTCGAACATGTCTCCGACAGCTCTGTTTTAATCACAGAATAATACTCATAGGGTACACTGTAGGATGAAGCCTAATTGGTGAATGTTCCTGTTTATTTCACTAATTTTTCCTTGTGTTGTTGTATTTGCTATTGTGTCGACCATGTACCACAAAAAACATTTTATCAAAAAAAAAAAAATATATATATATATATCATTTCAAAATGCTGTTACGCGTCAATACTTAAGTTGTACTCATATTTCACAAATGCTGTTAACCAGCCATTATTTGTAGATGTTGTACATCATTGTAAACTGGATGATTGTGTTATATTCCTGGTAATTCAAATAGAACAAAATACAATGGATAAAAACATGAGTACATATGTTCTGTGATTGTAATATGTTATGGGTTATAATAAATATAAAAGGAAATCAAGATTGTGTGATATACATACATCGCAGTAGCACTACATAGGTTAATCAAGACAACAGTTTAAACACATCTGTCGAGTACTTGAACCAGCCTGAAACATCTTGCATGCAGCTAGTTACTGAATTTGATTATTAAGCTGATTGTTAAGCATGTTATTAAAATGGACAATTATTATTCCATTGTATAGTTTGACTTTGGTAAGTTACGCAATGACACAGTGTAATGTAGTATAGTCTGGGACCCAGCTCTCTCATTGAACATCCAGAAAACAACCCAAGGCAAGTTAAGACACCATGACTGAAGCATTCTGTCTTTTTCATCAGTCTAGGAAAACGAAGAGTACTTTGTACTTTTAGCAGACGGTGTACAGACCTTTAAACCTGCTAAAGAAAAGCAGGATAAATTATTATTCAGTTTGTAAGGAAATGTCAATGTATTGGAAAGATTCCAATGTATTCTATTATTAATACACATACCACTTCTTGCTGTCTTGTACTTAGAATATCAGTTAACTGTAAACTCAGTAAAAGGTTAATTTGGGAAGCAATGTGCTGACTAATGTTCTACCAACTACTACCAATAGTGAAAGCTTTTACTTTATTTTCTTTGTAGATAGCACAAATATTTCTTAAGTATCAAGCTTGTTTGTTATGGCAAGATTTTGCTCCGATTTTTTTTCAACAATGGAGTAAAATAGCAGGTGTCTCTATCCTTCACTGGATCTTTCCGAATGGAGCGCTCATTTGGAGAGCAATGAAGCAGAGAGGACCACACATGGCGGTAGTCCTGGGACTCTTGTCTCTGTTTTGAAGTGCAGATCAGGGAGAGGTTAAGTTATCATTCGACTGACATGGCCTGCAGTCTGCAGCACAGGTCTGTGATGAGATACGACAGATGCTTTCTCGATAAAAGCTCTCTGGTGGATAACGACTCTCCATAGAGAAGAATGACAGGAATGGGGATGGAGACAAATCTATTTAAATGGAAAAACAAATCATAGCTCATTTAAATGTTTCTCTGGCTTAGCGCTATTTATTTTAGTGTTTTTTCATTTACATTTACTCTGTGGTCAAAAGAAAATATTACAAAGTCAATGTGTATTTCATACTGTATCTCTTAACAGGTGTGAATCAATGTTTTGAGCATGTGTGTGAAAGTAGATAATTTGAAATCAAAGATATATTTCTCTCACCTGGTGTCAGGCTCTAATGTATTTCTGAGTAATGCATTCCTGAGTTCTGGGGTGCTTCTGAAAATATATCTCTGCTGCACTCAACAAAATGAATGGTGCCCAAGGGGCAATTTGCAGCAGCCATCAATTTATCAGTTCAATCCAGACCAATGCAGGCTGACATTGCCCGTGCTTTCACTGTTTGTTCCCCATCATGTTTATAAATGGCTCTGAGTGGACGCCGAGGCTTTCTGTAAAGGAAATGTCTTACTGTGATTTTATGCAGGACAGCACAGTTTTCTTCAGTTCGTTTGTGTTTTGATTGCTTGAGGAAATGTTATGTTTGGTAATTTTTTTTTAGCCCACCCACTGTTGGATTTTATTCCATTTATGAAATACGGTTAAGGGTGTTGAGATTTGAAAAATGTACAATTGTAAGGAATTTAAAACTATTTCTCAGGGGTTTCCGAACTTGTCATTAATTAAAGCTGGATGTTTGCATATATTGTTTAGGAATAGAGAAGGCTAGATAAATTATGTTTTGCAGGTAAGTATAGTTTGGGCTTTTTCAGTATTTACTCTTTCTAGAGGTTTTTGTTCATAATTAAACGTGTACTGAATAAATACATTTTACGCACAATATTAAACATTACATCACATTTAGACTAAAATCTAATAGGTTGTTATACACTTCACTATATTAGTCCTTTTTTAAATAAAGTTTTTCTTTTTCTTCTTAGTATTTACTTTTTTCTTAGTAAGTACTTTTTGCACTTCTTTACCACAGTTATTATTATTATTATTATTATTATTATTATTACAGTTGAAGCAATACACTTTTATTTGAAACTCTTTTTATAATAAGAGAGTATCAAATTACCATGGGGAATTATCCAGAAGCTTGCAGTTGGGCCGTCTTCTTTGCTTAGCCAAACATCCTGGTGCTGGGCAGTGATGGCTGGGTTACTAGCGGGAAACAGTTTGTGGTGAAGTTGACCAAATATTGTTTTCTTTTACTGGGAGTAAAACTCCGAGAGCTTTGCCAGATAAGCAGCACCTGAACCAAAAACTTCTGTTTTCCTCAAGAATGTGTTCAGTTTCCTCATGAAAACCTGCATGTCTTTTTATAGCATGTTGCTTATAAGTTAAGTTATTGGATAAACTATACACATTTCTTGAAATAAAACCTTAATGTTTACTCAAAATAAAATGTGTAAATATTTTATATACACTATTCACAAAAAGTTTGGGGTATTTGGCTTTCGATGGAAATTTATGGAAAACTTGAAAAGTTCATGCTACAGTGATCTTATATCATGAAAATAGGCCATTTAAATAGAAGCATGCAGTAGTGTTTTTTTTTTTCAGTTTCTTTAAGACAATGTATTGGAACAAAAGCCAACAACAATGGTGTGTATACCCCAACAAAATGTCTTAATAACTTGTCATGTGCCCTTGACCATACAGCTTGACAGTGATGTCTCATGCACAAGTTGGCTTATTGTCTGCTGAGGTATGGCATCCCACTCTTCTTGAAGAGCGGTCGTCAGGTCATTGAGGTCCTGGAGTACAGAGTGTCGAGCCTCTACACAGCAACTCAGTGCATCTTATAGGTTTTCTATAGAATTCAGGTCTGGGGAAAGTGCAGGCCAGTCCATTTGAGGTACCTCAGACTCCAGCAGCCATTTCCTAATAATGCGACCTCGATGAGCTGGAGCATTGTCATCCATGAAGATTAACACACCTGCCCACACTGTTAATCCTTGACGTCTCCATGTAAACAGTTTTGAATTGGCTGATGTGACACTTGGGTTCCTCTCACCTCTCTTAAATGTGCCTGGAGTTGTGTAGCATTCATCGTCTGGTTTGTAGGGCACTATTTACAATGAAGCGGTCATCAGTGTGGGATGTGGCCAAAGTTGGACATGTCAAAAGTTTAGAGAAGGTAACACTTAAATTCACAGTGTATTTTAGGTTCATCCTGAAATTTCACTCGAAAGCAAAATATCCCTTTTATTTTTGTGAGTACTTTATGTCGGGGTGGTTGGATTTTTGTTTTTGTTTGTCAGCCATGCAAAAAAAGTGCACAACAGTGCAAGCTGTATATTCAGCCCACAGTCGGGTCACATGACAACATGCAAATGAGTGCCAGAGTGGGTCTGAACTTTAGAAACCAGAAGCTCACAAAAGTGATATAGCTCATAAGCACTATACATCATTGTAGGAATCCAGTTGAAAGTCTTCATGAAAAATGGAGTGGTGTGAGGAGTAACGAGAGCAAAATGAGTGTTTCGCGTGTGGCCAAATCAAGCATCATTTCACTTAAAGCACCAAGCTGCCCAAATAACAGACCCAATCCATTTATTAGGCACGTTAGAAGAATAGGTGAACTTCTTTTTTTCTGGATGGTTCGAATCATTGTAGCTTGTGTGTAATTTTAAAGTAAGTTTAAAACAGTCAGAGAAACAAGACTCATATTTACCTTTCCAGCTGAATGAAAATAAGCATTGGCCATGAATCAGGAATGGCTAATGAGCAAGCCCCAAATGACATCATGCTGCCGTCAGAGAATTAGCTTGATTAGAATAACCCTCCTCTCTTACCTCGGCAAGGAGTCATTTCCATAAAATGGGCATTACGGGTGCATCCTTACACATTACTATGGTGATTGCAATGTGAAAGGAAATGTCTTTGGAATTAAGACAGATCATTTTGTTTGGCTCCTTGGCAATTTTTTTTAAAGATTTATGAGCATTTGGAAGGGTTGCAACTTGTGCGCATATAGTTTTAAGCTTGTACCATCTGTTTTTGACTGGGCTGAATGAGGTTTGCCATTAGACCTCTAAAGACAAGAATCTCCTGCCAAATGTTCCAGTTAATTAATGAAGCATGTTAAATGCTACATAACATCAAAAGTGAATGGGGAAATTGGCAAATAATGGCATGTTTGATGTTGTGGGTTATGTTGAACATTTCCTATGCACATGCATGATGATTTCTCTCAGGTAATAAACCACTGTAATGTCATTCCATCTGTCAGAAATATTTATACTGGGGTACTAAATAAAATATTGAGTGGTTGTTAGAGTAGCAAACATCTTGCTTTTGAAGCGTTGCTGAATCATTGTCAAGGGCAGTTAAATTAAAAAAGCATTTAAAATGCTTAGCAATTGAGTACATTAAATCAAAAGGTAGTTTGTCCAGTGTGAGCCAGCGGTAACTGTAGTGCTAATTCTTTATTACATGTGTAAATAAGGGGAATGCAATGAAATGTTAATTTTATCATAAATTAAATCCTTTATCTAGTTTTTTATCTTTGTGTTGGTTGTTTTAGCTTTAGTTTACCTCCATTAGAGAATTTCATGATGTAAAGAGGACTTAATAATGATCTTATTATACATTGAGCAAATAATAGATGATGGAAAAATGTGCTGCAGGAACGTTTACTAAAACCTTAATTTGAAACTGAAAGTGTGTTTCATGTAGGAATGTTGAAACATTTTGTTTTAGCATTTCTCCAGAATGTCTGCATTTGTGTTGCATCTAGACAAAACCAATCAGACTAAACTTGATCAAACACTGTCTGGCTTCTGTCGAGATTATTTTCTTTTAAATGATACGAAACATCTGCCATTAATAGTACACCATGTGCAGCCCTTCCTACTCCCAAATAACCACTATTTTCATGCTCGCTGTAGGGCCTATTTGATTTCCTTTTTTTAAATCTTTTTAAGCTATCAGAAAAGGTTTCATGGTATACATATATGAAAATTAAATTTCCACAGCCAAAACATGGATTTGCGCGGAATTGTGAAATTTCAAATCTCAATGTAGCTCTTAGTAGACTCTTCAATGGCATGATTATAATATAATATGACATAATTCAAAATGCAGATTTAAAAAAAGAAACGCTGAAAAAGAAACAGTAGAGCTAAAGAAAATGTATGCAATTGAAAGACATTAAATGAGAGCATTTGTATCATGGACCTTGCAAAATACATTGTGAATCCTTTTGGCTATTCCTGTTTGCAGTCGCCACAGCAAATTGTGGTCTGCGTTATTAATTTGGCATGGTTTTTATGCCGGGTTCCCATTCCTGACACAACCCTTCTATTTATCCTAGCTTTGGACCGGCACTACAATGCACTGGTTTGTGCAGCCTAGTGGTTACAGTGGCTCACATCCTACGAGTGGCAACATCGAATTTTGAACCGGGGAGCTGAGACCCGGCTGAGCTCTTCATATTAATGCTTATCATGTCTGTCTACGGATTACCTTAGCTGATTGAATATCTCCCTGTCAGCTTCGACTGGTCTCTTCCGCACTCACCGTGTCTGGCTGAACTGTCACCATGTCAGGCCCAGCAGACCGAGGAGTTGAACTTGACTAGAACATATGTCTTCAATTTTAATAGCCACCCTTTCCCCCAAATGGCCTGAAGGGGGAAGCTCGCCTGAGAAGCTGCATTTCATGTAAGAATAATTTGTGTTAAGTAGCTGGGTGATCGGTTTGTTACGCTAGAGCTGACAGTCTGTTTGTGTTTCTTGAGGAGTATGATGGATGGAGCAGAAGTTGATGCTAATTAGGCTAAATTGTCACTAAGAATGCAGAAGGCCTATGCCACGCTGCTCCGGCCAGCTCCCATTGTTCCTGTCTTTTTGCACTCTTGCTGTAATTGAATGGAACTTGAGCACATTTATCATTGTAGGAGGCAGCAGGAACAGGAAGGCAGATTCCCAGTAGGTAAAAGGAGGTTTGGAGACAAATGTGATTGTAATAATTGACAATTATGCAAAAATGCATTCCTTTTTTCTGTTTAAGACTGATTTGTCACTATTTTCAAAAATCTTCAAATTAAGAGTTCTTTAGTAATCAGACGGCTGTAGAAATTTAGAATAGTATTAAAGCATGCATTCTTTATCACAGTAAACTAGCAGCAGGAGAGAAGAGGTGTTACCGAAATGTCATGTTTACTACAACTGATTAACAGGAAATCAGGGCCATGTGGGTCTAGAAATACACTAGATCCTTTCAGCTTTAAAGAACATCTTCCAGGGTAAACACTTTCCTTATTTACATCTTATTTACTGTGCTTCTTTTGTAAAAATCATACGTTTACCTACCATTTATTCCTTCACATTTCTCAGTACGTAGCTGGTGGGGTACGTTCTATCAGTGTCGCTCACCTTAATTTGTTTTTGCTCATTTCCCCCTCGTTTATTTTCCCTGGTCTGCTGTTTTTCCTGCTGCAGGAAAGTGAGGAAATGACTTTCTCAAATGCTTCGACCTGTAGCCTGTAGGCCGCCAGACCTGGTCCCCTACCCCAATCATCCACACCACGCACTCACACTTCTCGTGTCCACTCTAATGACCCCTATTCACCGAGAAACTCCACTTACAGTAAGGGTATGGAGGGCACTAACATAGCGCTTGACCGATTGGTTACCCAGGCTACCCATATTGTAGCCTCTCTGTATCGTGTTCAAAAATATTTTGACTTTTGCACATGGCACTGAACGAAGCCATCCAGCACACTTGATCTGATCACTCACAAAAAGACAAAGCTCAACACTGTTTATAACATGCCCTGCTTGAAACACGGCACAAGCCAGCTGTTAGTTATTAGCCTTAAACACGTACCCAAGGCATATAACAATGGCATCTGCAAACAATGCAACAAATTGTGACAGCTCAGGATAGATGAATGGGCGATGACAGAGAGCAGATCAGAGCAGAAAAAGGTTGATTAAGCTGGTATTTGGCATTAAGTGGGTTCACTGACGGTATTCTAAATTTCTGTTGATTGGCTGTATGACTGGCTGTCCAGTCTCACGCATGTGGGTCTTTTCTGCAGTTTGGTACTGATCATCTTCCTCTCTCTCGCTTTGAAAGGTGAATGAATAGACGATAAATAAGAGAAACTTCTTGTCTGATGTGCGTCTGTCACATTTGCTAAATAGTATAATATAAATTATTTTATTTAAACATGTTAAAAATAATAGATGCTGTAAAACAGTTTTTTTTAAACCCTGCGTCAGGTACATGAACATAAAATTAACATGTCCATGTACACCCCAATGTGGAAGCCTTTGTTGCACCACAGTGAGACCAGTGCCTTTAATGTAGTTTATTTAATTAAGTGTTTCATTTTGATGCATTGTTTGTGTTACCTAAGCTGTGGTAAAAGTCATGGACAAAATTTGGTCACCCTGCTCTAAGATATAAGACTTTCAGTTGTCCTGGCATCCTCCTAAAATAATGACCATGAAGAGGCCAACAAAATTCCTATTGTTGTATTTTTTAATTTTTCACCAATAGGAACAACTGGACACACTGTCACAATGACAGCATAACCTTTACTTTTGTGCAACGTCTGATACCACTGAAGCCAGTTCTTGCACAGAACTCACCATATTGATAGTTTCCCACTTTTTTGACTGTATGTATTGAAGACTTACTTTATTCCTCAAGGGCTTTTTAATATGGCTGATGGTGCAGGCCATTGTATTTATGTTGTTTTTGTTGAATGTCGGTTTCCACACATGGGCACAAAATGACCTTCTCCAAATTGTTTGCAAAAAGTTCCTCAAGAGCCCAACAGCAGCACCCTGACAGTGTTGGGGTGTGAACCGGCATCCTTCAAATTACTACTCCGGTACCTTAACCACTAGGCTATGGTTGCCCTCTAGACATCAAGAGTCATTTGGTTAAAAAAAACTATTTCATTGGTGAGACACATTTCAAAAGTTAAACAGCATCAATAAAGCACAGCACTCAAATGAGTTGATTGGTATGATTTCTGTGTATACTGTTCTAGTTTGTAAAGAAATAATTATTTCAATAGCTTAGATACAACCTGTTTGGTGCTTACCAGATAGTATCAACCAGTATAACATATCCGTGTTACATAGGATTGATAGATCCTGAACCATCCGATGTGGAAACATTTCTACTTAAAATAACCAATAACTTATTAGATTTATTTACACTGTTGTTTCAGTGTTTTGTCGCAGATTAACATGTTTTCTAAAGAGTTTTTCCTCTTGAATGTCTTATATTCAAATTCACCCCCCCTTTCATTATATTCATTACAAAATAAAACTTTTGAGGTAAGTGTTGCATTTAGACAGCACCGAATGAGTGCTGGAGTGAGCTGTACTGGGGATGACTGAGATTTAAAAATGGGGGTAGTTTGGAGAAGGAAGTGTGTTGTGCTCGGATGGGCGAGAGTGAAACTTTAGCATGATTGAGTTAGGGAAGGGAAAAGACGCCCTTGGGCTCAGAGTTGTAAGAGTGTGTGTGTTTTGTGTATACGGGAGTCTTGTCATGCTACCTTTTAAATGCAAAGAGACACAAATTGCATGGGGACCTTTGTGAATCACAGCGGTACTTATCTCCGTCAAAGAGTTTGAATTTTGGTGGATTGTACACTTTTCTGATGTGGGATACAGTAACACATGCATTTTACACAAAATACATTTTACTACTTTCAAATAATATTGGCTGGGTATCACTAACCCTTTCCAATTTTCTAAATTGTGTTTTAGTTCAGATTTTACAGAAAGCTAAATAGATTTAGCTCCTCGGCAGCTCATTTGTTTGTTTGTCATCTTTTTTTGAGAGCTAGACTGTGCTCCTGATTTCACTGCATTCTGGTCCTTGATTGTACACAGCAATTTTTTTAAACTGTGGGAAAAAAGGTCCTGAGTGAAGAGTTAAGTAGTTGAGGCGCTGCTCTAAGCTGCACCAACACTAAGCAAAAGCAGATGTTTTAAAGTTTACAGAAATCAGAACATTATTTTCCTGTTTCCATCGCATTTTTCTAAACACTTAGTGAACGAGCTTTGAAGTCACCCAAGAAATCTAGTCTATGGAGAAATGATAGGATCTGCTACAGCAACAAATGTAGGGAGGGGAAGCGAGGATGTGGAGGGTCCACCTCTCCACCAGCATCGCTATGTCAGAATCGCTTTTACTTAGATGCAGACGGAGCTATACAGGGCTGAGCGCAACGTCGCCTCCCAAACATCGGCACTCCTGTGGTCCTTCGCGTGTGTGTAAGAGAGACAGATCAGTGAACACGATAAGTTTCGAATCTAAGATAACCATACCTCGAGTGCGCCGCGGAAAGCTAGTGCAGTTTATTCCACTGCAGCAGTCAGACATCAGTATATATACAAACGTATACATAAATCATAACAATTGCGTAGCAGGCCTTTGGTGCGTTAGTTGAACGCCTGATTTTATGACTAACAGAATCTCTTTGTCATTAAGACCTGCTGTCTGAAAGCAAATGGATGAAAGTGGGCTTTTAAATCTCTAATGTGAAGCATGTTTGAGGGCCTTTATGTCATGCTTGCAGAGTCAGAATTCATTTTGCATGCACTTGCTTTTGATTTAGCTGTGCAAATCACTCGTTACCTTGGATTTCAAGGGGTAGAGAGAATACACGTGCGTTTTTCCACTCTGCAACTGTGAGCTCTGGGTCCTATCAGTGCTTGCGGTGGAGTGATTTACTGTGTCATGAGAACACTGCAGATGGCTGCTGTCTTAGGCTACAAGAATGTCCAAGAATCTTATAATCCATATGGTGTATTTACTTTTGGCATTGTTTTGGGGTTTTTGATCCATGATTTCATGAGATATGAGGATTTGTTCTAAGGAAATTTTACGTAGTCGCAAGTGATGTCACTTCGCATAATTGCCCACGCTCAGCGTGGGCAGTATATTACCCCCCGCATAAAAGAGATATATACAGATATACAGATAGCGATCGTTCTTTTTTTACGGAGCCGAAAAGAACGTTAATTAGGGCGGGAAAGCTGTAGGTTTTTTCATGTTTAACAGGGAGGAGGGACTAGATACTTTACCGAACTGACAAACTGGATCAAACTCAAAACTGCTCAAGCTGTAGAAGGAGTGATCAAACAATTTGCAGAATAGGCTTCAACCTCGGTAAACGCGACACCACCACGGCGGGAAATCGGGCCGGAAATCGTTCAAAACATGCGATCTATGAATATTTCTCGCGCTGTAAGGTATATGTTCTAACTTCAGTCCTGGTGCTCCTGTGTACAGATAGACTAGCTTGATATTTTTAGGAAGTGCCAGTCAATATTTACATTCAGGCCTGAAGAGATTCAAAAGAGAGCTTTCGTCAATGAAACCGAGAGGACTGTAATAATTGGGAGGAGCAAGTCCATAACCGTTGCTTGTAAGGGATTTCCAGCGTGGGCAGCTAGTGTGAACTACTGCTAGTATATATACATATTCTGTACACAACAAAAATATTTATTATTGCGCCCCACCGAAGGGGCGCAAATTTAGTTCCGCCTGCGATATATGTGTATAGCGAAAAAATCTCACTTGAGAGCACTTTGCGGGAGGTATTTTGCTTGCTCATACGAACTAAGAACAAGCCCATCCAACACATCGCGTGGGTTCAGCGAGACTTCATTTTAAGTGATCGAGCAAAGAAAATTTGTCTCATTTTTTTGCTGAGTTAGCATGTTTGTCTCACTTTTTTTGCTGAGTTAGCATGATCATATCATACGTTGAAATGAAACATCGAGCCACTTTTAGACATCGAGTTAATTAACAGAGCGCATGACTATGACTTTGACTTGATCGAGAGACCGCGTGATAAGTGATCGAGCAAAGGAAATTTGTCTCACTTTTTTTTACTTATTGAGAGTGATCATATGATATGTTGAATGAAAAATCGAGCCATTTTTAAACAGCAAGTCAATTAACATAGCGCATGACACTTCTTTCTACAGTGCGTATAATATACGCACGCATGTGTTTGTAAAATCATTCACACCATAGTCAAAAGAAAGACTATGTTCACACTAATCCTAATCCTCGATTAAAAAAACATGATTAAAAAAAACGTGATTAAAAAGCCATGATGAAAGCCAGGTAAAAGATGTGTATATACCAATATTCGTGGCGAATTGCAATTTTCTTTTTATCACGACCACTCGTGAACAATTTTATCTTGAAAGGTGCTAACGTCTAAATTTGCTCCTTCACAGTGTTTGTTTAACTTTTTTGGAAACTCTACGGAGTGTTAGTAGTGGATTCATGCAGGCTATCGAACAGTTGAGCTTGTCGAAAAAGCAATATAGCAAAGTTTCCACAAAATAATTCAGCCCGAAATTGGTGCACACATATCTGGAGGTTTCTTTGAAACGATGGGGCGCCATTAGTGGTAACTATTGCTAGTTTAGTGCTGTAATATAGCAACCGGTAAAAAATTTGAATGGAAAAAATATTCGTCACATCTAAATCTTGATAAACTTATAGCATGCTATAAATTTCTGGTGTGACCGTACCCATGTTTTTTACAAAAGCTCATAAAACTCATATTTTTGAAATAGTAGATTTATTTATTTTACCAAATGTACCTTGTATCGCATGACCATGGTTGTCACAAAATGCTACTTATTTCGTGTTTTTTTATTGTTATTCTATTCTTCAGGAATGAAATGCGCTTAGGAGAACTCGTGGTCGCCAGTGGTCACTCGTGTTCACCTGTGTTCACCTGTGTTCGAACTCGTGTTCACTTGTGTTCACCTGTGT
>JAYDZG010000011.1:8973317-8986585 GCA_034509265.1 Microcambeva bendego
TGAAATCCTTAATAGAGACACACCTACTCAGCTATTACAAATTTTGTTTTGGTCTTTTCAGCAATCTCATGCTGTAGTTTTTACTGTTTGTTTTTATTTAGATGTAAAGGGTATATAATATAAAGATTTAACAAAGCACATTTTTGTCCATCATACATCTAGACAAAACACGTTTATGCTTTCCTCAGATTTCCTATGCACTCAGATGGCCTCTTCAGGTTCATGCACACCTTCTCCATTATGTGTGAATTCTCAGTTCATTCGTGATGGCTTCTTGGCCTGCTAGTATGACATCACGCTTCTCTGTCTGTCTGTTTGAGTTTGGGTTGCACTGACTGTACTGTTGCCAGCTGTAAAATTGGTGATACTTTGGTGGACAAAGAATAATGAGATGGTTTGGTTCTTCCAACAATTCATTGACAGTTTAGCATAGGCTCTTTCCTATTTCAGCATGACTGTACCCCTGTGTACAAAGCAATGTCTATAACGACATGAAGAAAAGCTTGGTTTAAAAAATAGTGTACTGGCAGTACTTGCCTTAAACTGGAACATCAGTTGAGGCTTTCTTGACCAGTTTCAGAACCGAGATTTACAAATGTTCATTTCTCTTCTCAGAAGAGTAAAAAGATCAAATAAAGGTTACTTGGTTTTAATGCCATTTGTTTTTCTAAGAGAGCTTTGAGTTTCTCTAAGAGTATTTCAACCAATTCTGCAGTGGCAAATTAATGTGTCCTATTTTCAGACAAGATTTGAAATGAAAATCTCCCAAATCTACTGAAAACTGTGTGTGGTCTCAATCTTGTGCTGTTCTAGATTAGGTTGATATGGATAAATGTTTTGTCTTGAATTATGGAATGTGTCATCTATTGCCTTATTAAACAGCAACCAGTCAATCATCACTAGGCAGATAATAAACAACATGACTAAATAGCATTCATATTACATATATGATGCGATAAAAACCTTTTTGTTTAGATTATGCTTTGCTTTTCCATGTGCTTTCTTTTTTATTTGACAAAAAATGCAACAGTTCTTTTAAGTTTGTCGTATACATATTTTAAAATAAGGAGCTCTCAGAGGACAGAACTGATGTGTTGTGGGTCTGTATGTTTGTGTCTGGGTGTGTAATTACATGTGTACTTTTTGTAAGAGCCATATGTAAGTGATTGCAGGTCCTAGAGTACAGATGGTAGATTCTGATAAACAGACTGGTGATGGACCTCCAGAGAGTAGAAGACATGAAACATGATTGCATCTGAAAACTCTCTAGAATTATAAATTGGCTGCTTAGAAACTGACTTGAACCATTTTTCACAGTGATAAATATTCTATGAGAATGGCTTGCATAAGTTGGGATGTCTTTTTTAAAATTGCCTATATAATTCAAATTATACCAGTGCCAAGATTGATGTAAAACTGACTTCTTACATTCAAGTAGACCTAAATTTGAAACAGGCTTCATTTATACATGAATCACTCCTAGTTAGATGCATGTGATTAGCAATTCACAGAATGACACTAATTCTAAATCACTTGACATAGACTGTGTACATTTAACAGAATTGTTTACATTCATTCTTCTCTATTAGGTGGATATGTTCATATGTTGTGCAACTTTGAGCACAGAAGGCTTCACATTTTATCTACAGATTTGTTGCAGCAGTATTAAAAGTTCTAGATTATTTTTAACATGTTTATATGTAAAATATTATGATAGTGTGGTGGCCACACCTTAGTCATTGTAGACAATTTGATTATTGGGTTTTAGACAACAAATCTTGACTATTTGAACATTTTAGACAATAAAGTTGTTACTAGATATAGTTAAAATATCATTTTAGTTACATAAACATATGTGATTATAGAAGAGAAAAAACACTGCAGATTATACCTGACCTGAAATGTTTTTTGACCTGTACACAGATGTGTAATTTTAGAATTTGCTGGACCCCTGTATTTCTTCTATCGGACTGTTGCATTATTAAACTCAAGCGTTAATGTGGTCATTTGGAGCACCTTGTTTCTTGCTTAACAGTATATAAAACATATAACAGTATTTCTAATGTTCAAGTCAGGTTTTATGGTGATTCTTGGATTTAATCTGATAATGCAGATTAATTCTGTCTCAGCATAAAGTGTCAATGTAAGTACATTTAAACTGACATACATGACTGTCTAGTTCTAAACAGGGGTGGGAGATGGGATGACTGACATCTTGTGATGGTCCAGGATATTTATGCCTTGTCCCAGTTTCCTTCCCCTACATAATTTACTTACTTACAGGCTTACTGGAATCCTAACCAGGATTTAGTGCATTTTAATAAGGGCCTAGCGGCCAGTAATGTTTTTTAAATTTTGACCATGTTAAATTTTAGTTTAATGAATATGTCTTGAGCAAATTGTTAACCAAAATAAATTTGATTTAGGGGTTACTGATTAATGCTGTCAAAACGATAAAAGTATGAGCACTTTGAAACATAGCCTTATACTCCCTCTGTGTGTTTGGAGCCCCCGCTTTCTGAGAAGACTTTTCATAAGATTAATCAAACATTTTAGGTCAGGCTTTGTTGTCCATTACGAATCCATGTCCCACTTCATATCAAAGGTGTTCATGGGTATTGATGGGAGGCCTCTGTGTAGGTCACTAGAGTTCTTCTACACTAAACTTCTCAAACCATGTTTTTAAAAACCCTGACTCACTGTGGCAACAGTTTGGGGTTGGTCCTTTTCTTGTTTCAGTATGAGTATGGTCTAGTTAGAAGCCTGTTTATTTTATTCATCCAATTGATTTGTTTGCAATGACTGTAGTTGAGATACCTAACTTTATTAGTATGTTAAAGTTGTGTGTTAATGTATTTAATTATTTCCATCCACATACTTCAAGACATTTTATTTTGATTCTTCTGATTAAGGAGGGGTTCCACATTCATTCACCTATGTTGTGGATATGTCATTTTTTATTTATATCAGAATTTGACTAATAAAGAAAATTTACACTCTAAGTGGGCATCAGCAGGCCTAGAGAAGCATGATTTAAGATGTTCTTATTTGCCCTTAGTGGCTACATGTGATTGGTGGTTAAACCTGAAGCAGTCATAATGCTAGTCCCTGTGGAAGTGATGAAACTCTGCTCTAAATCTGTGCAGTTTATGTAGGGAGAGGAGGATGGAAGAATAACAGAATGTGAACTTTGTTCACTCAAGCCTGCTTTAAAGAAAATTGCACCTTGAGACATAGTTTAGCTCAGATTTCCTGTTAGTCTAGCTCTGCTGTCTCATACTGCTTGGATGTTCCTCAGTAAAGATGGAATTTGTTCACATGGTATTTTACTGGTGCATCTAAATATAAAATCTCTGTATTTGTGCATGTGTGTGCTGTCTTGTTTTTAAGCTGTCTCGTCTCTAGTCACAGCGGGGTAATAATCACTTAACCCAAATCAGAGGTGCTCAGGTTTTGCCACAGCTGGGATACTCGTCATGAGCGCTATAAGAGAAAACATCGAGAGGTACTTTATCCAAGCAGAGATGATGATGAGTTTAGCACTGCAGTTATCCGCAACAAATAGGTTTACACCAATTTACATAATAGATTTGATACATTTTATCTTGATTTAATGATGCAGTAAGCACAATCTTACTTAACATCTTAGGAGTTCCATCATTGTCCCAGCTTTGTCCATGCACTGCATGGACAGTTATTTAATGAGAGAATGTGACCCCTCACACATTACTTGTAAAATTATACTTGGTTTTATGTTGTCAGTATTTTAGTTTTTAGATAAATATGTTGACATTGTGTGTTACATTAAAGGTAAAGGTTTTCATACACCTGTAACAGAAATGTGTCATGGCAGTCTTGGTGTCTTAAGCTCTCTCCGATTATTACTTCTCTCATCCTCACTGTTATCTACAAAAATATAAAAGTGCAAAATTTTTTTGAGGATTCATTCCATGAAGTTGGCAGGTAGGGGATTTTCCAGCCTTTCCAGGATAATTTCCTTATTTGTATTATTCATTTATCTATATAATGTTTGGTTTATTTTAATTGTTGTGGTTTTTAATTTAATATTTTCTTTTAGCCAACAAGGGGAGTATGCAGCATAATTTGGCATAGTGTGTCTCTACTTCAGAAATAAAAGGGCATTCATTATTTAGATGAATAGGAAAAGCACAAATACAGTATTTTATTTTATAATGAAGAGAAATCATGAATGGAATTTTTGTAATTTGTCTTCAATTTCATTTTTCACTTCTGAACAAATTTAGTTATAAACACTGTTTACCTACAAAGCCAAAAAAGGACCAGCACCAAGGGACCCTCGAGGTCTAATCAAACCTCGCTCTCAGAGCCACTTGTCTCGCTCGACTTGATCCCCCACCCAGGACTCGAGGAAGACGAGCCTCAAGGCTCATGTCTGTACTCGCATCCAAGTCGTGAAACAAACTTCTCTAGAGTGTCTGAATCTCTCGCTGTATTTAGAAATAACTCACCTCTTTACCAAGCACTTAAAGTGATTTGTAATTATTAAGTGACTTAATAAAACTCCTTGCAAAAATGTATTTTAATTGTATTTTTGAACTGTTGTCTATTTAAACTATGGAGAACGGTAATGTCTAGTCTGGAAGCACTTCTGGAAGTCGCTCTGGATAAAACCTTCTGCTAAATGCTGAAAATGAAAATGTAACAGCAGCAAAGACCTTTCACCCAAGTAATACTCTTAAGTGCCACTTAACCCATGTTGCATGGGCTCCTTATTCCTTGAGAATTTTATTGACTAGCTCTGGCGACTTTTCTGTGCCCATAATAACAGGACTTGGTTTACTACACAAAGAACATTAAAAATATTTTGCCAATGCTGTGAAGAAAGAAATCCTATGAACGCTTCAGAAAAATTGGCTAGCGGACACATATGCTCAAAGGAGAACTGAAAGACCCAAATAATTGGCACCTAAAAATTAACTGGATTTTATTGGTAATCTCATGGATGAAGAAAATGCAAGAGCTCATCTTTTGCACAGCAGTGCATGTTGGTGTAACACTTTCATGACTGTAGACAGTAATGTTAGTTTCACAACAGATTTTGAAAATGCATATTCCAGAAAAAAGTTCACCCAGCATAAAATTATAGTTATCCAGAGAAATTATTGTACTAAGAACGGCATTATTCAGTCACACACACAGCATAATTTTTAAGATTGTAATGACATGCAGTAAGTGCCAAAGGTTTGAGACCACCAGCGAGAAGGATTCTATTTTAGATTTTTTCGTCAAACATTTGACAGCAGGTTGAATACAGTGGGAGAAGACAAGCCCATTAAATTCCAGTTTCCAATCGCTTTTTATTCATATTTTAAGCCACCAGAATTATTATCAACAAGCTCAAATTGGTCCACCGGCAAAAACATGGTATCCCCACCAATCTGCAAACACTGGTGGAATCTGTGGAATTCCACTTAATTTGGCAACCCCGAGCCTCACTGCTGAGCCATCTCAGCTGTCAGGAGCTGAAATATATTGGTTATAGGTTATTGGAGTAAACACCTTTTGAAATAAATTCCCATCTTCAAAAAAAGGAAAAGAGAGAGAAAAGTTTGGCCCCATATTGGGCAGCCCTTACCAATCCACACCGCATTGAGAAAAAGAAACATTTTCAATACTGATCTAATATTTTTGTGTCTAACTGCAGGCTTGCTTCCATAATGCATTCTGTTTTAATAAAAGTAATAGGCCAGGAATTTATTGTGAGTCTGGTGTCTGCTTTTCTGAACTCCCACAGTCCTAGTGTCTCTTGACAATAGCCTCTAGTTCACCATCTGATCTCTGTGTGTAGTGAAGTGACTGGCTGTTGTGTACCGTGTGATGTGCAGCCATGATAACGGGCTCATTTTGGCTGTAGTTAACATGAACCCCGAGGTGATGTTCCTATACCGAGCTCCACCTTCGCCAAGACCTCCAGTATATCAGTGCAGTCGGATCCTGAGCCCTTCCGCCATCCCTCTTATCTTTATGAACACGCTGCTTAGCAGCCTGGCCTGCTCTTAATCAACTGAAGATTGCAGCAATAAGATATCGGGCCGAGAAATCTGGGTGATTTTGTGTATGTGTGTAAGCGTGTGTGGGGGTTCCTCTTGTTTCCTCTGTCTGCCTTAACTCTTGTTCTGAGGCTATTTGAAATGGTCTTATTGCTGCTCATACCCTTCCTTACAGCATCTGCCATTCATTTAAAGTGGAAGACAAACACACTGATGAAAATGCTGGAGTGAAAAACAGGCTTTCTTTTGCTTCTGCAGTCTGTCTTGGGGAGTCTGAGACATTTCTGCTTGTTTGTATATATTAAGAACATTATACGTTACACTGCAGATGGGCCACGTTTTAAAATTAAATAAGGAGAATTCAATTTGCCATTGTTAAAGACAACTACATGAGATTGTGAAGTTTAGTCACTGACTAGAAGCTATGGAGCCAGTGGTTTTTACAAACTGATTTAAAAATGGATCTAGATCTACACAGCATTTGTGGTTAAGATACAGTCGCTGATACATTTCTAGTAGTAGTCATTGAGCCCGATTTCTAGATTAGTCAGGCCATTCAAGAAAAATAAACACATTTAACTAGTAAGGAAATCATGACTGTTTAAAACAAGGATCTAAAGAATAAGTCTTTACAACCAATGATGTGTCGTGTGGCTATATTTTATAAATTAAAATTAAGATATAAGCGATAAAATTTTTAAATCATGCTGTAGATCCACATAAAGCTACTGTTATACTTCTTTATTGGTTATTTCTTTGTTGCTTAGTTTATTTATCCTTAACATAGTTATTTGTTTATTCATATTTCATTATGTTACACACACTGAGGCCTAAGTAACTGCCTTTCGTTCTTATGGTTTCACTGACAACAAAGCTGAGTGTAAGTTTGGGCTCACCACTTCACCACTTTCAATAAAAAATATTAAACTGGACATTTTTAATGCAAGATAATATTGTACCTTCTGCTTGTCATATTAATATAAAAATATTCCAGGAATCTGGAGAGATTCAGAAACTACTGTGGAATAACCAAGAACACCTGATGGCTCACAGTCAGATGGGTTTGGGAGTTCTTCAGAAAAACTATTGTCACTTAACACATTGTGCTGCCGAATTTACAATTTTATATATCTACCTGCTATTTTCAATAGTAGAGGGACATGAGAATTTCTTGCCAGTTCTGTTCCCAGTTATTATTTCTACTTTGTACTTTGAACAGAGTAAAAACTAATCCTGGTTCCTTACCCTTAGGTATTGTGGGATCCATGTGCAATCAAACCCATATGACTATGTTTGTAACAAATAACCACTAATTCCTTCCTTCGAAAAAGAGAAATTATACAGATTTAGAGCTTAATTTACAAATACCTTTGACTAAATAGTCAAACAAGCTTTCTTTAATAAGACGTTTTATTTTTAGGCTGTCTTTAAAATCGCCTTTAGACTTTCACTATGACTTTTTCCTCTGTGTGATTAGAGCTCAGATGTGGTAGGGAGAAATGATCTTGAGCAGCTTGATGACTTGTTGCATGTTATTGTTAACACAGACATAGCGTGTTAATGTCTTTATACTTATGCTTCTGCACTCTATTCTTTCACAATCATCTGCCAGAGGTTATAAATTGGATTTCACAGATTACAACTAGAACTGACCCATCTGACAATAAACAATTTAATGCAAGGTTTTGGACCTCAAGTTGTGGACACGTTCAGATTTTAGGTATTTTTTCAAGTAGCTAAGAGTTTGAATGATCATCTCGTGTGTGTGGGCTTCCTTTGGGAATTTTGGTTTCATTCTACATTCCAGTGAGTTTAATTGGAGATACAAAATTGCCCTGATGTACTGATGAATCTTGTGTAACCAGTGATCACCTGTCCTATCATACATATAATCAAAGTGGGTAAAACATGACATGAAAATCCTAATAGATAGATTTTCTCTACAGGAATCTTACAAAGTTTAGCATTTCAGCAACTGTTGCCCATATTTAACATTGGAGTATATTGTAGTGTGCTTGATTATGCAAATAAAGACTAATTGTTAATTTTATTTATTCCTTTTCAATCAGCAAATCCTGAAATTTGATGCTAACAGTGTGTTTAGATTTTGTTGTTGGGATTTGGCTCACACAAAGTATTGTAATGAGCTGTGTGGGTGAAATAAAAAGCTTAACACAGCGTAGAAATTTAATTCATTATGGCATTTAAGTGCACATTAGTGATGTAATGAAACGTACTCCTGATCTGTTGTGTGGATTTGGTTTATTTTTTGGAAATCTGAAACAAGCACTGAAATGTAACAAATGTGTTTGCCAGAATTTAAAGTAATCTAGCATAATATTTAAATACTTCAAAAATATATTGATTTTGATTATATGACCTACCTTTCATTACACTAAATGAAACCTTTACTGATATATTCTAACAATATGTCGGATAAAACAGACTGGCGGTGCTGTTCTCATTTAGTTTTTATCTAACTTGAGTAAAAACTAATCCTGGTTCCTTACCCTTAGGTTTTGTGCTATTCATGTGCAATCAGACCCATATGACTATGTTTGTAACACGTAACCACAAATTCTTTCCTTCAAACAAAAAAGAAGCAGGAATCGTACAGATCTACATCTTAATTTACAAATACCTTTCACAAAAGAATTCAAGAAAACATTCTGCAAAACACCGCCAGCTCAAGAATTATAAGCTCTCTAGGTAAAGATGAAGTTACTAAAATATTTCTTTGTAAAAACATAAAAGAAATCATAAATTAATTTCAAGTTTATGCAAACAGTATTTTTATGAACTTCTTTTATATACATTTTCCAAAACATCGGGTTCTAACAAACTTGTTGAGTTTGTACTAAATTATTGTTATGTACTAAATGCTTTGTATAAAAGCGTCTGCTAAATGCTGTGTAATGTAATGTAATGTAATGAGTAACCCAGAACCTCTAGTTAGTCAGGCCTCTTAACACCTGGAGGAATATCAGGAAATAAAAAAAAATCTGTTGGGTAGAGAAAAAGCACTAAATAATTAACTATAAACTTCCACCTCACCAAACATCAAACCTCTAATAAACAAATACATCAAAAAGAAAGGGCAATAAACAGGCACTATATTAATGAGATTCACCTCAAAATCTGGAATAAAGCAAAAATACATTTTGGAAAAGGATGGACAAAGTAATATACTGTAGATATAGTGGAATAGGACATGGTAGATAAACTCACAAATAACACTCTGTGTACACTGCAACACAACACTCACCATAAAACACATCCTGATTAAATGCAACTATTAAAGGCTGAAACTACATGTACAGAAATGGTCCATAATTTCATTAATAATATAGAAAAACTTGCTGATTCCTTCTAGTTTCTGTACAGTTTTAAATCAGTTTAGGTAATTGAATGGGAATGACTATAGCAAAAGCCTCATTTTTGAGGTTGAACTATTTTTTGTGTGAAATTAATTCTTTCCGTTAGATTCATCTATCTTTAGGTATTATGGAGTCTGTAATGCCACTTAGCGGACACCTAGAACTCATGTTTCTAACCTATGGCCACATAGATCCTGAGCTTAATTCGCTAATACCTTTGACTAAAGTGAATTTGTATACAGACTGCTTAAACAATTGTTTTTAGATCTCCGGTGGAATTCAGATGTGAGTAAAAAGGATTTTGGTTATTTGGTTTGCACAGAAAAACCTGTCACTTCTTGTCCATGATAATCTTCTTCTATCATCTAGTAGCATTTGAATGATTATGTTGTCTTTAGAGAAGTCTTTAGAAAGAGAACGTATAGAAAGAGAATGCTATTTAATGATGAGGTGTTGAAGTAGAACAGCACACAGATCAACGAGGAACACCTGCTCCCCCTGCCCAATGACCCCGAACCTGCAAATCCTCAAACATACTCATAATGGCTGACTAATATAGGAGGACGTACCACCACTCAAGGACTTCTTCCAGAAGCTCAAAACCATGTGTTGATATTACCTGCTCTGTGTGAGAGTTATTTTTGATAATATAATGGCATAAGCTGAGTTGCGAGTGCTCAAAGAATCTTGACCCTGAAATGGGCACTGAGCGGAGTGCTACCACGCTTTCATTTGCTCTGGATGGCCTAGACGTGCTCATGCACTGTTGACTTAAGCGTTCCACCTCGGCCATCCATCATCAGGCCGGTGACATGCAGCTCCTGAACCTTGTGCTGCTTTATCTGCCAACAATTCCAAGCCGGTCTTCACAGCCGCCTGCATGTAGCAACCAGCTCCCTCCAGCAGCAATAAAAACAGCCCCCCTAAACACACACACACATACACCGTCTTCAATGGACACACACACGGAACACACACGAAACCCCCCTTCATTTCCCGACTCGCTTTCAAAGACAAAGAATGACTTCTAAATCCTTCCTCCTGTTTTTTTCCCCCAGACTGTCGAGGCATTTGGAAAAGGTTTTTTTGCAATTATATTTAATCATACGCTGCAGTTCCAATCAGTGGGAACGGGAGTGATCACATTTGCATGGGTTTCAAGTTCTCCCGCTCACGTCAGAACTCTGCCCAGCGTCTGCAAGGGCACGGAACCACCTGGGCGAATACCCTCCATCCCTCTTTCCTTCATTCTTTCTCCTCTCTGTCGCTCACTCTTTCCATTCCATGTCTCCCCTCTCAGTATTTTCCCACTCACCGTTTGAAGATCGGATGATTTGACACACATGCACTTTGTGCTTTGCATGACATGAGTAATTGGGAAGGAAAAGCACTTGCACTTGTTTTTGTGGTACCTCAGATTAGATTAGTACTGAAACAGGTGAAGAATTGAGACTTTTTGTTGTACATAGAACCAAAGAGTCACTATTTTACTTTGTATTGATTTGGCATATTTTTCCTGATGCAACTCTCCATTGTTTCCTGGCTTTTGGCACTGGCTTATGCATCCTAGTGTCTAGGATGGTGCCCAGTCATGCCTAGTTTTGAGCCGGCAAGTTCAGCCTCTCGCTGCTAATGTGCTAGTGGAAAATCCTGCTGCTCCATCTGGCTGCTTGATTCTAAACATGCTGATGAATATATATGTGTTTATTTCACAAAAAAATCCAGTTTTTATTTGATCAAGAACACAGTGGGAACAGTAACACCAAAACACTCAGGTCAGCCTTTACTCCCCAGGAGCAATGAGCTTCGGCCACCAAACATGGCCGCAAAACTGTTTTATTTGTCCTCAAAGTAAAACAGAAAGGCGTATAATATTTATTTATTTGCTTACTGTATATGAACCTCACATTTAAACAGAACTAACTACTAAAATAATTTTAAACATAAGCAAAATTATTATCCTATGATTTCTATTCACTACACATGCACTTACAGCCTTTAATCTAAATGTTTTCAGACTCTATATTTAGAATTTTATTCACCACTTTTTCACCAGTGTGTCACAAACAGGAGAATTTGTCCATGTTTCAACTCAATCCATCTAGTGAAACACACATATACACATGAGTGAACACATGTGCCTGGAGTGGTGGGCACCCCGGGTAGAAATTAGGGGTTGGGTGCCTTGCTCAAGCGCTCTTCAGTCATTACCTGTTGGCTTCGGAAATAGAACCAGCAACCCTCCGATCATGAGCAGTTTTCTAACAACCAGGCCCGAATTCGCTCATATGGCCAAGGTACAAAAATTTAACACATTTGTGTGTCTACACTTTTTTTTTATTCCGTTTTAAAAAGTTAATTGAAATGGACTAATCCCGATGAGCCAAAACATAAGGACCACCCACCTAAAATGTTGTCAACACAGCTGTCTCATTGATACATGGACTAGACAGCTGAAATATATGTAATATCTGGTACCAGGACATTAATTCTGTACATTGGGGTAGCACTCACAGCACGAAGGTCCTACGTTTAGTCCCTAGATGGGTTGTTCTAGGTCCCTTTTGTGTGGTTTTTGTATGTTCTCTCGACATGGGTTTACTTCTGGTGCTTTGATTTCCACAGTCCAAAAACATGCAGCCAGGTTAATTGTAGATCCAAAATTGTCCATGACTGTGTTTGACATTTAAGTTGTGAACTGATGAAACTTGTGTAATGAGTAACTGCAATATGTCTGTGAAGAATGTAACTAACTGTAAAACAGGATATTAAAATTCTAATGAACAATCAAACTTCTGTACATTACGACTTAAATCATGCCACATTGCGTATTGGTGTATATGTATGATATCCACCAAGAAACCACAAACAGGATTTTAGAAAGAAAACTTGATTTGTCAGCCTAGCCAACTTTCTTTTATTGATCTGATGTATATTCCAATTCATGCACGCCCATTGTACTGCATGTGCGTTGTAGGTGCCATTTGAGGGGAGTTTTCATGGGCTCTTTGTTTGGGGCTACATAGTTTCAGTGCTACCGTGTATTGTGACACATTGAAATTCTGCAGTTTGAACCACACTAGCCCTTCTGTAGGTCATTAACAGATGCCATTCCTTCATGTTCTGGCATTAATAAGTCTTGGCTGCCCAACAATCTGTCAACTTGAGGTTTGTGGCTTGTCCCTTTGGAGAGCATGAGCAGTGGTACTCACCACTGCTGCCTGTGAACCCTTTTAATGTTTTGGGAATACTTCAACCCAATAATTTGGCCATAATGATTTACTCCATATCAAAATCATTATCTGTTTCACATATATATCCTGCATTTAACACAGGTACAGGTACTACATTCAGCCCAGCATTTACAATTATTACAAAAAAGACATTGACATGCAAATATCTGATCAGGATATGTCAACAAGTTTTCACACCCTATTCACTTTTGCACAACTTATGTTTTGTGGTTTTGTTTTTGAATGGATAAAATTGCCATGTTTAATTTAATTAAAAAAATAAATTGCAATTACAATAGAACTAAAAATTTATGTTGATTCAATGCATATTGTGGCTTGGTACATCTTGTTGGGTTTAATGATCAATGAGGTGTGTACTTGTAGAACTTGAAGTCAACTGTTTGGAGTTCCAATCAAATAAAGCCAACAGTTACACACAAGGTTCATTAGTTCACAGTTTTATATTACACACAGTCATGGACAATTTTGTATCTCAAATTCACCTTACTTGCTTGTTTTTGGACTGTGGGAGGAAACTGGAGCATGCAGAGTAAACCCACACATACACAGGGAGAACTACACACAGAAAGGACCCCAGGACCTTCTTGCCGCATGAGTGCTACCCA
>JAYDZG010000011.1:9007403-9019836 GCA_034509265.1 Microcambeva bendego
ACTCACAATACATACATTCTGTAATTGTGTGTTCAGTTTATAGTGTGTGTGTGTGTGTGTGTGTGTGTGTGTGTGTGTGTGTGTGTGTGTGTTTCACCAGTTAGATGTCATGTTGGTACCGTAATGCTCAGAGCAACTGCTCCCACTGTTTCCAGTAATAATAATCATGTAAACACGAAAACACTCTCACACATACGAATACAGGGCAGGGCTACAGTGCTGATTACACAATTACACCAACGAACCACTGCCGAGTGTAACATAATAACCCTCTCTCATCAGCTTCCCTCAAACCACCGCCATGCCTGCCCAGCACTGCTTATGTAATTCTTGAAAAGACTGTGTGTCTGTGTGTGTGTGTGTGTGTGTGTGTGTTTGTGTGTGTGTGTGCGTGCGTGTGCGTGCGTGTGTGCGTGTGTGTGTGTGTGTGTTTGTGTGTTCCCCCTTCTAAACACATTCTTTGGAACCCCGTAGTTTTAAGGATCTGTATGCGCCCATTACTTGAAGACAAGCTGATGAAACATGTTTCTTGTGTGTTTGGCCAGTGCTTACTGCTTGTGTTTACACTTTAGTAATCACTTCCTGCTTTAGTCTCTCACGCTAAAGCGGAGGGGGGAGCATACTGCAACACTTTTTTTTTCTTATTTACCAGGTTGCCAACTCTCACACATTTGGTTTGCCACCCAAAACATATTCATCCTAAATAGCTTTACTATAACCTGATAAAGCAAATAATCTAAGCTTGAATGCAAAGTTTTAAAAGAAATTCTACTGTTTCAAAACATCGGTGAAGTAAGGTAACATCACTTTTATATACTGGATTCGGCTTTTTTAGCGACACCCATACCTGACAGATGCAAAGAATTAAGTGTACAGCCACCAAGTTGTCATAGAGAAACATTAGAATGGGTCTTACTAAAGAAGTTAGGCTAAGGTACCACTGCCTAGAATATGTACAAAATATGTATGGATTTAAGTGGCTAGACCTAGCTAATAATAGCAGGCTGTCATTAGTTATCCACATTTGGGTTTAGACACATTATAGCTTGTATTGTTTCTCTTACATTTATGTTTTCAGCATTTAGCAAACACTCAATCTATACTTTTTACTCATCTCATTTCAAAAGAAAATCTGGGTTTTTTTCTCACCACATTTTAAAACAGACGTGTTACTTTCTCTTTTTTTTTTAGCAATTTGACTTACAGTAGCTTGTCTTTTGGATCAGACCCCATGTGAATTAATGAGCTTTGGCTGCCCATGACCCTGTGCAGATGCCACTGGATTTGGAGTTTTGAAGATGCTTCTATTACTCATCTAGCATCACAATTTGGCTATTGTCAAACTTGCTCAAATTCTCACATGTCCATTTCTTGTGCTTCAATCAACTTTGAGAATGTTCACTGGCTGCCTAATATATCCCACCCACTAATAGCTGTCATAATGAAGAAGTGATCAGTGATGTATGCCATGCCTGGTCAATGTATGTCTGACCAGCAGGTCCGATCATGACTTGTAGAGTATGTGCACTTGACTAGCCTAACTGTAGTCCAGATCTGTCTTCTGTAAATGTATGGGGCATCATGGAGAGAAGAATCAGACAGCAGTAATCTTTGTGTTTTCTGGAAATGGGGGTTGTATTTAAAATTTCATCTGTAATTTTAAAAGCTTTATTGGCCATGCAAACAAGCAAGTTTAATATTACCATGCCAAATTGTATAATGTCAAAATATTGGCTCAGATGTTTTTTGGACATAATTTCCCTGTTGATTTTTTTTAGTTTAATTTGTTTTCTGTGAGTAATTTATGTGGTGAAAATTAAAATCTGTTTGATTAAATGCATCTTTGTTAATGTCACAATATATTTGAGTCCATGACCCTAGGCACTGGTTGGTCTTACTATTTTATTTTATTTTTTTTTCTTGGAGGGGGTGGTTGGCAACTATTCCTCTTCTCTCTGTTTACACAAGCCGGAGAAATTTGTAGTTTGAATAAGTTCCCGTCTCCATGAGCATTGATCTGCAGAGACAGAGCATGAGCTGCAGCTTAAAAGATGCACATGTATCTAATACAAATCCCTCTCCTGAGAATTGGCGAGGTCATGGACAAACTATGATAAAAGACTTGTAAACCCTCACAATAAAGACATTTTAAAAACATGTTAATGATTTGTATGTCATGGTGCTTGTATTTTTCATTTGTATGTCCTCAGAGAAAGTAGCCAAGATGGTATCATTCTTTGAAAAATGTAGCTATTCTTTGCTCTTCTTCTCATCAGCATATGCACCTTGTGGGCACATGGCTGAGTGCTTCCCTGTATTCTGCTTTCTCGTACTGTGAGCAGCTTTCACTTTATCCTTTATATCTGACAATGACATCTCATTGGATTTTCATGTGACTGCAAAACTAAATCTCCTCTACCCTGCCCCAGGCCAGTCCATGTCCAAGGGCACTGCATTTGCACTTGTCTAAAGAGACATGGGGTGTTAACAAGTAATTAAAGAATTTACTGCCCCACTAAAGGTCTATTATTGCTGTTCCTGGCCCATAATTGGGTTCATTATCAGCTTTTATGGACTATAGGTGAACGTTACAGCAAGACTGGACACACTCTGGTCAGGCCATGTGCTGTCTCTGTCATGTGAAGAAATTCTAAATGCAGCTTTGTACAAGGTCAAATGTTAGATGACATGTGGTTCTTGTGTAGTTTTTGTTCACAGTAGCAACATGTAAAATGTCATTTAAACCAAATAAACAGAAACAAACAAGTGGCACTTATTTCTTTATTAATAAATGGCTTACAATTCAAAGAAAATCATAAGGAAATTTGTTTTTTAGTGCTTCAAACTAGAATTTCTGGCCTACAGTGACTGAAATATGTAAGAAAAGGAATGGGGTTGAATTTATTGAAGAACTTCAGTATTTAAGTATTTCATTTTTCACTCTGTATGTGGAAGATGCCACGTTTTGAACACGTTCTTATTGGTGTGTGTGGATGTATTTTTTTCTCTCTTGACACTGTCCACTAGGTGACAGTAATAACACAGCTCATCCTCTTGAATCATAAGGGACAAGAGATGTCCAAAGCACACACAAGCGAGGGGTGAGCAGGTGGACCTTACAAAATTTGATGATGGCTAGTTTTTGTTATTGTTTGTAATAAAATAAGGTTCAGTAACACATTTAGTAGCAAATAGAAACCATGAAACATTTATTGTTGTTCAGAGTAAAAAAAAATCATTTGAATCGATATTGTATTTTTAGGTTTTATACAGTGATGTTAATTCATCAATACAAAAACAATGGAGCATTTAAAACGTTATTAAGACTTTACCCCTAACTGGAACCTCCATTTTGAATTTCCTTGTTGTTGGTATGTATTATAGGAAAAAGTTCAAATTGATTTTAAGGTTATACCTTTCCAATTATCTTTTTAGAGCCAGACAGGGTGCAGTTTACACCTTTAATTGAAATTCACCAGCCAGAGGAGAATTTTAGCAACACTTCGCCCTGTGCTGAACCTTCTGGTCTAAAGGCCCTTCTATGGGAAATTTCTAAACTTAACATTTTACACAAAAATACCTAATGGTGTTAAATGGGGTTGGATTGTCACATTGTTTAAGTCAGATTACTTTAAACAGTCCTGGCATTCATATTTATATTGAAATGTCATGGATTTATTTGTACTATTCACAGATATTAAATATTGTAACCACATAGCCCTTAATTGTTTCAATATTATGTTTGAACACTGTGACTCGGTTCTGTAGTATCTACACACACTAATTTGCTTTGATCATATGTAGTAATAAAGTGGGAGACAATATGGCCTTCAATTCCCTATGGTCAGTTGTATGTTCATGGATCTTATCAGAGGAATGTGGTCTTAATTGTATAAGTTTATAACAGTGTCAACAGCAAGGACAATTAGTTGTTTAATGTTTGTTAACAGGTGTTTTGTTAGCTAACAAGGATTGAATATAACTACTAACAAGCCTTTAAGGGTGGAACATCTAAATTTTCTTATTTGAACTGCCCAAACACAACAGATTCTGTATGCACATTAATACAAACATTTAAATTTGATTCAAAAATCCCTGACAGTTTTGACAAATATAAACCGTACCAGATAACATACTGTATTGAAAAAAAAACACTTTCTTTGACATGCTTAGTTGAGGGCATCATGCTCCTGAGTGCTTTCTGTGAAGCAGGAATGTAAATCTGAGTCCTGATCTGTCACATCAGGAGTAGCATTAGACACAGCTGCGGTAGACTGCTTGTTCACTCAGCCTTGTCTGGTCTTTTATGCTCTTTTAGTAAAGGCTCAACAACAGGCCATGTCTAGATGACCATGTTCTTTTTCTCCAGTGGTAGCTCAGTAGTTAAGACACTGGACAAGCAATTTGAAGGTCATGCACTACCATTGGCAGGTTGAACTTTTGGGAAAAGACCTTGACCATCAGTTCCTAGGATCGCACTCAGTCACAATTGAAAGATACAAGCATCTGCTAAATGCCGTAGATGTAAAATATAATGTTTAAAACATTTAAAATTTAAAAACATGTTGATGATTTGGATGTCATGGTGCTTGTATTTTTCATTTGTAATTCCTCAGAGAAAGTAGCCAAGATGGTATAATTCTTTGAAAAATGTAGCTATTCCTTGCTCTTCTTCTCATCAGCATATGCACCTTGCGGGCACATGGCTGAGTGCTTCCCTGTATTCTGCTTTCTATACCATGTATTTCTGTATTTCTGACCATGTTCTTTTTCTCCAGTGGTAGCTCAGTAGTTAAGACACTGGACAAGCAATTTGAAGGTCATGCACTACCATCGGCAGGTTGAACTTTTGGGAAAAGACCTTGACCATCAGTTCCTAGGATCGTACTCAGTCACAATTGAAAGATACAAGCATCTGCTAAATGCCGTAGATGTAAAATATAATGTAAATATAAACTGTCCAAGGATGTAAACATGCAGACAGAGACCGATGTCGGTTTTACTTTGTCTTTGAGTATGCATATTGCCCAATATAGTATCTCCGCTCATAATAGCAACAGACAATGCAAATCATGTGTATACAGATGGTAAATGCATCAACTGCAGTCAATTTAAAGATGACTAGACATATGCGTTGGTTGTCATGAGTTAATAACACAATAAATGTCATCGTTTCATTGTGCCTTAGTTGTTCATTTTTTATTGTTAAATTGTTTCCCTTCGATTGCTGTTCCTTTAGAAGATAATTTAGTTTGAACTTAAAAATACCATGTACAGGTGCCTATTGCTGGATTTCTGTCTGTATCTAAAAATAGTTTTCTAGCCCAATTACCTTGATTTTTTGAGGGGCACCCCCACCCCAATACTGAAGAACTACATATGTATTTATCCAAATAATTCATGAAGCCAGTGACACTGCAGCAGGTGCCAATACTTCATTTGGTTAGAAGTTTCCCAGAGAAGGAATGATTATTCTATAGAAAAAGGCCAGATCTTTTGTCAATATCAGTTACACCAGGATTTGCATGTTCTAATCCCCAGCCTTTCTCCTCTTTCAGTCATCCGCTTCTGTGTGGTTGGCCTTGCCAACACATTTGCATCCTGTGTTAGAAATTATGTGCTCAAGCCCAGACATTTAATCATGACCATGAACCATTGTGACCAGAAGTTTTGCTTTCTTTTTTTTAAGTTGTTCTTAGGCTAAATACTTTTTATATGATATCATAAAAATGTAAGCAGCCACACTTAATAGAACGTCTGATTGCTGGATAGCAAGGCAAAGCAGTTTTACTTTGATTCTGGTTTAATTGCTTGAGTTGGGACCTTTTGTCTTTTGTCAGGATGTAGGATGACATAAGTTTTGATTAATACACACTGTAAGTTGTAACAAGGCAAAAGAAGAAAAATGTCGTATCGAATGTTGTCATCACATTTTGAAACAGTAAAGCAATAGAAAAGAAAGAAAAGAAAACAATTTGAAGGAATAGTAGAGGGAGTGTGTTATCGCGAATAACACAACCTCGAGTGTACTATTGCTTTTATACAGCAGTTTTTTACAAAAGAAAGAAAGAAGAAAAATCAAAGAAGGCCAGAATTGCATACTGAATATGCTTTAATATTGACAATACTTTCTGCCAAAAAGTAGTTCCACAACGAATGAGTAAAATTTTCCTAGCCTGCCATAACACGGTTGGCCACAAAAGGCATTTGGTTTATATAACACTACCAACTAATCTTTGGAAGATTTTATCATTTGGAAAAATAAATGCAAATAGGTGAAGATGCAAGAAAAGGACAAATTAGCACAAATACAAAACAACTAATGGTTTGTGTGAATACACCTTGCAATTACTGGTAACGCGACAACATAGTAATACAGTTGGTGTGAAAAAGTTGGAACGCTTCTCAACCAATCAGTTTGTAAGGTCGTAACTACCTTGTTGTATAAAAGAAGGCAGAAATAGTATTAAATAATATTATGATTACATGTAAATGGAAGATCCTTTGAAGGCTCACTTTCTTGCTGTGAAATCACAACCCACCTTTGCTGTAGTGAATTCAAATTTAACATTGTTTAAATTTAACTTGGCCATATCAGACAGGACAAAGAAAAACTGTGGTTCAATGTAGTCCCTCTGTGCTTGCAATCTCCTGCAGAAAGCTCCATTTGGACAGAGCAATACAGTATTAACATCGATCATGATAGGTTTGGCTTTTCTCTCTTCAGACATGGCCATATGCATACACAAACCAATACACATGGAAGAACATAGGAGCCTCCACCCAGACAATGAGCAAAGGCAGGGATTGAATTTGCCTTATTGTCTATTTTAGATTTGCTCATATATTATTAAGGAAATGTTTTTTGTACTTTGCTAAAGATCTGTGCAACTGTGCAATAAATCAGCACTCCTAATTGTTGGCTGCCTCTACATTTATCACCGTCTTTCATCTGCAAAATCCCTTAAGTGTTCTTAAATATCCTGGTAACTGTGTATACTTCCTAGGAAATATGTTTTTAAAGTATCTTTCCCCTAAATTAATTGTAATCACTGGATAGATCACACTGACTGCCCTTTTATTTACATTCCAATTATAGTTTAGTAGGATTTGATGTAAATATTTGATTTGACTGGTTGCTATAAAAGCAAGTCTGACTTTGCCTTATTGTGATGGTATTTAAAGTCATTTTTCATGTTAGTATCACTGTCCTGGTAGACATGTTTCTACACACATTTCTTGAGTTTGTTTCCTGCTGCACCAGGCCTTGGTCTCATATGTATTTTAAGAATGACATTCAGCACTGTTGTGATTAGCATGGAATTTTCATATTTATAACTTCTCCACCCTTACATTGTCCTATGTCCGCAGTGCCAGATTAAAATTTTTGTACAGGTAATCCTCAGGTCAGACATGTTTAAGATTACTCAGGTCCGGAGCTCACTCTGCACCTTTTTCTTTTTCTTTTTTTTTTTTGATAGGGGTGGAACCTGATTCCTATGTCAGTCTCAGCCCTCCTGATGGCTAATCAGATTCGCTTTGTTACACTGGATGACAAATGGAGCATTGCCGTGGCATCACTTATTTGTTTTGCATTCCTAAGCTGCTGTGTTATGAGAAGTCGTATTCATAAAGGTGAGCATGGAGGCGTCAGGGTTGATAAGGGTTTGCAAAACCGGCTACTGGTTTAACCAGGAATCCAGCCAGATTTCTGGGCTGAAATGACTGACACTTAAAACACCCACTTAACAGCCATTTCTTGTAGAGAAAAACTTCTTTTATTTGTGCTAGAATAAATAGACCAGTGACGAGAAAAGACTAGATTGTCAATGCAAAAACAGTAAATATACTTTCAGCAAGGACACTCTGTCAACAGCTTCACTGACAGATTGTGGCTTGCAGTGAAAGGTTGCAGTGTATCAAGTCAAAAACAAATGCTTGTGGTGCAAACACACAGAGATCTACAGAGACCAGCTAATTACCACTACAGTAGGGTAAGCCAGTGGCTCTTATTGGCTGTTGGAAGTTGCTTGGTGGTAGACACATCACCAGTTTAATGTGATGGAAAATGTATTATTTACTAACTTACTGCATATTTCATTTCTGTCTGATGGGGAGAGGTCTCTTTGTTAAGAAGACAAATACTTCTAAACAGGACAGATCCAAAGACATAAAGAATTAAGGTTACAGTTCCAACATATTTTTTTTCCACTTTGTTACTTCTATAAGGTTGATTTCTATTGTCTGTTCAGTCAAGCTTCTGTGATCCTGGTTTTGATCTTCGTCTTACTTTCTGTGTTGGAATGGCATTTTTTTTCTTTACTTTGTTCCACAACTGTATCTGGAATAGACACCGTCACTTCTACCTCTAAAAAATGTACTTTCACATTTCCCAGCAGCTATGTATTCTGTCTTTATCTTATTTTAGCTTATTTGGGGCTGCACTTGCTATACCAGGCTTTTTGGGTCATTCCAAGTTCATTAAGTATTTTCACAGGCTTGTGTGATTATAACCTGAATAATTAAGTGGCTTACTGTGGCAAGGGCTGTGGCAAGGGCTGTGGCAAGGGCTGTGGCAAGGGCAGAAGCTATGCTATGCAAGGGCAGAAGCAACGCTAACTTTAAAAAACATGTAGACTATGAACCTCTTTGGTTGTCCAAATTGTGTGCAAATTGTTTCCCCCTTCTCTTTATGTCTTTAACCTTTTCTCCAAGCTAGACCTTAGTGGAAATTTAAGTGCTCTCTCTGTCTCATTATGATTGATGACACCTGTGCTCATTGTGCAATCACTGATTGTCATTCTGCTATTTTCCTTTTTCACTTATGCGTGGGAGTGAGAGTTGGGTACTTGCCCAAGCCAAAACTAACTGCTGATAGCAATCTCATTGTTGTGATGTATGATCTCTCAGGGAAATTATCACAAAATTAGGAATGCAAACTGAGGAGGAGTTGCACACTTTCTGGCATTTTGTTCTATTTTTACTTGCTGCATTGAATTACAACATTCTTGTTAATTATTGATTATACATATTTGTATATGCAAATTACCATCAGCTGGACCTCTGCTAATGTGTATGTCCATACATTAATCGCTGAATTCTGTACTTACAGGCTCACAAGCATACTTAGTTTGTATATAGTATGATAGTTTGTATATGTTTGAGTATAATGTTCATGTACCCTTTGCTTGTGGACCCAGATTGTGCTAGAGATAACATAAGTCGGAACCACATTTTTTGTGTGTATCCACATACTGTGCAATAAATCTGTTTCTGATTTTTTTTATATCAGTTTTACACCTTTATTATCATAAATCAATTAGCTGTTGTGACATTGGATGTCATAGAAGTGGCACAATAATCATATGACCACATTCAGTAATTTAACACCTTTTTGACGGAGAGTAATGCTTGTATGGCTCCAGTGATTTTGCATGTGTTCTTCATTGTTCTTCATAAGCCCAATCCACATGCAAAAACATGACTCAACATGTATATTCCTAAGACTACATACATACAGTTGCAAGATTCTTTCACTTGTGGGGATTTTTGCAGCAATTAGTCTAAAATGTGATCTGATCTTTATCTATGATTCCTAAAAAAGTCAGGACAGTGAAAAAGCTACTACTTTTTGACCTGGTTCGAACTAAAAACAATTGTTAAATTTATCATTTATCATTTTATTATGTTTGTATGTGTGTTCTTCTGTTTCTCTGTGGGCGTGTGTGGAGGGAGTGTGTATAAATCAGGCCTTTATTTTGTTTGTTCCTTCTCTGTGTATTCTGACACCTTTCTATCAGAACCGGCATTAACTTCTATTGCAGTTTGAGCTACAGTAACTCATCTCCTGAATCGGACCAAACGGGCCAGCCATCATAAAATGTGGAAAAAGGTTGAAAAGTTTAAGGGGGCCGAATACTTTCACAAGGCACTGTGTGTATGGGTGGAGGGAGGGAGGGAGGGAGGGAGATAGATATTCGAGAGAGAGAGAGAGATTCTGATTTGATTCTGTTCTCTTACACACTTAAATGATGGCATGGACAGCAATTGTCTTCACTTCACAGCTGATTTTCTTTAATATGCTTATACAATATGTATGTATGCGTATATATCGAAATATATGTAGAATTGGAACAGGAAAAGGCAAAATTGAAAAATCCCTTAACTTATAACCCCTGTTTGGAATTCTTTAAGCTAAAAAATGCAAAGTTTAACCCTAACCCATAGGGTTTAAATAATCACAAAAACTTGGGACAGGAGCATGTTTAAATGTCTTATTTGTAAACCACATGGTTCTGTAACTGGAAACCATGAACACCAAATGTTTACTTTTTGAAGACTTGCATTCTTCCATCCAGTAGACTGAATGAACAGTAGAAAACAGCATCTCACATTTTTCTATTTTTAATCCAGCGGTAGGATTTATGTCTTCTATGTTATGGAACAGTAAAAATGTTGAAACTCTCTCATGTTTGAATGACTGTCTATAGGCTACATCAGTGCCAGATGACTGGAGTTGTTCATTCCAAGAGCTGTCTGTATCAGATATGAAAGTTACCAAATAGTGGACATCAGTAATATGTCATCCAATGATGCATAACCAAGCTTCAAACAGCAAGCAGGTGGAAATGCACTTACTACAGCTTACAATTACTGTATGTATTCTCCAGAGGTATAGCTTCAGAGCGGATAGGGGGGAGGAGAAGCTTGATCTCTTTATTCCTTTCTCAAACAGGACAGTGTTAATTCCTCTGTCTAGGCAGTAAAAGATGGTAACTCTACTTAAGCATTATATGAAGTGTCTCAGCATTGCTGTTAAACACTGTGATTAAACGGGAGCATGTGATGACAGCCCAAGAAATCTCTTGATGCGCACTGAGCTTTGTTGGCGACCTCTCAGAGGGTCTGAAAAGGGGAAAAAAAGGCTTCTGGTTCTGCCTGTACCTTTATAGGATGGAGGCAGTAGGTGCATGGCAGAAATATAAAGCTAATCTATTTATCAAGCCCTTTATTTTAAGCACTGATATATCTCAGTAGTACATTATTATTATTTTTTGTATTTATATAAATATATCTTATTGTAACATAATTTAATGGCAAACCAACTTAATCAATTTTATTATTAAATGCAACAAAATGTAGCAGTAAAAAACAGTACATACTTCATCTGGCCAAAAGTATGTGGACACCATATCCTGATTACTGAGTTTAGGCATGTTGGCTACATCTACATCATATATACTTATACAGGTGTGTAGTACAGCGATTGTTTTTCTTATTGAGCAGATAGGGTGAAGGGCCTTGCTCAAGGGCCCAACAGTGGCAGCCCAACAGCTGGAACTCGAACCTATTAACCTTCCCGTGGGTAGTCCAAAGCTCTACCTACTAGACTGCCATGTCCTTGTCTTGTCCAACATCAGTACTTGACTTATAAATGCATTTTGACTGAATGGACAGCTTTTTCAGTAGATGACTGAAATAATAAAATAAAATATTTTTTTTATTGCTTTGACTGACCAAATATTTAATTTCCCCAAGAGGATCAATAAAGTCTTATGTTGTCTTATCTTAATTATATTTTGTGCATATTTTTGAATTTGATGGTTTCACTTCAACTAATTAAACGATCATTATATGCTTATGCAAAGTGAATAAAAATAATAGTACAGAAATCTCATGTGTGAGTACCTGTATTAAATGTGAGTTAGTATTGTACATGAACAGGTTTCTAGCCTGGCTGCTTTTATGTGATGGCACGGAGACATATAAGTATGTTTAAAAACCATTTGGCAAGATGTAATGTCACTATTCTTAAGCCATTTTATATCAAATTAACAAATACATTTGTTATAATACATCGATTTATTTTATTGCATCAAAATTACATGTTCATGGCACGAAATTCCAAAATCCACAGTTCTGTGTCTAAAACAATAATTCAACAAACTTAAATTACTTTAAAATGAGCCATAAAAATGAAGGTTTACTATTCTTGAAATACAAGGTATAATTGAATAGTGAAACACACACAGCTTTTGCTCAGTTCTAGCAATTTATTTTGACTTGTGTGGATCATGTGAAGGAAATGTCTTACTACCTCTTTGAGTCTATCTATCTCTCTCCCACCCTTTGCTGCCCACTTAAATCCATCCATATGGAGAGCACTAAAAATGACCGTGGTTTATCCCTGCCTCTTTTCACCTTGTTTGTGCGTTTCCCCTTTTCTGTAAGAGACGATAACTCTTGTCTCTGTGTTTAAGTGGGGAGCTTTTCCTTTAGCATGGAGTTCATTAGAGTCAAATGAGTGACAGGGTCTCGTGGCGTCTTGCTGGTTTCTACCTTTGATCTGCTTCATGCATTAGACCCTCTCATACAGGACTAAGCGTCTCCTACGGCACATTATATGTCCATCTGTTTGCTCACTATGCCATAC
>JAYDZG010000011.1:9051775-9069419 GCA_034509265.1 Microcambeva bendego
AGTCTACAGGCCAACAGAGATTCATTCAGTGTGGTAAGATAAAAAAGTGTTTTGTGGCATTTATATTACTTTCCTTTTTGCTGTGTAATTTATATTATTATAGCATGATTTCTTGTTTGTTTTCCCATCCAGCAACCATCCACATTTGCCCAGGCTCGACTGATTATTAATTCAGATGGGTTCGGTCTGCGTGGACTAAATAAGGGCCTGACCTCCACACTTGGGCGGCATGGCGTCTTCAACATGATCTACTTTGGCTTCTACTTCAATGTTAAAGATGCTATTCCTGCCAGTCAGGTAAAGAAAAAATTAAAAAATGAGTCCTTAGGTGGTGGCGCATAGACATAGCATTTGGTTACTATTTAAGTTGACAAAATCTCTGCATCATTACTCAAAGATTGTAGTCTAATCTTCATCCAAATCAGAATGGAATGTCAAACACATTTTCGCCCTCCAGAACACACAAAATTGCACTTGTCATGTCTTGATTAAACAAATCATTGTTAATTGAGCCTCTTCTATGACTAGTTCAGGACATGATATTCTGCACAAACAGCCCTCATCTGGGCATGACACATTGTCCTAAATACTTCAGGGTTTGGCCTCTGACTTTTCAATGAAACAAAAGAGCCTGAAATCGTAGTGCCATACCATTCCTCCACCATGCTTTAAAGAATGATCTCAGAAGCACTGCAAAGTATCCACTTGGTCTTTATGAACTTTCTGCTAAAATTCTTTTGATCATTATTATTTCAGATGTTTATGTATTTATGTCAGCTTAAATTAATTAACCTTGTTTTAATGTACACATGGAAATGTTGACTTGTTTTGTGTCCATTCAAATGCGGCCTCACATACCTTGATTGCTGCTGTACACTCCTGTTTGGAATAAAAGAGAAATCAGTGTAATGAAGTGATATTTAATTTAATCCTTGCTAGAGGGGCTTTGTAAATAGGGGTTTTTGCGAGCTAAAGGGAAGGGATAAGATGAAGGAGGGAGGGCGGTGGAGAAAAGGAGCTGCTAAGATCAACCTTACTAATACCTTCTCTGTTTGTTCTCTGTCACATCCTCAAAGGTTCACGTTACACATCCGCCAGGCTTCCACTCCCAAACAAAAGTTAATTTTGTTAAATCGAAACAGTGCCGTATGCCTGCTCCACATGTATATACTGGCGCATTAGATTAACTCTGCTGAACTAATTGGAAGCAGGCTAGGATATTATTTTGGTTTGAGAGACGTTATAGTGTAAAACCTGCTAAAGTATTTAATATCCCCCACATAGACATTTGGGCTCAGAATGTCCCTAAATTGCATTTTTTTTTGGATGGGGCCGAAATCTACCCAGACAAGATCTTACCATCCAAAAGAGGTGGGTGCCATAGAGTAGAGCAAAACTCTTGGCGATATAATTCCTGTGTACCCTTTGAGGTTTTTAGAATGAGATTCTGATTTCCCCTTCTAATTTCCAAAAGTTAAATTAATTCTGAAGACTAAGGCCTGCTTAGCCAGATGAGGATTAATCAGTAGTGTATCTTCCTCTTGTTCTTTCTGGCCATTTTTGACTATGATATTTTGGTTGTGTATGCTCCATGCCATGAAAATCTTTATTATTTTGTTGTTGAACACTGGGTTATAAAATGAAAACCCGCACACTATCAGAAGATTCACTGCACTTTGGCATTAAAGACTCAAGTAGATGGATGAAATACCATTCCACCAAATAATATTTAGACCAAAATAGTTTTGAGCATGTTGATCGAGAGTGCTTTTGCCCAAAATCTTTCATGGTTGTTTAGCTGGATTGGCATCTGTCCACAGAATATGAGCCTCATATTTTCCTACAGAGCAAACCATTTTTAGCATGCCCTTTGGATGGGACTCCTTTCTATCCTAAAACTGACTCATTCTAAGAAATAAATTCAGTTTTATTATGTGGACTAGGTTATAAGAAATATTGAAATAACTTTCAATTCCCTTATTCACTGTATTTCTTTATCTGTGTACCAACTCCTATAATCAGTCATAATACACTTGCCTGTCAATTACTTAATAAATATTTAAAAATCAGACTTAAACACACTGACACACTGCCAATCCTTTTGCCTTTTCCAGAATAAGATCGAATAAATCCATTTACATTCTGTCTGATCATTATTTATTGCTGATATTCTCATCCCCAACTAAAATATACAATAAGAAATGCTTGAGTGGAGCAGTGGAGTATGGCTAAATGCCTTTTACGACAACATTTCTCCATCATGCTGTTGGATTAACTGTTGAATTAGCTCGTCGCTCAGGGTGTCCACTTCTTTGAGAAAGGCCGGACCCAGTAAAGCTGTCTGTCATTTGTATAAATATCCTGGCCAATTAGCTGTCAGAGCTGCATGGGTCTGGGCTTTTTTTAATACTGTAATACTGTGGTGCGGAGTCACAGCCCAATTACCTAAATTGTCCCCATATGCCTTCCCAGTCTGCCTGCATGAACCATGTTTATAAATCCTATCACCATAGCGTGCTCTGTACCACGTGATGTTTGGCAGCCAGTAGGAGAGGCGCACATAAAATGATCAGTGCTTTCATGACAACTTTAATGCAATCATATTTACAATACCCCCCTTCCTTTTTTCTCTTCCACATTTACTTTAGTTTTTACAGAAGGCCCCACAACTGAGCATGCTCCGCTCTTCACTGCTCTGTATTCTCAAAGCAGCTAATTAAGTCAAATTCTAAAATATAGAATGACAACCACTGCATACTTTAGTGGGCAGCTGTTTCTTGTTCTCGATGCTGGGGTTTGGTTTTTAAATTTAAGTTATAAAACTTGTTTTGCAAATAAATATAACAATAATGCTGCAATTTATTCAGTTTTTTTCAAGAACCTTCAGTTGTTCTGCTGTGGGATTTTACAGTATTTATATAGGTACTCAGGTCTTTTTTCTCTTACATTTCAAGTTAACTTGCATACAATTCATTATATAAAATAAGTTACATTCATTATGATGAAGGTTTGGACAAGGCTTCTGCTGCCCCTGAACACAAAGCAAGTCCACAAACATGGTTTGATCAGTTCACCCTGAATTAAATACCTTTGGGATGAATTGCAATCTTCACTGCAAATAACCACCAAGAGAGGGGAGAAAATTAATATTAATGTATTTGGTTTTGGAAAGGGATGTCAAACAAGCTCATGGCTAACCACAGATTGTACAATGGACATTAAGAAAGCAACTGCTGATTGGTTATATTCTCACAAGTTGGGTTCTAGTACTTACATTATCAGAAAGTATGGCTAATAAACCATTAGAATATTGTCGTCACATTGCAATATTCTTGCCAAACATTTTTGTTTATTTTTTTAATCACTTTCATTTGCATTTGGTGTGTCTGTACACCACATCTGAGTATGTATACATTCATTCAATTACCTTCAAATAAAAAGCTTTTCATTTGTTTGTAAAAGGGAAAAGTTTTGTCGAAATAATTACTACATTAATGACTGAAATTAATAAAATAAAGTCCTCACACACATACATATTGACCGTCACTTAACACATAATCCATATAAAAAGTTGCAGAAGAGAAATTATTGAATTATAATGGGACCAAATCAGGAAGACCTTGTAACTGAGTGTAGGTACAGTACCAGTCAAAAGATTGGACACATCTTCTCATTCAATATTTGATTTATTTTCTATATTTTATACACCTTTAGTCTATGTAAGTGATAATTGACAAGAATGAGCGTGATTGTGTGCTGTCTCAAATGACCTGACCTACACAATCACCTGACCTAAACATCGATAGTTTGGGATGAGTTGGACTGCAGAGTGAAGATACCAAGTACAATGTGTCATCAAAACAATATGTGGCTACTTTGAAGAATTTAAAATCTGGTTTAACACCATGTTTACTTCATGTAGTCCTTCAAAGTTGTGATATATTCAGTATTAATCTACAATGTAGAAAATAAAGAGACAAGACAAACTATTGAATCAGAAGGTGTGTCCAAACTTGTGACTGGTACTGTAATTCAGTTTAAGTATTTTGGTTTGTAAACGTGAACAAATTTCTCTTGCAGTTAACTTTTTCCATTCCTCTTTTGTCTCTTTGAACCTGCTAAATAGTTTGCTACACCTGCATGAATCAGGGTGGGTTTCATGGAAATGATGGAGAATTGAGACGTGTCAGATGAAAATTATATGTAAATGATGGGCAAGTGTGCCTCAGGCAACTGAAGCGATACATCAAGTACACTGAAATCAGTGCTCATTTTAATGTTGTATTACAGTTTTAGAAACCCTGTGGGGAGTAGGTTGTAAATCACTCTGAATGGACGTTTATGCACAACTTGAATATTGGCTATTGTATCGTGAACCTTTGTTAAAAGAAAACAGTAAGTACATTTACAAAGAAATAATTATTTGGTTGATGGTTTATTATTTAATTGATGGTTTTTTATCATCCTGTCCAGATTTCAGAATAAAACTCCAATACTTCTACTGGTAATATCACAGCTTTGTGTTATGTTCACACATTGATTTTAATACAGTAGATATAGCTGCATTTCTATTGGTATAGATGAGTGAAAGTATTTATTTGCAGTGATCCTTTTGTCTAATGGCATAACTAAGCCTATATCAGGAGATCAACAAAGGCCACTTACAGCATATTGGTACTACCGATCATGCCAGGTCAAGTGCACATTCAAATTTGTAAGACTTTCATGCACTTCAACACATAAAGTACATGGAAAGATCACTTTCTCTGTTTATGCTTATTTTTTCCTTAATTTTAATTGGGCTATTCTTTTTAGCTATTCAATTTTGTTTTTGTCATATAGAATTTATTCAGACAATGCTATATTTACTAGAACAGGCGTGTCTGCTTAGATGAACAGTTAGTGTTCTCTTTCTAGGCGGTTTATGGATTAGCAACACAAATCTTCCTTCTCCAGATCTGTCACTTGGTATCTGATATTTTCCAGGATGTAATTGTCATTACTGGCAGTCAGTCAAGTATTTTGAGTTCACTCACATATAGTTATCAACACAGATATTAAATGCACCGAGTGTTAAAGAGTAATTGTAAGCAATTAGTTGACTAATAAGAAAGAAGGCAGGGAGCCAAACAAGTGAGCCGGCAAACTGTTTTAACACAAAATATAAAGAAAATGTTCCATAACCACATTGTCTTTAATGTACAGTTTAATTTAAAAAAACTTTTTGGAGAGAGAGGCTTAGGAGGCAACAAAACCAGTGAACCACAACTGGAATAACAGTTCTGCCCTGAGACACCAGCAGTCCCAAAACAAAATATGCGGGACAGAGGATAGAATGGGATTATCATGTGCAGTAGGCCTGCAAGTCACACCCAGGGCTCGGTTGTGGGTACAAACATAATCCAGAACACCCTTGTCCATGGAAAGCAACCAAAAATGTCAGTGAATAAACTGGTGTGATTAGCTCCCAGGTGCCCTGAAAAAGGGGAAATCATCTCCCAATTGCATACCCTGTACTGTCATAAAGATGAGGCTGAATAGTTTCCCAGGAAAGCCGTTACAGGGTTCAGGCTACTGCCACTGATTGCTTCCTCAAGCCCCCAGTAAAGAGGGCTGCAATGTGGTATCAGATTATGATAGGCATGCTAGAGGAGAGATTGGAGGTTCCCATTTTCTGTAGGAGTCTGGCTGGGTGTTCCTTGAATCAAACTGGCAGCCGACCTAGCCTGGTAGGCAATCCTGGATATGTGCCAGGTTCTTATGGTCTTTCCTGACTTATGTTTAATGCCCTCCAGCTAGTTCCTGCACTCTTTAGAGCAAGCTTGACTGTTAACAGTATATCAACATAAATTAGATTAGTTGAATAGATGAAGTTGTGAATTGTTGTGAAGCAGATCTCTCCGGTCCTGTCAGGTCCTACACATCGGAAAAGACCCCAATGTCAGTGGCGAAAGGTTCAGTACTCCCAGGGGTGATGTAAGATTCATTTTAGTTATTAAAAAGCAGCCTGGCCTTTCAGGCTCATTGATGCAAAATGAATCGATACACTTGGATGACTGATCCGTTTGAGAACTTGAACAATTTGAAGCCACGTTTTCATGACATGCATAGAAATGATTTATTCTGTTGCTAATGCCAACTCTACCACCATGTCTTTATTTTATTTTTTTGATAGGATCCTGGTCTTGAATTTATGAGAAAGTTTGCCATAGGTTTGGTGTCGGGAACCATTTCTTCTTGTGTGAACATTCCCTTCGACGTTGCAAAGAGCCGTATCCAGGGTCCCCAGCCAGTTCCAGGGAAGATAAAGTACCGCAGCTGCTTTCAGACCATGGGCCTGGTGTCCCGTGAAGAGGGGTAGGTATATATAATAGATAATGAGTAGACATAAACTAGAAGCTATGGTTTGTTAATTCTCTTTAACCTTTATTTAACTTACAAGTACAAAAATAAATTGGATAATTATCCTAATTCGAACAACTTGAATTTGATGCTTGTAACACTTCAAAAGTGTGGATAGGAAAAACAGTCATGTTCTATTCTGGCATTTCTTGTTTCAAAGGGTTTAGTAAACTGTAGTCTACAGTCTTTTTATGGATATCTTTTATTTAAAAATACAGATCGTTGCTACCCAAAAGTTCTTCTTCATCCAGTTCAAGCATGTTTATATTATTTTGAATATTACTATATTTTTTATTATTATCTATTTTCGAATGACTAGTTATTGAAGAAATTCTAAGCACACTTGTTGGTGATTAATCATGTACTATACACTTTTCCCAGTATCACCTGAAGTCATGGGGTTGTGTATCGTGAGCTGTATAGTCCCAGTTCACAAGTCACATAATGTGCAGTAGACATTAATTTCAAGGGTTTTATTATGGATACAGTCCCTTTTAGTTGACAGGTTTCATAAAGAGCTTTGTGTTTGAATTCATTGCTTTTATGAGCCTTCAGGGACTTGATTTGCTCCTTTGACTTTGCTCATGGAGACTGGCAGACTGCTTCTTATTAGATAAGTTGGGGCCTGGGTTAAGGTAGGGTTTGGTGTGTGTCTCTCTTTTGGTGTGTGCGAGTCGCCCGCTCAGTGTAGTTGTTTGAGCTTTGGGGTGCTGAAAGGATACCCTCTCTATTCAAATCTGTCGAACCCTCTAACACGTAACAGTCCAGCCTAATTAGTGGTCCCGATGGGAGACATCGTTAAGCAGGCCCTAACGAGGCGCACGGCGCACAGCGGGTCAGTTTAATCAGACGACAGGGCAGGGAGGAAGTGGCTTGAGCCTTATTAACGCTAGCAGAGGCTGAGACACGGTGAGTGCCCGACCCCGAGCTAGAGATCAGCTTGAACACATTAGGGACAGGTAGACAACATGACTGGGTTTAGGGTCCTAAACTGTCTAGGCACCACAGGCGGGTGCATTATTCTTTTTTGGGGGTGTCAGGTCAGATGTGGTAGCAATGCAACATTCATAATATGCTTTTATGTAACATTAGATTTAAGATTTTTTTTCAAACATTCAAATGCATTCTGTTACAGCATTGTATAGATATTATAAATAAGAAAATCTAAGAAACTTACATATTGATTAATGAAGTGTTAAGATTGTAATTGCTTACATAAAACCGATGTTGTGCTAATCTTTGGTGGTTTTACTGTTATTAAAAGTAAAATAAATTAAATACTTAAACTATTAATTAAGAATGCTTCAGTGCCATGGAACATATTTCCCCTCCCTTAATTATGTTACATTTATACATTTTAGATCTTCCAACTAAGTTCAGTATAGGATCCAGACAACACAACTGGTTCTGACACCCTTGGCAGTAACAACTGCAATCAAAAGTTTGTAAAACTGTTTGATGAGTATTTTCCATCAGGCCGGAGGAATGTTGGTCCAGTCTTCCTTATGAAATGTTTTATTTTGGGATATTTTCCATAATAAACTGCCTATTTGAGGTCTTGCCACATCATCTCAGAGTGATTCTAATCAGGGTCTTTGACTCAGCCTCTCTAAATTTTTAATTTTCTTCTTTTTTGAGCCATTTGGAGATGTATTTGCACTGTAGCTCACAAACTGATAAGCTAAGATTTTCCAAAAACTTCCAAATCTTCAACTAAAACACTCACATTTGTGTATATGATGTGCTGCTTTTTGAGACTTATTATCCTACATCTTATTGACAGGCAGGTTCTGTTTAAGTGATGTTCTGGTTTGACAGGTCTACCAGTAATCATGCCTGGGTGTGACTAGTGAAATGAAACTAACTTTCTAATTAAAACTGGTTATTTAGTATTTTTGGTGATTTAGTTGCTAAGGAGGCTTTTTTCATAGGACCTGGTCTTTTCATTTAGTAAATTAAATTATTTAGTAAATGTGATTATTTTTCAATAATCTTGGGTTATCTTTGTCTGATATAAAAGTGCTGATGATCTGAAGTATGTGTCCGTTTGATGCAAATCTAGAAGTAATTGGGAAGGGTGAAAATAATCATACAGCTGTTTGTTGCAAAAGAAGAATTGGATAATAAAGTTTTTCCTCTGATCTGTGCAAGTGATAATTGGAGATTTGTGAACATTTGAAATGACATTTTAAATGTTTAGCTATTATTAACATCATCATAAAAACATTTATTGATGTAAATATAAGCTACACTGCCACTGAAGTCATTGTGAACCACTCTGATAGTCCACTAGTGAACTGGGAAGTTACTTATTGACTGTGGTGTTAATATAATCGGTTTTACAAGATTGTTATTACTGTCTATGAATATATATGGATGAATTTCAATATCAGCCTCTCGAGCATCAGTGTTGTTTTGCAATAAGAATCTGTAATCATAAAAAATAAGTTACATATACTGTCTGTTTTTTTTCTTAAAGATACCTTGCATTGTACAAAGGACTGATTCCAAAGATCTTAAGGCTCGGACCAGGTAATTCAAAGTCATTTCTTTTTACCTGCTTGTATAAGATGGGTTTTCTAATCTTTCGCCGAGGGCTAGTGTTCATGTAGGTTCATATTACAACCACTCAGGAGCACCACTTGATCAATACATTTTGGAATCATGAGATGCTCCAGGCTTGAATAGAAACCTACCTCTACACCGGTCCTGTAGGAGTTGGATTAAACACCCAGACTGTAGGACATGTTGATTGATTCTTATGCCTTGTGTGTAGGAGGTGCCGTCATGCTCCTGGTGTATGAATACGTCTCCGGCTGGCTACAAAAAAACTGGTGATGAAATTTCTTTCATCACACACAGCACACTGACCATGTACATTAGCGGTCCCGCCTCAGATCTACGTAATTTTAACGGTTGCAAAATACCAAACATGAAACAGCTTTTGATTTCACTGTCATACTGAAATAAAAAAGCAGCTAATTACCAGCTGTTTATCGGGACTGGGCCTGTTCTACATTTATTCTCACTTGCTATATTTGTTTTGCTCAGCAATTACATATCATATTTCTGTACTGTATGATGATGCATTCTTTCTTCATTTCGGCTATCAACTATGAGGAACTTTCCTTACACGTAGTGCTAGCATATTTATGAAGGATAACATTATCACTGTATATATTGGACCCATAATAATGTTTCAGTCCCATACAGAAGCTGCAGTCTCCTACACGCACAACTTTTGACCAAGGGCTACTTCTACAATTTTGGGACACCTTAAAAATCACAAATCCCATCAATAAGGGCTGAGTTGATATTGACACCTCACTGTCAGATGTGTATCTGTTGATAGGAATGACAAAATAATGTATACTTGTATGATTGTTTTTTCATAACACATAACACTGGAGCAAGTTAAAACAAAACTTGATATCATTGATTTGCAGTTTTACGACCTTCCAGGGGGTTTAGATTTAACTAAATTAATAAATTACTATAAACCCTGCAATGTATTGGCAACCTGTTGGGGTGTCCCTCTATTGCTCTCAGTCTTTTCTGGTGGAACCAGACCTGCCATCAATAAAATTGATGAATTTATGGGTTATGTATAATGAATAATGAATACAATAGTCTTTGTGAACAAACATTTTAACATGCAGATCTTTTTAAAAATTAAATATAAAGTGATGCTGTACAAGCAGTATACAATGACAAATTATTTGATTTACCATATTATCAGTCTTGTTATTGCTCAGACATTCAACTGTTATCGCTAAGTTACTTTGTACTTACTCAGAAGAGAAACATGTAAGGCAAAATGTGAGTGAAGAATCTACGGTGCCTGAATTTGGCTTTTGCAAAAAATAAGAAAACCTAGGGTTTGGTAAATTGATTGGTTATGTTATGTAATAATTAATCACATTGTTTATAAATGAGTTGAATGGAATATCTTTCAGGAAATACAGGGAATTCTGCTTTTACTGGTTCTTAAAGTGTACTAATGGCCAAACAATACAAAATAAAAAATATGATTAAACAACTTGTGTCTACAATTTAATGTTCATTTACAATTTTCTTGGATGTTTGGTTTACCTTCATTATGAACATTCATAATAATAATTGAAGAACTGAAATATTTCAAATGTACCCAGTGCTTCAGCTGCAGGTTTAAATAATTTTTTAACAATGTAAAACGGATATGTTAATGTCATTGCAACACATCAACTTGTTGATACTGGTAATGATGATCCATTTAAATCATTGTCCTTCCTTCTTCTCCCAAAACCTTGCTGACAAAACTTTGTGAATTCCTGTCAGCCATCACATTCGCTAAAATGTCAATCAGCTCTTAACCTTTAGGCTGATGCAAGTTTAAATACCATCCAAAAAATGCAAATATGTGAACAAGAAATGTAGGCTCCTTTTTGCTCTGTCCCACTTGCTTGTTTATGCCTCATGTGTAAAGACTTCAAGACACTCTAGGCTTTAAAGGATTAAATAGTAAAGACAAAGGAAAGTTGTCAGTGGATCATTTTCAAATAATGGCAATGCAGCTGGAACAGTAGAAGGAATATAAATGATATATTATAATTACATTAAATTATAATACTTCTCATGAACTAATTAATGTTGTTGTTTTTGTGTATAATTTTTCACATTACAAAAGTTGGGACTGAGATGTGTTTACTACTAAATAACATCAACTTTTAGTTTAACAATCCAGCAAATTATTTTATTTCTGAAGGTATAATTTGTTAAATATGCCTATTTAGTCAAAATATTCCGGGGTCTTCTTTGTTGTCCATCGTTTAGAATGTGGCACATGCATTTAAAGGTAGACTGTTTATAGACGTTTTCTGAGCCTATGTGGTTCTGTTAATTACAGAATTGTTTTAAATGCTGTTCTGTCTGAGTGATTGAAAGTCACGGGCTTTTTTCATATTTGTGCAGAATATCTGAATATTTTAATTATTTATATTTTTCCCCAAACTCCAACTTACCCCTGCTCATAAACGATTTAGTCTTTTGCTTCTCATCATGATGGGAGGATCACATTACCTATTCACTTTCTCTCTGTTCATCCATTCTGAGGTTTGTTCTGTAGGGATCAAACTAAGAAATATCATATATTTAATTAAAGTATAACATTGATGAATAAAAACATTAAATATCTCCTTTTCCCCATTTAATTGGCATATTATTAGGTAGTATTCATTTTTCAGCAATAATTGCTTCTTTTTTTAATTTAGCAGTGCAACTGATAAATTATACTGTATCATTAATCTTTAAACATATTTGTGAAGAAAATTTAAATATAAACTTTGTTTAGTTCCTAGTTTTTTTTTTTACTTTACAGCACTGTTCGGGCTTGCTATGTGTATAGTTTGGCAGGTGTTTCATCAGGGTTCTCAGATTTCCTCTTATTTCACAACATGACAGTATGGTTTTGATGACTGTAATAGGTTTGATTATGAGAGTCCAACCCAGAAACAAACTGTTGTCTGCTCTGATCAGCATGGTTACTATAGTGCTAACAAAACAAAACTTTTACAGTTTTAAATGGTATGAACAAAAGTATACAGATACCTAACCATAATAGATTTTATACACTTATAAAATGTTCCTTTTATCTAATGTAATTTCTACATTTTATCTTCCTTATTTTGTAGCTTGACTGGAAATAAAACAATGCTTGAATGTTCTGGTGTCTTTATATTTCAAAAGCATGTATTTATGTTTTTAAATCTCCACTCCTCATTGTTTTATAGTATTTTATCATTAATTATTTACTGGTCTTTTTATGTGTAACTGTTTAAGAGATGGCTGTGTCTTTTGTGTCTGTGTGTGGGGAAATAACTAACCTATGAAGTGAGAAAATCTTGGCTTGATGGAAAGTCCTAAATGCTGGAATGCTGTGTTAAATGAACAGTCTGTCTTTTCAGCTTGCCTTTGTTTTAAAACTGCTGTGGCTTTTCAGTAGTAGGTTTAAGTCTTAGCATAGCACATTCCATCTATCATCATAAGCATCCATCATTTTCCTTTCAAGAATTCTTTTACAGTTGCTGACATACAAACCTCTTTAGCTTCATTTAGATCTGTTTACCTGTTAGAACCAGATTAAGTATATTTAGGTGGAATTACTGTTATTGTTAAACCCTCTCTCTACTAACCCCACATTTCAGCCTGGTTACACTGTATGTATTTAGTGGGGGGTTTCCCTGGTATTCATAAACTAAGCAATGGCATCAACACTTTAAGTCAGGCTGAGAATTGCTTTTCTGAATCCATTTTGACTAGGGGGCCCAAACTCACCTGTGTGTGTTTAGAACATGTTGTTGTAATACACAAGGCAAAAGTCTGCCTATGGTCAGTCATCCTTTCAAACCCAGCTCACACCTTAGCCTTGTTCACTAGTATTGTTGTAGACCCTGCTTAGTGTTAAAATTACCACACTCCTGTCTGAAGCCTGATTGCACACAGTCAGCTAAAGATAACCATGTGACATTTGACTTGCCTTTCCATAGGATTTAATCCCAAACAGATGTTTATGTGTGCGTGAGTGTGTGTGTGAGCATGTACTTTTTTCTTTCTGTTTTAGTGGCGACTTTAAGGTGTTTGTACCGACATGCTTCACTGTGCCTGTGTATTTTTGTCTCTCTTAGTTTTCTGCACTGCTTAATAATTAAACATGTTCATTGTTTTATTATACTTAATGCTTAGGTGTATTATTTCCTGCTCAGGTAGACTTTCTCTTGTTTTTGCAGTGTGTTTTGATAAATAAAAGCATCAATTTAAAGACTAGAAACTTCATGACTGAATGATTGCGTTCTTCATATATGGTAAGTATCCATTCCTGTAACATTTTATAATCTTTCATAATTATTTAATTATTCATAATATACCTAAAGGTCACACTATGTCAATTGCCTTGAAGTCCAAATTTTTGTTAACCATTTTTGATTGAACTACAATTTTAAAAGTATTTTTTTTTATTTTAAATTCTTTAAAATGTTTTGTCCTAAAATGTCATGTAATGTTTCATATTTCATTTTTAGATCGTCCATATAATATTATTATATTATAATTTTGCTCTTCACCAAAATACTGTGTAACTATTGAATTTCTAAAAAAATATTTATGCAGTCCTTATTTTCATCTATAAGCACAGCCGTTTGTGCCCTACAAAAACTGAACTTTCCTAATATACAGAAGTGGAGATTGTTGGTCCTGTGTAGAATATATGTGTGGTGAGTTCATGCAGGTGTAGTGTCAACGTCCGTGTCAGCAAACCCAGCAGACACGTAAATGGCATTCAAAGCTTGTCATTTGAATAGAATGGCGTCACAAGAATGTGTGTGGTGGTCTGACAAGCACTGTATGTAAGGTGCTTTTAGGTAGTTCATGTACGGTCACAATGATTCCGAAGCAACGGTCCGTGACCACGCTGCCAGGGTGCAAGTGTTTTCCAAGTCAAATCAGCTGCAGCACTGGGTCAGCTGTTTACACTGCGACATGTGGTGACTGTTGCAACATGGGGGAAATTGCAACTTCTCTATTGCCTTTCCACATTTCAGTTTAGACTCAAAAGCATGGTTGTTAATTATAAATTAGCTTTATTAGATTAAACATTTGTTGATGGTGGTGCATATCTTTCTTAAACATGAAGCTAAACCTGTTTGCTTATTGAATTTGTACAACTTCTAAAGCTTAAAGTAAGAATTATCAACTTAGGATGTGCTTTTTAAACAAAAAAATATTGGTAAGCTATCATGTATTGAAATTCAATTAACTGTTTGAAACCATGTAATATATGAAGGATTGGGGTGCTTAGTTTATAAAAGTACTGATAATGGCATAAAATATGTATTTGTTTAGTTTGTTGTAAAACCAAAAATCATTTTAATTTATATCCTCAAAGTATGATGTGCTGATCTGCATTCATTTAACGTTCTCAAATAACGTCCCTAGTTCAAGAAAGCTGCCAAAAATCTGGAACAAATCAGAAAAAGAAACAATGACTGAGATACTCTGCTATTGTTTTATAAAGAGATGTCAGCACCCATTGTCATGTCACAAATGATTTGCATTCAAGCACCAGCCGAACATGTTTGTTTACATCTATATGAACATATTATTCCTGTAAATTAAATAATAATATAACATTTTTATTTTGTGTGGTCAACTTGGAAAAATGATTAATAAGTTGAGGTCTGTCGCTTGTTTCCTTTAATAAGATACATTCAATTTTATTGTGCAAGGTTTTGAAGTGTGCAGCTTCACTGGTCCTTATTGCAGCATGAATGAGTGCTGATGGTGTCAGAATGTGCATCATCACTGTCTCAAAATGGCTCTACTTGCATTCATTTGTAATAATTGCACAGCACTTAAAACATACCTTACACGCTAATAAATAAGTAAAACATCTCCCCAGAGCGCTGCTATACATGAAATCAGTTGTTATCCTAAAAAGTATTTTATCAAAATGTGATGGTAACAAAAACTAAACATCTGAATTTAGCTGTTTATAATACCCTGAAACACTTAAATGCAGATTGACCTGTTGTATAACATTAGGATTATTTTGTTTCCATTTTCTTTAATTAAAAAAACAAATATTCACAGAAAGAACATCATTGAGACTGAGCTAGCAATAAATCTATTAACGAGCAAGGTTCACTGTGCTCTGATCTGCAATGTGGTCTATAAGGACATTCGGCAGTGTGGACAGACAATCTCTCCATCACTAGCAAACACAGAGTTCAAGGGAACTAAATTAGGAAAGAGCTTGGCTCTTCGGGTAAGTCACTCATAAATATATAAAAAATGTAACATTAGTCCATCCAAAAAGGGCTGAAAGTCCTGACACACAAATTGTCCTCACTGTCTGAGCCCCTTAGAGATCAGAGGGCAGAGGCAGTGACGGGGTGCATTGAGTCCCGGGTTGCTGCCATACCCTTGAAGGCTAGCGGAGTAGCAAGGTCACAGCTGTGGGGAGAGAGAGCACTGCCACTGGGCGGCTGCCATGTGGGGCCGGTCACATAGGCCGACGTGGTGCCGCTGTACCCCATGTAAGGCGACACTTGGGTGGGAGGATGATAGGGATGGATGCTGGGTGCTGTGACATAGCTGTTCACTGTGGGCAATCCATTCAGCGTCTGTAAAGAAAGAGAGTGATAGGATAATGAGTATGTGACTAAAAACAGCAACTAGTATCATATCCTAAGTCTTTATGAGGATAAAGACTGCCGAATGTCCGCTGGACAACTAAATGAGATAGAGAGTTGAATTTACAAATCAGTAAGAGTAGTAGTATCAATATCAGTAGTACTGCATAAAATGTTGAGATGAAAAAGTTGTAAAGAAGTGGCAAAAAAGTGTTTTAACATTAAAACAACACACACTTGGGTGGTCCCTGACTACTAAAAATCTTTGTTAATACACGAAATAGCTTTAATCCCTTTGGATTTGCCTACACCTGGTTTGACTGTATTTTGCCTGCAAAGATGTAAAGTCCTTTCAGAGAATAGATCTGCGGGTTTTCAACAGTATAGCATTAAAAATTATCTTAAGTGAATTAATCTGCCCAAAGCTTGCCAGTCCATCCTAATATATTTTCGTGTTACCATACAAATTAAACTACAGCACTATTCACCTAATTTTGGGACACATTACCCATCTAGAATTCAAAAGTCTTAATTTCTCGAAATTTTAATTCAATATTGTTGTCAACTCTTGGCTTAACCACGTGTCTCGGTGGACTTACTGGGTTTAGGTTTAATTTTAATATAAGCCATATGCTTACTGATACAGATGGTTGCGTGCGTTAGAACAAGTGTAGCAGTTATATCGCTGTATAACCCACACACACGTCCAAACAATACTTTTAATTTAAAACCTTCTAAACCGAACCCGTATTCCATGCAATAACCAAAGTGTCTGAAGTCACTGCTAAACACACCGCGACTGACGTCAAGCAAATCAAATAATGAATAACCATCACTGAGATGTGTTCCTTATTGTAGAAGTGATGCTCAACTCCAAGCCTGACCATGTTAATGTAATGTAGTTAATAATGATTATTAATCGTAATAATAAACGTTTGTCATATCAACAACAAGTTAGTTTGTGTTCATTATTATTGTCTGTCATTTCTAATGTATAGCAGTGTCGTTCAGTGAATTATTTAGGTTTGAGTTTTATGTCAGTTTATTCTGGTAGATTAGATAATTTATCGCCAGTGACTATCTCCAGTTTGAAATGTTCTATAAGGACTCTTCGCGCAGTAGATAAATATCTTAAGCCAGTCAGATTGTAAAGAGTTATAATAAGGGACTAGGCAGCGCGCATGCTCCGGTAATAAAGATTTATTTAGTCGTATTCCACGAGACATAAACTTCTAATCCGCTGTAATAATCGATTAATCAGTGCCCTATAGCATCGTTCTAGTCACGAAAACGAATTTAACTGTGGCTTATATCGTTAATCGCCGTTGGTTTGTATTTTATTGTCAAGCTTTCAAACAGGCTAATGGCAAATCTGAATTTTTCCATACTTAAAAGAAAGCGTAAAGAAAAAAGTGATTATGGCAGGAACCCATCGTGGCTTAGGCCTACTATTTTACAATGAGTTAATTATGGGAATGTGCAATGTTAATTGAAAGCGGGATACTTTCAGTATGGTATTTCGAAAATAAAAGTGAAGCATTTGGATTTAGAAGTTTAAATGATTAGTGCAGCCTATAATAAAAGTTTAGTTCTGTCAGATTACTATACTTTCGAAAATAAATGTGATCACACCGGTAAAAGAGTCAATGTTTTAAGAAATAAAAGCTCCCCCTTTAAAGAAAAAGAAAGAAAAACTGTATAAAATGGAAGTGACTTGTATTGCGTTGAAATAGTAATTTCGCTGTTTAGTTAAGTATTTTTTAGATGGCATTTCATTCATTATACTGAAACGACACATGACGGATAATGTTTATTGCAAATTTAAGTAACCGCTGAAAATGATATTTTTTTAACAAATATTAAAGCAGTACAATACAATAGAGCTTAATCTAACGTTAAGCATTACAAACTATAGTAGGCAGTTTAGTTTACTTTTCAAAATTACCATTGTTTCATTTTATGCGACATCACACAATATATTTTCGTGTTATATCAGAGTTGCAATAGTTTTTAAATTGCATGATTCACTTTATACAATGATAAAACAAAATAATAAAATACACACTTTATTAAAAACA
>JAYDZG010000011.1:9108604-9123206 GCA_034509265.1 Microcambeva bendego
ATCCAGGAATTGTAAAACTAGAAAAATGACTTAGGTAAAAGTGAGGTTTCTTCATCATATCTTCTCCAGATGTGGGATGCTTTTTGGTCATGACAGCATGCACCTATTCTGATATGAACATCTACAGTTTTCTGCAATGTTGATGATACTGTATATGTTATCCTACCAACAATTCACAATATAATGGAGATCCAGGTTCCAATCTTAGTGGTGCTACTGGCTGACTGGGTTTCTACACAAAAACAATTGACTGTGTCTGAGAAAAGTGGTTAATGCCATGTGTTTGACTTGCAATGTGCCAGGGTGCTTCTGCCTTGCATGCAGTTTTTCCTGGTGAAACCCAAGTCATTCACATTTTCAACATTTTGAGACACTTTTATTCAAAATTACTTACATTAAATAGCAAATTATCTTAGCAATTGAGAGTTAAGGACTTTGCTTAAGGGACCAACAGTGACAACCTGGCTGTGGTGGAGACTGAACCAGTGAGATTTTAATTATTATTCCAGTCCCCTCACTGTTAAGCTACAACTGCCTAATACAACTTGTCGATGTATGTTTGACCTTGGGTATTATAAAGGTGCCATATCAATGAAACTCGTTATTATTATTGTTATTATTATTATTATTATTATTATTATTGTTGTTGTTGTTGTTGTTGTTGTTATTGTTATTATGTGTTTGGCCTTTGTTGCCTTCATAAAAAGTGGTTTAAAGACTCATTCTTTGCATACCCTTGATCCTTGATGTGTATGCCAACTGCCAATTTCCATTAAACAGAATGAGGTGTGCCTTTGTTGAATATGACAGACAGTTGAATGGAATGACAACCATACATCAAGAGACAGTGATTTAGTAAACACATTCACATGCAGACACATGTACATACGTACATACACAAGTCATTTCCAGGGGAGTGAAATTGGAAATTTGATGCATGCAATACACCCCAAAATAGTTTAGATGGCGGCACGCTTACCCCATTGTTACATGTTTGGGAACTGATGACACTAATTGTTTCAGTAATGCAAGTGGAATTGTTGTTTATTCTTTTTAGACATGATACTTCGGTTGTTTTTTACAGTCTGTTTTATCAGCTGATTCTCCTCTTAATCCTGACCATACATTTTCAATAGGAAAATGATTTGGACTGCAGAAAGGCCAATCACACGTCTACAAAGTCATGCGTTTATTGTGTGTGCATTGAGGCTTTTAATCATCTTGCTAAATTAATCATGGACTTTGCCTTGCCTTTACAAAGACATTGCATTTATGACAGCATGTGTATGTTTCTAAAATCCCAATTTATGCCTTTGTCAGTGCTTCTCTCCCAAACATACAAGTCACACATTCCATGATGCATCCCAGACCATGCCAGATGTTGACTTTTGATCTTTCCCTGATAACGGTCTGGACGGTTCTTTTCTTTGCTTCTCTGCACTGATATGGCCCAGACAACCGTAGCCTAGCATTACAGTACTGGAGTGATTAGTGGAAGGTTGCTGGTGAAAGTATTGCAAGATTGGCATTATTTGGCCCTTTAGAAGGCCCTCACTTGATTAAACTATATACTGTGGTTTATTAAATGTTAACTTTAGAAATGAACATTTATTTGTATAGAATTGATGTACAACTTTCTCTGTTTGGAGAACTTGATGAGAACAATCACTCATTGCTTGTAAAGTTGAGGGTAATGTTGCAGGCATCAAATTCTAAATGTGTTTTAATTTATAAAACACAATTAAGTCGATTCGAGTTTTTTTCTTTCTTCTTTTGTCAGTTAAACATGTCAGACAAAAACAAATCACAAATTCATCCTGTTGTATTTTACTGTTATTTATGCTATTTAATGTTACATTTCATGTCTGGAAGGGCATCCGACATAAAAACTGTGTTAAATCAATGAGGTGTGAAGACACCTTGGAGCCTGCAATCAAACGGGACAATGGCCGAGTCTATAGAAAGAAATAGATAGAATGTTACATTTCCTCTCGGCCTGAAAGAATTAAAAAGCACCATGGATCCAAAAATCCTGAATGTAAAATGCTTGTCTTCAGGTCCTTTGTAAAATGATTAACCTCTACAGACATCATTTCAGAGTTCAGAACTGAGAGTTTTGTGGTTTGCGGATATTTTATTATCTTTTTTCTGTCTTCACACTTTGCATATAAGAAGAAGAAAATGTCTGAATAGAAAGGGGAGACTTTCCCACAGCCTGTTAGGACAAAAACGTTCACCATTGTGGGCAGTCTCCTATTCTCACTGCCCTTGCACATTTGTTTGACCGTCTGTGTTAATATAAATGGGGAGCAAGCTTTTTTAAGAGTTCCCAATAAAATCCTAAGTGTTTAGAGGTTAAAATCTGACAATATCACTAGAAGGGTGAGAATGGACATTGTGCTATTGAGTCAGTGACAAACTCATCAACCCATTGTAAAGGTCAGGTTGATGGACACAATGCAAGTTCATCCCTCTTATTAAAGCTTCTTGATTGACAGGGAAAGTCATTAGCTAGCAATTAAGTGTCATCATATGACAATAGAAATCTTGATTTGACAGGATGTTAATAATTATTTTGTGAATCCATAAATGGCAGTAAAATAATAACTGACATATAATTTAATGGATTGAGTGTCATTTCACTAAAGTGTGTTTTATTTTATCTTACTTGATGGTTGATACATTTTAAATATTAATCAATTTAGCAACATGTTATTATTTAAAGATTACATAGAATGACTTACATAGAATGACTTACAAGTGCTTTAAAAAATTGAGATAACTTGATAAAATAATTTGTTTTAGAACTGTTGTTGCTAGGGCCAGTCATAGCCGATCGGCAAAGGTACTGGACTAGTGATCCAAAGGATACCGGTTCAAGCCTCAACACTGCCAGGCTGCTGCTTTGGGCCCTTGAGCAAGGCCCTTAACCCTCATTGCTCAGACCATATACTGTAACTGTCCTGTAAGTCACTTTGGATAAAGATGTCTGCTAAATGCGGAAAATGTAAAGAAGAGTACAAAAATACTTTGTTGAAACTTATAGGTTTTATTGCCTTTTGAAAATATAAACATTTAATGCCTAAAACAAAGTCGTAGTGTTTGGGCATGATCAAAATAAGAAAGCAGTGTTTGCGGTTATATTAATGTTACTCTAAGCAGTTCAACTGGTCTCAGGTTAGGGAATGCCATGCTTGGGTACTGTGACTTACAAATGTGTGCCAAAATTGGGAGGAATTTCTTAATGCACCATTACTAATCATTTCTCATTGTACTGAATACAAATTGCGGATTTGATTGTTTGAATAAAAGTTTCTGCAATCCGAAACTACTGCCCTTGAAACCTCAGACTGCATGCATGAAGAACCACATGCAATTGCTGACTCAGGAGTACTGCTGCTGGAAATGTGACCTGCATCTCTGTTGTCATTGATCAATTGTCTGCCGAAAAGCCACAGTTCTCTGGACCCAAGCTTATCTCTTAGATAGAACAAACAGCAATAGAAACTTGCTGTTGTCAGATTTTAGTTTGTTTTTTGGGAAAACCATTATATTGAATTTCAGATGTGCAGTGGCTTCAGGGACACTAATTGTGTCTGCTTGACAGACCAGCTGGCAGCTCATCTGTGTCTCCTATATGTCAAATATTCTTTTATTTTATTCAGCAAAATGTCAACTATTGAAAAGAGTTTTAAGAATGTACAGTGGAATCAGAAAATACTTTTATCTGAAGGTAAGTATTTTTCACACCTTATTTCTAAACATGTACAAAATAAAAAGATAATTTTTATGTTTAATTTTTATGTCTTTTTATTAAAATGTTAGTCATGTTTCACACTTTTGATTCCATTTATAACAGGTTGTTTCTTAATACACAAGACTATTATATCAAGCCCAGTTTAGTATCTCCAATTTACCTCCAATTTCTTTGGACTGTGGAAGGAAACCAGAGCACCCTGAGTAAACCCAACCAGACACAGGGAAAACCTCCAAAATCAACACAGAAAGGACCCAGACCACCACACATGGGGAACAAACTTATGCCTTAAAGCTAATTAACTATAACAGTGTTCTTATGTTTGTTTTTAAATAGTATTGTTTTAGGTGTACAAAAATGTATACGAACAAAAGCATGCATATTAGCTTTTATTTACTTTCTATAGTCATTTAATCATTAAAACATATGTGATCCTATCCACAGTCAACATAACTTTACTTCGCAATGGACCTATGAGCCATAAGGAGCTTTAAAAATCAGTAGCTTCAAGTCTGGTTTAGGGCTTGCAGTTTAGCACTTGGACTTTAAAAACGATAGCAGAGGCTTTTTCTTTGTACGGCAACCGCGGTGTCTTTGTGACGTCATCAGAGAGAACGTCTTGTCCACCAATCAGTATTACCCGGTTATACGGAAGTGAAATGGAGGCGAGTGGCGTGAGCCAGGAGTCACACAAGGAAAATACACATTGTAGTAGAAGCGTAGAAATGTGTCCGAATGATGGAAATAAACATTCTTTCAAAGAGTGTTTCTCCATGCTTCTCGAGGCGATTGCAGATTTCTGTTCTGAGGTTGGTTTTATTTCTAATTTAAATGTCATTTTAGCCACTGCGTGATCTTTATAGGAAGCTAGAGCTAAACACAAGGAGTAACGGTATACGGGGTTTTTATTCCAAACCTGGCAACTAACAAAGTGTATAAACGGACAGGTTGCTTAACGAACTAATGTCGATTCAGACGTGTGGCGATAAACGTGAATGATCTATTCGACAAACTGAATAGATTAAAAAACAAAACGTAAATAAGATATCAACAACAATCAGCTATTTGCTTTATGAGATTCACTCTTTTTTGGAAAGGCTTTTTTATTGAAGAAGAGAGCGTGTAGATAGATCTATATATTTGCAAAATATTATACCCGTTTTAAAAATAAGAACATAACCATTTGGTCCATTTGGCCATGTTATAATGCCTTAATACACGACATGGCCAAAAAGGTCGCACACTATTTCAATCGACCACATTTAGCTTTGATTAAGGCACGCATTCCTTGTGGTATCGTTTCCACAAGCTTATGCATTGAGATATTTCGACCTCTGTGAAAAGATTCTCAATGGGGTTCAGGTCTAGACCCTGTGGTGGCCAATCCATGTGTGATGTCCATCTAGCACACCAGCATCAAGAGTCCACAGTTCGAAACTCACTGAACGCCACGCATGCCACTAGGATTCACTCACCAGTGTATTTTAGTGCTGGTCCCAAGCCCGGGTAAATGGGTGGGTTGTGTCACGAAGGGCCTCTGTTGTAAAAGGTATGCCATGGCAAATCAATAATGCAGACTACTATTCATTGTGGTGACTCATAACGGGAGACCGAAAGGATTTTGTAGATAATAATCCAGATAGTGTGTAAATAAAAGGTGTTCCCTAAGAGGCTTCACTTAGAATGTTGGAAATGTTCTGCAAGCCTTGAAGGCGGTGACTGCCAACAAATATTAAAATATGGTCTATGGTTTACTCATATTAATAATGAAGGTAATATTTGATAATAGATACTGAACTGTTACTGTGATGCGTTTCCAAATAAACAGTAATTGAGGCTTAATGCAAGTAGGTGCAAAAAATAATGGTCTTAAGTTATCAGACAAGGGGAGAACAAGTCCGGTATGTTATGTAATGACATAACCATGTATGCACAAGATCACACAGTCTTTACCATGTGTGCAAAATCTAGCTTCAGCCCAAAGTTAAAAGCATTTGCAATGTATAACTATGCATAATTTATATGTAATTTATTATGCCACGTGTGCATTTATCGGGGCTACATCTATAATTAATGTTTCGATTCTGAGCATTTTCAGCTAAATGCACTCTATTAAATGACCACCTAAAAGAACTTTTCTATGCAGCTGTGTTCCTGACTGATTTAGTCATTTTAATATAGGTTTTATAGGGTTTTGTGTGCTAATAAAATATATAAAATGGTTTGTTACATGTTTTTCAGCTTAAGATGAACACTGAAGTGTTAAGCATCTTCGCCAGTGTCAGCACTCTCAACTTCACTGACCTAAAACCACTGCATGCTTACAACTGCTTACAACAGTACATGGTCAAGTTACAGGTAAAACTAAATTGATTTACGTGATCACAGATAACATGGTGAGTGGCTAGATGAATAGCAAATGAATTTAAATGTTTTTTAAAAAGAGTTTTAAAAATGCTTTGGCTTGATGAATGGCAAAGCATTTAACACCAATATCAACTAGTCTAGAAGCTCTCAACAAGCAGAGGCCCATCACATATATTAAATGGTTCTTTAAGAAATGCGACCATATAAATCTGGAAAGAGTTAAAGCACCACTTTGATTGATTAAGTAATGTAAACTTGAAACAGAATTAATGTTTCTAGGAGTAAAAAATAAAAGTGACTCATATAAGAAGCAGTCCACTGGTAAGGTCCTCTGGTAACCAAGAGTTTAACAAAGAGTTTTTGGAATTATGTAATGGGGTCAACAAGTTCAAAAACATTTGTTGCATGTTTGTGTAACAGTTAAACATGGTAGTGTGAGTGTAATGGTAAACTTATGCCACTCAATTGATGGAATGATGAATTCCACTTTTTAAGTCCACAAGGTCTACAGTCTGAAGCCTATCTCGAATTGAAGTATGAAACTAAATTAAAGGTTTGTAGGACACATATTAATGTCCTGTCTCAAATTCCTCTAACGAGCAGTTACAAGATTCTAACAGACATAAGAAATGATTAATTTACAACAGTGTTAGTTTAGACTTGGTGCTGCTAAAGGTGGGGCAGCAAATCCATTTTTTGGCAGTATAGTGTAGAATATTTGCTGCATCATCATTTTCCTTTGAAACATGTAATCATTATTTTAAATAATGTATTCTTCAGTTTTTTTCTCTTGCATAACAAACATCAAAACTATAAAATCAAGAATTAATGTTAAATCTGTTTTTTTTTTGTTTTTTTTTTTTTTGCATTTTTCAGTCCGTATCAGCAAATTTGAAGCTAATAGTGGATGCCGAGAGCCAGTCTACCCCCACCAGTAGTCAATTACAAGAAAATTCCAACAATGTCTTGATGGCAACATCTGAAGAAGACATAGTGGTTGACCGAGCGTGTCTTCCTGCTGCATCACATAAAAACTCGGGCATTCTAAAGGCCCGGGTTAATGATAACACTGTTCAGATCAAGGCTGGTAAAGCTGAGGTAAATGTTTGTGCCGATTTTTAAACTTTAATAAAATAATAGGTAAGACATAATGGTAGATGTAACACTAATGATGCAATATCTTATTGTTCATTTAATCTATTCTTGCTGCATTAATATTGTTGGTAGAATATTTTTCCTGACATCCATGGATGGCTAATGCACTTAAAGAACAACAATTTTCATCAATTTGTAACACAATAATAGACTGTTCATCAAGACAAGCAAACTTATTGATCATCATCCAATTATTATAATTAAGCTTTGTTTTTAAATTCCATTGTTAATTTGAGTTGCTGTAGGATAGTTCAGTAAAGTAGTTACTGCAACTGCATTTATTACATTATCTACTTTGCTTTTAATGATGTTAACAATAATCTATGTAATGTGTGGATAGTGATTGATGGGTAGGGTTCCCTAGCTTACCTTTTTCTCAGAGAGCTGGCATTTCACAGATGGCCAAGGCAACCTCTCATATTGTGACCTCTGGATTTAGCTAAGAATTTCCCTGTTTTCAAATACTTTTGAATCACTCCAAAGATATTTTTAAAGGTGAAATGGCACTGTATCACTTCCTCTCTGTCCAACTGAAGCTTCCTGAATTCACAAATAATCTAGCTTCATAAGGTTGGGTGTTTTTGATCACCTGTTTGTGCCAATTGTGACAAATTTTGTTATTTGTTGATATTTTTCCAAAACGATCACACACACTCTTCAATAGTTAAATAGTTTGATGATTACTAATACTAAATGATAATGAATTATGGTATTATAATTAAACTACATTAGCTGTGATAAAATCACTTGGATGTATAGTCCACATTAACCTCATGTTCTAATCTTTTCTCTGGATGCTTTGAACTCATTGCTCTTAGATTAGGTCCTCAAAAGCATTTATGGCTAACTGTTAAATATTACCTGGTGTTTGTCTAAATCGAATCAACCCTAGGTGGTCTTCCATGCGCTTAGTAAATTATTCTGATTCTTGCTATGGCTCTGGGAGGTTTGATGGAAGGCAGCAGTGTGAATGGATGTTCTCTTAGTGCTTGCTCTCCCTCAGTGAGAAATGAATAGGCACCCTGTTGGAGAGTCCTATGAGAGGTCCAGGCCCTTGCTGCATTATGAAGTGGATACTCATTACTCTGTGGAAATTGCATGTGGGTGCAAGACAAGGGAGCTTTTATTTTTATATTGTTTTATGTACAGTCACTAGAACAAATGTCCAGAGCAATCTCTGATGTCTGAAATGGATTTGAGTGTAAAATGTTTTGATATTTGGCATAATTGTGTCCACTGCACTCAATCGTTTTTATGTAGCCCCCTACCCCTCTGTATTCCGACCCTCATTATTGCTGAACAACAAAAAGGCTACTGTGGATTGATTTCCTTCAATAGCTCATCAATTCGAGACTAATTTACATCCGTCTCTCTCAAACTCTTCTCTCTTTTCCTCTCTCTTAGATTGAACGAAGGATATCTGCATTTATAGAGCGTAAACAGCTGGAGATCAATGAAAACAACGTACGGGAGTTTTGCAATGTGATCAACTGCAATCAGGGTGAGGATAAATGGGCAGAAAGTATTGTCGATTGATTTTTAAGGAAATGTTAATTGTTTGTTGTCATAAGTGACTGAAAGATTGCATAATCCAAGCCCAGTTCTGAAAGGGATAACATTAGGGTTACAACGATTAGGCTACATAATCGACAACGTCGATTGGTGTATTTTGAAAAGGTTTTTGGATGGATATCACTTTTGCAATCTGGCAACCCTGGGAATGAGAGAGATTGATTTGATAGATTGATTGATTGATTGATTGTGAGGCAAACACAGCTAGACTGAAATTTTTCACCTATGGGAGCATTTCTATGAATCAACTTGTCATTCTCTCTGGTCACAACTCAGCTGTCAATTGCCTTTACATTATATACAGACACTGTAAAGCAGAGTTACTGTTTCACGTCATGCATGAGCACCTGAACAACAAGCACCATACGGCCGTGATGAGCAGCATTACTTTGGTGTTCTGTACATTTACCCCTGTCCTACCGTGCACATCTGTTTCCACTCATATAAACATGTGTAATTACAGAGTATAATATCATATAGATCCATCGAAATGGGCTACATAAGTCTCTGATAATATAAACATTTATCAGTATTTGCTACCTATAGTGTATAATAACATTTACATTCATTAACATGTGCTACTTAAAATATGATAAACATCTTTCAAGAGGTTCTACCTATAGTTAGATTTTGGTCCATCAATTTTTATTTTGCTTGTTAATTTATGTTTGTCCTTGAATGTCACAAACGTAAATACTTTTATATGTTTTTTGACCTCTGAAACTTGAGTTACGTATTTAATCATTATATTTATTTGGAAGACTATGTGTGCATTTTGTATTTTTAAATGGAACTTTTTTATTTTTCATTGTCATATTCGTTTTAATGTTTTAAATATATTTGATAAAGCTATCCATCTTAAGTTTCATATTCATGTTTCATGGCTCATTATTTTAATTTGAAATTGGAACTGAAATAAAATGATAAAAAGGTTTGTGATGTTAAGGCAGAGATGGAAGGTCTGACTGAAATAATTGTGGCTTTTTGACTTAATTAATCATCAGATTATTTGCCTACCTAAATAATCATTAGATGCGGCCCTCATTAACATCGGGTCCAGTTGGTGCAATATGCAGTTTTTTATGTAATGATAATTTAGCTTATAATTCCTCTAGTGTACATTTTTGAGCAAATGAAAGTTTTAGATCCAATAGGCTAATTGGGCTAGCAGGTTGCTCAATCCCCTGATACGTATCGCTAAATTTCTATATTCTTATAATTTCTAAAAAGCCTATTAAAGTCACTGATGTGTTTTTAATTGAAACACTTGTACTGAGATCATGCCTATTTATACCTGTGACTAATACATGCAGATGCATCAGCCATTAGTTTGTCAATTGATAAACCTTTGCTGAGGTGTGTCTAGCACATCAGCACAGAGAGTCAAAACTCAGCATTGTCACCGGTCGGTTTGGCCACTTGGATGCACAAACCAATGCACTGTAGTACAGGTCCCAAGCCCGGATAAATAGGAGGGTTGTGTCAGGAAGCACATCCTGGTCTTTATAATTAGCATAAAAATGCCAAGATGTTCCTCATTTTATTATTATTACTTGTATAAGAACTAAAAATGCAACATAAACATTACATTTATTGTTTCAATATGTATAATAAAACCTTTTTAATCGTATTTTGTCATGGATGATTGTATTGACAGGTAAAGTGCATTCGAACTTTTTTGTCAACTGCCACTTAAATTGTTTATGAATTCTTCCCAGAAAACAGTTGTGCTAGAACTGATGCCGTCTTCACACCCTATCCCGGTTTTAAGAGTCATGTAAAAGGTCAGAAACATTCAGATTTCTTTTTTTATTCTGTGTGCCATTCGAGAGGAATGCATTGAAAATTAACTGAATGTAGATCTTTCATCAACTTGGTAATACAGTGACTCGTGTAGTGAATACATATGGGCCTCAAACCCGAGCTGGGCACTCTGAACAAGAAGACCAGCAGCAGATCTACAGCAGAGACTGTGGAAACCCTGCCATTGAGGAGAGGCTGCACAACATAGAGGCTCATCTGAAGCTAACAAAAGGTCAGAAATGATTTCTAAAGAGGTTGCATGTTAAGTCTGGTTAACTGTTCGTGATGAAATAGCCACAAGATGTTTGGTATTCCTGGTAAATTTGAGTAATAATAAAAAATAAACTACATTAATTGCAGAAATTACCCTGTAGCTACTTTGTACAACCTCTGTTGTTTATAGAACAACAGAGTTTTGCAAGCAGTGTGTAATGAGATTTAAAAATCCAGAGCAAGCAATTTGAGAGCACTCCTTAATCTAGAATCTTTCACAGAGAAGGACCAGGCTTCGAGGTCTTTTTTGTGTGAAATATCCTTAGGACATCAACCAGGCTTTAATTGGATTTAGGACAGGGGACTGACAATAGGGCAACAATAACTAAATTTAAATTTGTGTGTATTTGGATGTATGTTTTGGATTATTTAAGTGCTGACGGATTTAACCAGCTTAATCCCAGTTTTAGATTCTTTAGATATAGATAGTTTGCACATATGCAATGTCTTATTGTAAATTTGGAGATGTATTAATCCAAATGCAAATGGTCAACTGTGGTCTTTGGGGAATTATTTACTTTCTCAGCTTCTTTATTTCTTTAGACCCTTTTACAGCTTATGTTTGAACTACAATACATAGCTTATTCAGAACAAAATTTATTTACATATTTATATGTGGTCCAAAGGTGACAAACAGGCTGAGTTCTCATTTAAAGTCATGGATCATCACTTCTTTAAAGCTTCTCATCTTTTAAGTTGAGGTTCTAAGTAGACAGAAACAGGAACATGACTTCGTATTACAATAAATTAGAGTTCCTCTAATTCAAAGAACTTTGAAATTAATCCTTTTTGAATTTCTGGTGTCTTGTAGCAGGTCCTGTGCCTCAAAGTGTTTACCAGCGGCTAAAGAAGCTGGAAGATCGAATCTTGGAACTTGAGGGTCTTTCCCCAGAGTACTTTCACTCCACAGTAAGTGCTAGAAAAGTAGAGAAGTGTGTGTTTTTATGTTGAAGAGGCAAAAAGATAAATACATATTGAATTCCTAAGTTAAGTATAGCTTTCTAGAATATGGTAGGTTTCAGGCCAATATGTTCATGTGCAGGTGTTGAGGTCATTTGTGAAGCACTGATTTATAAGAAACGTTGAGTATCATGGAAAAATCCACAATTGTTTTGTGAGCATTTCCTAAAATGAGATGAACAAAATGCAATCCAGATGCCAGTAGCATTCATTTGCTGCCTCATTGCTACTTTATTCTTATAATGTAGTTTCCATCCCTCAGATATTTGACTTATGTGTCTTCTTAGCGCACTCAGCAGTCAACCAAAGAGTTCTTCAAAGCCATTACAATTTTATGTGTGATATTTCCCCCTCTTCACAATTTACCCATGTCATATTGTAGCCCATCATAGTTAGCTAAGTGAGGGCTCTTGAGTCATTCTACACCTCCTCACACTAGTATCCTTAGCTCAGGCCTGAGCTGAGAGCTCACTGATTTCCATGTAGTTTAGTTAAATTGTCTGTGTGTATGTTGAGTACATTGTAAAACATGTTGATCTTTCGTTGATTATATTCCCAAATTTGTTTATATCCATGTTGAAAAGTGATTGAAATTAAGCTGAGTTGCTAGGGGCTGATGAAAGGACATGTACAGAGTAGACAAAGGGGCAGACTGGGTCTCAAGAGTAAATGCAAATGGTCTCTGCTAATCAGGAATGTGCAAAGTCTGGCAGGCTCAGCTATAATGGATGAAAGTCAGATGGCAGTGATATGAAATGTTCGGTATCACTGTTTTGGAAGGGAATCCGAGCTGGGCATTTATAACACTTAATAGCATTTCATAAAGACAATGTAAAGAAATGCACAAGGATTGGGGGGGTTGTAAGTCCGCAAGTTTAATGCGGAAGAACTCTTAAAAATGTGACTTGTGCTGTGACTCCTGTCAGAGCAAATTTATCTGGCTATTAAGAAGTGTTGCCAGATTGGACAGTTTCTCGTTAATTTGTTTTTTTTTTATTTTGTTTTACATTGGTGGGAGAAACATGCTAAACACAACCTGGATGTCCTGCATTGTTTTCTGCAGGTTCTATACTTTTGAATTGATTATGAATTGCTTTTTGCCAGGGAACTGCTGTTGTTATCTGGCAACCTTGGAATAAGCGTTCAATTCTTTGTTTTACCGAGGACTCAGTCACACTCTTGTTGAGCTTGTGAGCTCTCCTTGCTCCTTTTGTCGCGTTTCTTTGCTCTGACAGTGAGTGACTGAGCAGACGACATTTTCACGTTGGTGCCGCATTCAGCACCTGTAGGATGCTCAGAATGCTCAGGGTGCTCAGAAAAAATGAGGATCTACTTTCAGTGGCTGTCGTGTGATGTGAGGATGTAAAGACGATTTTGTTTCTTCTAAACTTAGGAATAATACTGCTTTTAAACAAAAACAAATCTTAAGTACGGCACCTTCAAATGAACATACTTTAGTCTTCTCATTATCACATGCTTCACACAGGCATTGACACGACATTTTCAATTCTGTGAAATTTTTACTTAAACATCGGTCATGATTATGAAAAGGTTTTACTTCTCTGTAAATAAGGTCAAAGTGAAGGCTTTCGATTGTTCCCATTAGTGGTCACCAGACTCTCAAACAATGCACTGGGGAGTTCAGATTCTCTGCACTGGTGTGCTATCTGAAAATCTCATCGCTCCATCTGTGTGCTTAATAAGCTAGATATTAACGGTGATAAATGTATGCATTGTACTCATTTGGGAAAACGTTGTGTATGTAGCTCAAACAAGCTCTTGATCTAGATTCTTCTTTTGACTGGGGTTTACATCTTACAATATGCATTTTTATGTCTGACACTTCTCACTATTCTGTATCTTGACAGTAAAAATTTCTTTTTTTCCTTGATTTATTTTTTAGAGTTACTTACACAAGCGCGCTAAAGCTTCAGTTTCTCAGGTAAGCTTATTTGCTTCATACATATGAACTGTGACATTTAGTGAAATGTATGTGAGAGTGAAATACTGCTTGTTCCAGAGCTACAGTCTGTCTGAGTTGGACGGGAAGATCAGCGCAGTTAAAACAGCCTTGCTTAAGAGAGCGAGTGAATTCCAGTCTAGAGATGTGAGAGACTTTCCATTATGACATTTCAGTTGGACAGATCTTTAACATAGATTGGTTATTTCCATGCATTTGCTTGCAGGTTATTATTGTTAATGTTTTTTTTTCCATTTTTGTATATACATATTTTCTGCTAAATATGTGAAGCATTTCCTTATTTTGTATCTCAGTTTCTATGTTTTTAAGCATCACGGGTCCCATGATAACAACTAAGTAGCCTAGGTTTAAGCACTATGAAAGTAGGATGGTCAAAACAAGTGCAAATTTATCATTATTATTTTAAATCATTTTGATTACAAGTTAAAGTTGATGTGTGATGTGCAAGTCGAGTGTTGGTGTTACATTCAAAATCAATTAATTAGTTTATTAATTAGTTTTCTGTCCTTCTTTTTTGTCCAGACACTGGCGGAATTAAAATGCATGCCATTTTAGATTTAAAATAGATTCCTAATATTTTCATGTTTTGAAACCTTTACAACTTTTAAAACATAAACTACACAATTTGATATACTGAAAACCTCATTCTTTGCATTCATAAATAATTTAAGTTGATTTAGTTCTCTCCCACCGTCTCTGGCCCGTACGATCAGTGAATAGATCGCAGTTCAGCT
>JAYDZG010000011.1:9154448-9168848 GCA_034509265.1 Microcambeva bendego
GCCAAAATTAATGCTTTTTTTTTTTTTTTTTTTTTTTTTTTACAAAAAAATAATTGTATTGTTTAGTCAACTGCAAAGTCTGTTTAACTTCTTCAGAAATTGGTAATAAAAAGTGGAATATGTAACAGATTAAAAAATGCTGGATTTTCAGTTCTTTTTTCAAATAGTACAGTGTTAGCTCAGTGGTTGAAGTAGTGGACTAGTAGTTGCTAGTTTAAGACCCCGCCATTGCCTAGTTGCCACTGTTGGGCCCCTGAGCCAAGCCCTTAATGGCTTGAACTATGTTCAGTCATAATTGCAGTCCACTTTTGGTTAAAAGTGTCTGCCAAATGCAGCAAATGTAAATGTACTCTTAGCGTTTTCACGTATGCATGCACTCAGGAGAGAAGGCTTTGTGCTGTCTACAAAGAACAGGAAACAAGGGGGTGGAATCAACTACTTTGGGATCAGTTGAATTGGTCTAGTTTCTCAGTCTGTGCATATTGCATTGTGAGCAGAGGGCACCAGATCTCTGTACTCAGTCTGCCTCTTTTTGCTGGTAAAAAAAAACCCAAACCAATTTTTAAATTGGAAAAAGGTCACTCGAATTATTCTAAGCTCATTCCAACAAAACAGTTTACAATCAGTGTTTAGCCTTCTGATCAATAGTAGATTAACTGCTGAACCACTGTCATTTTTTATTGAGAAGGAAACCACCGTTCACATTCAACCTTTGCCTTTTGAATATTTTGTCTAGATAAAAATAGTTCAGGATTGATCTCGATGTGGTGAATTCTACAGGTTAAAGCGTGGATCCTTGAATGAATCACAAATGAGAAAGCATAGAACTAGATGTAAATATCAATGTGATTTATACGTATATAGAAATCTAATTCAAAGACCAAGTGACTTTCTGAGTCTCTCATCAGTCGTGGTGACCTCTCACCCATCTCGGGTCTCACTGATGAATGGTATTGCATGGCATTGATGGGGTGTAGAAGGGAGCCCAAATATAACACAGCCCGAGTGGTGACTCTGGCAAAACTCAACAATAGCCATCTTATTAGTACTAATGGGGACACATGTAACAGGATTAGGGGTGCCTGGGTTGGGTGACTGGGAGGGGGGTGGACCACATGGGAAGCTTCAGCACTCGCACACTCCCTCCTCCCCTATATGTCCCCCTTTTGCCCTAGCCTGAGAACATCCCACTCAATCACATCTCCCTGACACACTCAGCCACAGCAAGCCATTCACTGGTTCTGCAGCTCCCAGGACTGATGGCCATTCCCACAGCCTGCTCCAGAGAAACACCCTCTGTTGCAACCCAGGTCACCCTCAATTCTTTTTGGAATTGTTTGTGTGTTTTTTATGGTGCATTCGTAGTTGTGTCCAACCCTACTCAATGGGACACGTTAGGCAGGAAATCTTTTTTTTTGCATTTATGATGATGTAGATTAAGAAAATGAGGTGGTATACAGTAAGACCGGAGGTAACACAGACAATGTCTGGCCATGCCCCCTGTCTGTCTTCTCAGCCAAATTCCTTCACTTTGCCGAAGACACCCAGTTAATTAATAAGACATCGTCTCCTCCCCTTTACAGCCCCTGCACAAGAGGCCACCCAGGAGCCAGCGGCCCTCACTAAAGCAGCTCCTATGGTGGGCCACAGGAATGCTGATCGCTTTGGGAACAGGCTCTGAGGGAGAAAAGAATAGAAAAAGCCCCATCAACGTACGACGGGGCAGTCGGTCAAATTTGGTCCACAACAATAAGAAATGTGGTCGTGTGCAGAATTCCACAGTTTCCCACCTTGGCCCTAGCTCTAACTCTTATCCTCTTTGCGGTGTAGGTCCACAATAGAAGAATCCAAACATGTCAAGTGGTTCTGTTATTTGTAATATTTAATATCCATGTGAATAGCTTTAGGCAGTATTGGTTTTTTTTTTATGGACGACTACTGGGAAGAAAGTCAACTGACTAAATATTGCTAGGAATTAAAAGGCCATCTGCTTGGTTAGAAATGGTAGCAAAAACGAAAAAGTAAAAAAAAAAAATATATATATATATTTTAAATGTTATTTGTTAGTTTGAAGCTTTATTTAACTGACAAAAGTAGAAACCAAAAGACTTAAAAATACAATATACTCCTAAGAGTTGTGACAGAAGAGTGTTTACTCTGTGTTTTACGTTATATTGGTTTGGAAGATAAGGACAGGTTCTGTGTGGAGTTTGCATGTTCTCCTCGTGTCTGTAGATTTACTCAGAGTGCTCCGGTTTCCTCCCACAGTCCAAAAACATGCATTTGAGAGGAACCGGAGACACTAAATTGCCCATTACTGTGTTTCACTGGCGTGCAGTGAGACTCTTCATAGAAGGAGTAAAATGTGAATAGTAAAATTATATAAATGTATCTGTAATAAAATTAAATAAAAAAATCCAATCCAAATCGCTGCCAATTGTTTTTTGTTATTTTATTTGTCCGAGAGAGATACTAACCAAGTAGAACAGGTCAGACTCCTGCAGTGCCTGCTTTACATTACTTTTCTGAGGAGATCATGGAGGGTTCTATCATGGAAGTCTATTAGTAAACTGATGGCAAATATGACCAATTAGATGTTAGATTTTCTATACAGAGGTGAGCTCATAGAGATCAGTGCCTTCTCGCAGGTGTTACGCAATACTCAGGTATTATTAATAAAAACAAAATAATGGCGCTTTATGTGCATATGCTGTGCTAGTTAACTAGTTAAACTCGAATGGCGACAAATGAGACAGATGTGGTGAATCTAATTAAGAAGCGTTTTCACGCCTACTTCAATGGGAAAATCACCCCGAGTTTAGTTAAGGGTGTAAGTAAAAGTTCTGTATGTACTTTCTGTAATGGACTTTATCTTCAATCAGGACCTCATGGACTGGTGAGTTTGTTGTTCACTTAAAAGTAAACAGACTGCAGTCGACCGTACAGTGTTTACAGAATCTGATGTGGGTCTGGTCAGACCAAACAGGCTGCAGGTTAAATGTTATCTAAAAGTCATCAATTTTATTAATTTCTCATTTTGTATAAGCTCAAGCAAAACAACTAGTGGTTTTGTGAACATAATCTTTGCCGTTACTGGCAGAGTGTCACTCGCTAAATTTTTAACGTGGAGTCGAGTCTTGAAGAAGCGGTACCCACTATAGGCATCACACGCCACTGCTGGGTTTGAGTTGATTAACCTTGTGTGGTGAAAAATGAATGTTAAAATCGCAATAAACAAATGATTACAGATTTTCAATTGTTTTTCTTGCTTGATACAAGAGTTATCTGCTCAACAATCAGTGGTTACCATTGTCTAATTTTCCTCGTTCCTAGTTTGTCTAATACCTTTTAATTACAAAAGAGTTTTGTGCAACCTACTTTTTGTAGGTAGTTGAAGTTGCATTTGTTTCTATGCTAACTGACAGCAGTTTTTTAAGTACTTTTGAGGATTTATTTGTCCTTGCAGCATGACCGTACAATATACCATGTTGTCTGAGGGCTTAGAGGTCAGAAGGTTAAATAACTACCGTTTAATGTAAACAATTGGCAGAGCAAGAAGGTTTTCAAAAAAGTATTCAAATATTTAATAAAACATCATTTAATAATTAATAAAATACAATGTTTAATCCAAACTAAAGAAAAAAATATTTTGGTCAAACTTGATCAAATCTAAGCTCCAGTAAAATCCAGTAAAATGTTTATCTAGACCTGATAAAATCTGGACATGACAGAAAAACTCTTTACCTCCCCACAAGTTCTGAATATTTCACGTGTATCTATAAAAACATTGAAATATACAAAGCATTCAAAATAAATGAACAAGCTCTGACGAACTTAATTTTTTTTATTCCATTTGACAGCTGTATCAGTTTTAACACAAATCCAAAATGTAAAACTTTAAGCCCTTTATTCTTTCCGTACATAACGTAGATACTTCTGACCACGAAACAAGACCACAGGATGATTGCTGTCCCACTGGAAGTTATTTCCTTTTATCGGAGTATTACAGTCATGCAAAACGATCACATTAAACGTTCTGACACAATTATGGCATGAAATTCTGCTTTAAACCTTTAAAACCATGTCTGTTAACAACAAACAATATTAGTAAAGAAAAACAGGACCTTTACAGAATTTCTTCCATTTAATCATACGTGTAACAATTAATTCAAAACATACAACATAAGTTCTTTTTAAAATAACCTAACTACATTCAAATAAGTTAAAATAGTTCTGTATATAGCAAGTCTAGCCCAGCTAGATTACTTTGTTACATTTTATAGCTTTTTTTTCTAATGCAGAATGATTTAGCTCATCCTTAATGAGCTTGAACACAGAAAAACCTTTCAGGTCATCGATAATCAGAGTTGGACTGAACTCTGTGTAAAGACTGCCCCCTAGTGGCGGTACTCGATTACACTTGGGCTGTCAGACAGCATCAAATCTCTTCATTTAAATCGTCACAACAATGAAAAAAGCCTCAAATCCCAAGTTTAAATAAAACAGCAAAATATATGTCTAATATACATGTTTGCATTTATGGTTTAAAATAAAAAACTATTTATTTATTTATTTAAAACTATAGATGGTGTGAGCGAGTGTGTACAGTACCGATTTGGGTTTTATCCTGCACAGGTGCTGAGACGGATGTACGGTGTTTATGTCGGCTATCCATAACACCGTTACCACATTAAAACATCACCTAGCAGTGAAAGAAACGTATCGACCAAAGGAAAGCGCATAACGGACAGAAGTATGAAACACTTTCAGAGTAAAGCTTTTGTGTTAGAAGCTGATGATTTGCACCGAGCTTCACTGCTACAGATCAAAGCTTTGGCAACACAAATATAAAAAGAAATGGATGAAAGGATAAATCAAATTACAATCTATAAATAACGGTTTTGAAAAGAAGTACCATCAAACCAGAAAGACAAGATTTCTTTTAGACAACAAACAAGCTATACGGCGTTCATGCATTAACAGTGAGAAAGTGTCCGTAGCTTATACGGTTCGATTCAAACCAGTCTGAACCCCTTCGGAGTTCCCTTTTTCCACAGCAAGCAAATAACACGACCCGCGTTTTTGTTTAAACTAAGATAAATTATAGCTCGTTGCAAGTTGCTTTAGTAAAATGGAAGTTGTTTGCATCGCACCATGTCTCGTGCTGGATGAAAGGAAGTACTTTTAAAACAGCCTTTTAATAGCAAAATCAAGTTCCGTCACTGGATCCACATCACCGCTGGCACGGCTGGATTAAATCGGCTGGATGCAGTGACTACTGCAATGCTCAGTTGGAGTATAAATGAGCTCACCGAAGTACCTGGTGGGTATGTAAGTTCAGGCAGTTCCATAAGGTATCAAACCAAAGCACAGAAACTCATCATGCTTTGCCCAGTGTACATAAACATGCACAAAAGGCTGTTTCCTATAACAGGTCCGGCCTAGAAGGGCACACTAAAGCCCCTTTTATACATACACGGTAATCCAGAGCCGTTTGTGTGAACACGACCACGAATTCGTCCATCCATACTACCACCCTAGTAAATATTCCGGGTAGAGTCTAAGAACACAGCAGTGAATGTTCCACAAAATCACTGCATGCACAGCCCTGGCTCCGCCCCTATGATGGACACCCAGAACATTTCCTCTGGACATGTTGGCGATCCTATATTCCGGATCTTTCCCGGAGTTCAATTATGAAAGGGACATAACATGCTTGAGTTAAGATGCATTCAGAAAGATAAACATGTCAGTACTTCTCCATACCTACACACACTTCATTCCCACCCGCTAAGATTTATGCCATGCACACCAGTCCAGATCTAAACATGTTTTTTTTTAGTTGCCGTTTGTGCCTTGAGGAGGCTGCCAGCTGTCCTTGTTCATACAGAACACTGATCAGAGATGTCCAAATTTGGCCACAGGAATGCCATTCGTCCCACCCAGAGGCCAGAGCAAAACCAGAGTCCAAAGGCGACGATTGTGCTTGCGATCTAAATACAACGACTTTAATAAGAAAATGTTAAAACATTCTTGATGGAGATATATTTTCTTTAAAATAGGCCAAACGGGCCAGACGGCACATGATAGAAACGTCAATGTTGACATCATCGTGGAGACTCACTCCACCTGAGTGAGCAGATGAAAGAGGAAGCCGACGTGGCCGAGCGCTGGTAGCACAGAGATGTGTACTCACGCTGCAGCCTGCGGTACAATAGGAAGAAAAAGGGGCCACACAATTAACCAGCTCCTGAGAGCATTAAAGTAGGCCAGCAATAACTTGTGATCAAGGGGTGTTCAGATCAAAGGAATGAGCTCTTAAGAGCATCCTGTCACAATGTTTTCCCTCTACCTCAGAAAATGGTAAAAGGTACCATCTAAAATATACATAAAACCCTCATCCAGACTCGGAGCCCTTTAGAACTCGGAAAAACTCCAACCGGCCGGCAGATCCGAACGGAAGTGCTTTAAAGAAGAATAAAACCCTTAGAACAGAGTGCTGACCTATCAGTTTAAAAGAAAAGTATAGGTTTCCTCGCCAGTGAATCTAAATATATAACGCATACATCAAAGTCAAATTCTTAATCCCTTTCCAGGTCAGTAAAGCATCGACTACACTTTAGTCTTCGTGTGTTCGAATGCATTCGGCTGGGCTACTTGAGCTCACAAAGAACGAACAGTTCCGCTGCAAAGGACCTAATAACGCCTCAGCTCCCCGGGCAGATGTTAATGTAGGACACAAACACTCCCGTCTGTTCTATTAATACGCACAAAAAGAGCAGAGCTGAGACGAGGGAGGTCCAAGGGTTTGGCACAGATTGGAAACGGGGGAAAACACACACAGAGTGCTAATAAAAGAAGAGCAGATGCAGTTGTTTGCACTTTCCTGAACGCGGAGGCTGACGTACATGTGCTGCAGGGGGCCACAGCGGGGCCAGCTTAGCCAGATGTGACAAAAACTGCTGGCTACATGTCGTAAGCTGATCATTCACAAAAGAAAAGAACGCTTCGATTTATTTTCTCCCCTTTACTGATCGAGTGCCGACCCCTCCGACACATGGGTAGCAGCCGTGTGCGTTTTTCACCAGAACTTGGTGTATGGAGAGACACATTCTGATCGATACACTGCTTCTCTGTGCAGGCACCATCAATTGCATTAGTCAAGCCGGCAGGCATGATCTGGAGATCCCAGCCGTGGTGTTCTGTTTTGACCACTGTGCCACAGGAGCCCACCAAGTTAAGAGTTCGACTTCAAGAGAACAAATCTACGTTAACCCCGGATGAGCGAAACGTCTGCATATAGTTTACAATGTGCAAAACCCGGCCAGCCCTGTTTGCTCAGACTTTATCTGATCAAAGGGAATGTGAAATAAGGCACGCTTGCAATATCTACATCCTCCTGCAATCTTCTTTCCTTATGTGGAACTTTTTAACGTGATATGAATAACCGAGTGCTAATTATCACCCTCCTTTATTCATATTAATGCATGCACGTGCTGTTGACATCAAAGCTGCATGCCCAGATGTTCGCACAGGTAAACTGCTTAGCAGTACAAGCTTAGCTCGAGGAGCACCAGTGTATCTGAGTGGGTGGTTGAGCATGTTCGCTGAACACAATAATAGTCCTCCGTTGTCTACTGGTTGGCGCCCGGGCTTGTCTGAGGTACAGCTGTGAGCTTTTACAGTAGGAAGTACAGTTTTAAAGAGGTCTAACGAGAATGGTTTTCTCGTTTAGGATGCATCCATGGTCCCTAAGAAAGGGCTTTTCCGCCTCAATGATAGTAGTGCTGAAAGAAGAAATGTTGCATAGCAGGTCAACGTTGATCGGTTAAGTCGTGACTTGGTATATATACCTTACAGTGCTTTAGGTAGAAAACTGTAACAATGAAAAAGCTGAAAGACCTTACACAGACAAGTGGAAGAGTGCAGGCTATCGTATTTCATTCACTACACTCTTTTTGCATTAGTTTTGCATTACTTTGTGTTGCTTAGAACTACTATGCTTAGTTGTGACTAGTTTATACAGGTGTTTATACAAATAGTAATCTGAGAGATCTAAGGGAAAGGGACTTCGATATATTCACTTTAAGGGTTTTTATCCAAAGTTGATAGGCGATTCCTAATATTATTTTATTAAATAGTATTAAATATTAGCACTAAAAGCAGCTCCTAAACCTGTGAGCGTTTTGAAATGTACATAAAAAAGGTATAACGTTTATTTTAAATATTCGGAAAATATTGAAATATTATTCACACCGTATTTAAAGCAAATTTTTAAATGGATCACAAAGTTGTATGACAAAATAACTGCAGTACAAGACGTTTTAACACACCAGTCTGAAAAATATATATTTATAGTCTACGCCTGTCTGAATTATTCAAGTGCAAGCATTGTCTGTAGTAAATGTTTACCAAATGATGATCCTCTTGGTGAACACACTAGATTTCATTGATAAATCGGAGCAGCAACTTCAAGCTTGGAATAACTTGGCTAAGAATGTATACCTTTTGAGTAAAAGCTTTTATCTGCTGTCTTCTGGATATGGTTTATAAAGAGCTAGAGCAATACGTGCTACGTAAAAATAGCACTCAACTTTAAAAGAAACTTTTACTTTAACAAGCGCTTTTGTAAATATAGCCGCTTTTTATTTAGTCTGAAAGCTAAGAGCTAAGCTTGAGTGGCGCCTCAGCGCGATAACCCAAGCTCTAAAACAACAAAGGTCGATATCTAAAGCTAGAAATAAAATACAATACATGAAGCTTAGTTGATTGCAATAATAGTTTTGCTCCGTTCTAGCACAGTGCTGTCATCCAGAAGCTCTTCCTTACACAACGCTCGAATCAAAACATCCGTAATGGGTTTTTACGAAACATATTCTCATCAAATACGGTAAAAGATTCGTCTTAATGCGTTCAGATAAATCCTCGCTACTAAACTTGGTCTGGAAGAAGTCTCAAGCTGAACAAGCTTGCACAAAAGCTACAATACAAAGAAGCTCTGACCTCTGCTATGGTCAGTGATCACAGCTCATTCAACAAGGACATCCATATAAGAGAACTGGCACGACCAAATGTAAGAATAAATTAACACAAGAAACCTGGATATTAAAATACATAAATAAATCATTATTTTTTGGAATAAATATGATTTTCCATTTTTCACTTGACCTTAATTGTTAGAGCTGACAGTGCGCCCGGTTAAATGAAGAAAAATGGTTTTCTATGAGCGACTTGGAACATTAAAGAGTAAGTTTCAGCGCTATTATTTTACTTAGACAGTGTAGGCGAGTTCGATCGTTTTAAAACTGTGCTTGTGCTAAAACAGCTTTCTTAAAAATCACTCGTTTCATTTAAGGAGTGGAACATATAAAAAGTGACCTTTCCTTTCGTCTGTAATCAAATTTTCCGTTAGACTCGGCAGACTTGAAAGTCTTCCAGATGTTCCTGGTCCAGACCAAAACTCAACGGATCAGAAAGTGTTCAGGTCCCACACACACACACACTGGCACGCTATGTTGCCCTGCTTCATGCATCTATTGCTAGCAAAGGGCTCAGGAGGCCTCGGCTGTTGGCTCACCTCCTTGCATGCTTGGAACATGCGTGATGGAGCGAGGTGTTTGAGGTTCTCGGCTCATTCGGAGAAACGGAAGGCGGGCTGCGACCGACTCTTGGAAGACTCGTCGTCTTCAGGGCCCAGCGTGAGGGGAGTGCTGACGGACGGCTGAGGAGGCGTTTTCTCCTGAGACTGAGAGGAAGAGGTGGATGAGTGTGTGCTCTCGCTGGAGCTGCTACGGGTCTCCGTGCTCGTGCTGGTCTTCTTCATCTTTCTGCGCTTGGCTAGAGGAGCCTTATCCACCGTCTGGAGCCGGAAGCCCTCTCGTTTGCACTTGTTGAAGGCCTGGGGAGGACATATAGTACTACACTGTGAGTCACGAAAAACGACCTCTGAAATTTTGCTTAGAACTTTGGCAAATATTGACCGACTGAGCAGATTCTTAGTTAAAATCTTTTCCTCAGTGGTACAACCCATCGTACCTTATTTGTAGCTTCCTAGCTAGGATTTAGCTTTTTTTTTAACAAAAATCTCTGCTAGTGCTAAACCGAAACAGCTGCTTTGGAGCCAAAATATTAAATACGCCAAACGGTTGTGCTTTTCTTTTTTGGTCACGAACACACTTGATGCAAAATTAATGCTGAGTACGAAAGTAAAAAAAAAAAAATAATACAAATCGGTTAATATTTGTGAAAGTTAAAGGCAAAAGTTAAGAGGTTCCTCACAGCAGTGTAGGCTGAGAAATAATTAATGCGTGTACACACCCCGGAGGGAGTGCTGGGCGTTAAAACATTAATAATTCATTCACACTTCAGAGTAATTTAGAGGAACATTTATCCATTCTGTTTTATGAAGTGCTTGATCCAGGTCAGGGTGGCAGTAGATATGGAGAATAAGAGCCAGGAATCCACCCTGGACAGGGTGTCATTCTATTACAGGATACACACTTAGCCCTTATCTCTCCACTGAGCTTAAGTCACTTCATTATAGTGCCCTGTTTCCTACCACCTCTGTCGTGAATGTATGTTAGGATTTTAACGTCACGTTTTACACTTTCGGTTACAAACACTTTATTTTAGTTGTACTTTTAAACCAATGTTTTGTACTCTGTATGGAGTGCCGTGCATGAAATCAAAGCCTACCATGCTTTCTTATTACCTCTCTCTGTGGGGTGCTGTCTGGCTCTGTCAGGAGTGCGGTCAAAGATATTCTGACATTCCTGACATTATAATAATATAAATCTCTATTAAAAAGTGAAAATAGCCCAAACTGTCCCCCCCCTTCATTACAAGCATTAGATGAAGAACGTAATCATTTTTAAAAAGAATGCGTCACGTGACACACAGGTAAAACACACTAGCACACCAGAGCGGACACTTCAAACTCGGGTGCCTACATGAACGATGATTGGCTGTTATTCAGGGTGAGAAGCTGGACAGGAAGTCTGATTAAAATCCTAATAAACCCTGATCGACTTCATGTGTGTTAGTAAAAACACTTGCCCCTACTGCCCCAAGAGCAACTGGTAGATCTAATGGAAGGCTTTGTACAGCTTGTGTTGTGTGAACTTGACCTAAACGTAGCACATGACTCTCCAACGCTGGTCTTAATTCATGCAGCCTTAACACGGTGTGAGAAGAATGTCCAGATGTTTACTGCCATTCTACTGGACTTCCACCGATCACTTTTACTTACATTAAACGTGGCTTTAACACAGGTGTTCACGGAGGCTGCGGACATCCCCAGGATGTCTGGAGTCATGAGAGGATTTGATGACAGCTGACTGTCATCCTGCAGCCAGGCGTTATAGCGCAGCTCAGACATCTTTATCCGCTTGGTAGGGTCTACTGTCAAGAGCTCTATTCAGGTCCCACAGACACACACACACACACACACAACTCACAGTGATTAGAAAGAGTCCTGCAGTTAATAGAAACATGGATCAGATCCAGTCATTGATGTTGTAGTTTGTTTTGCGCCGCTCTCACCCTGAATGAGGTCCTTGGCTTGTTGAGACACATTCCTCCATGCCTCTCCATGAAATGAGAAGTCTCCTTGTTTGATCTTCTTCATGATCTCTTCAGCACTTGTGTGGGTCAGACTCTTCTCCTGACATTGAAAGGGCACTTGGCCGGATAGCATGGTGTACTGTAATAGAACACAACGAGGGCCATGGGATTCAAAATGCATCTACTCTCTGCACACACAAGATCCAAACCCTGGATTTACTGTAGTGTAGCACTTGGTTAAAGCATTAAACAAATACCTTCATCATGAGGGTCTTATTAGGGCAAACATGCAGCAATTTAAGAACATGAGTCAGTAGAAACCCTGTTATATCTAGTTCTAGGTAGAACAACTGAAGTGTTGCTAAGTACATGGCTAGTCAAGACCATGATGCTTCTTTTCAACTGGTAGGTCTCACAGGCCAAAGTATGACATCCATTCTATGTGTAGGTGCCTTGAGCCGCAGGGTTCACAAGGTTTACGATGTGTAACATGAATATGATGAGTACATTTTACTACTAATTATACTGCAGGGCAAGACAGGTGGAGCAATCTTTAGTACCCATCAGAACCACAGAATCAGTACTTGCCTTCTGCTTAACACAGCTAAAATGTAACATTGGTCTTATACAGGACTGGGCATAGTTCTCTTATGTGCTGTATAATGAAGTCTACTATTATCTAACCACATTTATACTACACGGTAACATCTGCAATGAGAAATGTATTCTAGATAAACACTTATGTTTAAAATACCCAAAATAATAATGTTAACTGGTCAACAAATTGTTTAATGAATGTACAATATATAAATAATTTACAGACCTGAGGGTCTTCTAAGTAAATAAGTGTGTTACAAATCTGCTTGTAGATTCATTTTGTTAAATGAAAAACACATACATACACTAGCAATAACGTGGATGCACTGCATCCGTCTCTCTCTGACAGCCCAAGCAGAGACTCATCACATCTCATCAGTGCATTTTCATTCACCTTCAAGCAGCTAAAGCAAGCGAGGGCTACGCACTCAAGAAAGTGAGTTCTCCTTTAGCTTTTCTGTACTAGTGTCCTCTCTTATCTTCTTTCTGAAGTAATAATGATTCCCATTACAACTCAAGTCAATCTCTGTCTCTGAATTGTTCTTTAAGTAACACCAGGACAATCAGATGTAACGGCACTATAATGCACCATCAGTACACGCAGTGTGGTCAGTACATTTATGGCTTTCATTTTAACTGCTCGCTCTTCAGCCTTGAGCTCGAGATGTTTAAATAGACCAATACCAGTACACCACTGGTTACTAGGAGACTTGATATTGATGATTCTGTTAAGATGAATCAATATTCACTTTAAACAGCAAGGGGTATATTTTTAACACAAGACAATGAATCAATTATTATTGAATCAATTAAGTACAATATTAACGACCTCCAAAAATAAAAGGAGACTGAATGTTTAAATTAATAAAATATAATTACAAATACATTAGTGTCCTTTCTTTTTCTAACAAGCAATGAACCCAGTATCGTGAATCGTGTAGCAGCGTGAGAAGAGTGTATCTCTGTGGGACTTTAATTTGAGTCAAATGAGTATTTGAACCAGTAACCAACCATCACAAGTTAACTGTTAACTGACGAGCTACTAAAATATTTATCTATATGCTATAATAAATAAATAGCTTTACATGACAGTAATATAAAAATCTAATTAAAGGAGCAGTCTAAGTTTTAATGCAGAGAAATATTTTTTAAAACATACAGTGTCTCCTGTCAGAGTGGATGGATCTGATGAATAGTTAAGCCAGTGTTGCCAGATTGGGTGGATTTTATTTGACATTGGTGGGGGGGAAAACTCACTTTGGCGGGTGAATTGCTAAAAAAATTATTTGCGTGTCCAGCATTGTTTTGTGGGGTTTTTTTTGTGAGGAACTGTTGCAATCTGGCAACCCTGGAGTGAGTATTCAGCACTCAGTTCCTTGTTTTACAAAGGACTCTGTTTTGCTTTCGTTTAGCTTGTGAGCTCTCTTTGTTCTTTTTTTCGGCATTTCTTTGCTCTGACAGTGAGTGACTGTACGCCTCCATTTTCACGCCGCTCCCTTATTCAGCACCTGTGCGTGTGACATGAGGACGTAAAGATGTGGCCAGAACCTTTTAAATTCTATATATTATACCGTGCAGGGAGGGACGATCACCAGCACACTTACACCATTGATCAGACCATGTTTCTTCTTCTCTCAGGAATAATACTGGGTTTAATTTAAACAAATAAATCTTAAAAACTGCACCTTTAATAGCTAGTAGAGAGAAAAAAGAATCAGCAAGTGTTTCCCAACAGTACACTAATCGTGAATTCATCTAATTGCATCATAGGTCTATTGTGAAAATCCATAAGCACATGCACGATAATTAATATTGAAACATGATTTTACCAGAATGACTCCAAGACTCCAAAGGTCACATGACTCATCGTAGCCATCATATTTGAGGATCTCGGGGGCGGCGTACTGTAGCGTGAAGCAGGGCGTCTTCAAGAGCTGGTTGTCAGGGGGTTTGAGCCGAGCAAAGCCGAAGTCGATTATTTTGATTTCCGAGTTCTCACTCTCATCAGTAAATAGTAGGTTCTAAAAGGAAAGCATACACAAGTCACCAATGTGGCGAAAAGAAATCGTAAAAATAACCCCACACATCACGTTGATATGAGGGGCGTTAATGGCAACAAAATTAAGAAAAATAGTTTAGTTTGTTCTGTTAAAAAGTCTCTTTTTAAAAAAATGCATTTTTAAGGATTAGTGTTTACAAATAGGAATACTTTTGTCATTGTACAAGTACGAGACTCAGTCG
>JAYDZG010000011.1:9170893-9184078 GCA_034509265.1 Microcambeva bendego
TGCAGGAGCTCCAGAACCAGATATGTATGCAGCTGTGCACGCACAAACACACACGTGTGAATGAAAATAAGGACTGTAGAAAGGCCGGCCCATTAGAGAGATATTTTTCATCTTGGGAAGTGCATTAAAGCTGGAGGCTAAGGTAACCGGAGACACACACACAGGGCTGCAGTTTGCAGAGTATTCTATCGATTCAGCGATTAATCATGTGATTAGAGCAAAAATAAATACATACAAAATAAGACATCTCTAAACAAACTGCAAAATTTTATATAGCACAGTTTCAAAAGAATATTTACGAATAACTTTCTTACTGAACAGTAGGTGAAAGCAGAGACGTACTATTTGTTGAACTGTGTGTGAAAAGTCTCCGGTTTAAGTGCTTAAATGTGATTTGGGACGCAGCCCTGGTGATTTCACTTCTGATTTCACATCTAAAGGTGTAATGTTGTGCTTAGTGCAATATATAAAAATCAATGTGAGCATCCTGTACAGTTTCATATACATTTCACTGATTGTACTGATGGGGATGTCGAAGGTGTTTATCATTATTTTTTTATTTTCAGTTGAGTTTAGACTGTTGCTTTATCATAGTTGTAACTTGTAAACTGTGACAAATAGCAATTATTTATAGTGTAACTTTTATGTCTAGGAACATGTATATTCATTTAACATTTACGTCTATAGTTACTCATTGCTTTTAAATCCCTGGGAGTGTTTACTATGGAAAAGGTTAGTATAGGTAAAAGCTGATGTCATTCTATAAGTACTGGGGGGTTTTGCATGCTGTATGATGAAAAGGGAGTGGATTCAAATATTTGCTGTGCACCACTTCCTCTGTCTGAGTAAAGCAGCCACAGAACCTTACGAGATCTCATTCACTCTGTGCCTCACTCTCACACACATACAGTGGGCCAAAAAAAGTATTTAGTCAGCCACTGTGCAAGTTCTTAGAAAGATGAGAGAGGTCTGTCATTTTCATCATATGCACACATCAACTATGAGAGACCAAATGAGGAAAAATAAATCCAGGAAAACACATTATAGGATTTTTAAAGAATTTAATTTATTAAAATAGAATTTATTATAATAAGTATTTGGGCAATAACAAAAGTTCAGCTCAGTACTTTGTAACATAACAATTGATGGCAATGACAGAGTGTCAAACAGTGGCTGACTAAATACTTTTTTGCCCCACTGTAAACTACCAAACAGTGACTAACCTGGTCATGGTAGATTTCATGCATCTTGACAATGTTGGGGTGTCCATCACACAGCCTGAGTGCAGCTATCTCCTTCTGAGTTTGTGCTTCCATCCTTACAATATAATGAACACATGAAATTAAGGAACAGCACACGTGTGCTTTAGTACAGATGTATCATTTAGGTTTTATAGGCAGAACACAAAAATAGTTGTAAACCCTAAGAAATGAACATTATAGTAAAATTCTTAATTATAGAGCAGAACATTCGATTTCAGCGAATAACCAAACTGTGTGTCTTATTATTATTATCATTAAGACCTCATGGTATTAAATTCAAATTCAATGCTGCTCTACCCAGAAGTGCCACTCCTGAAAAGTACAGTGTGCATTAATATTGGTAATAAAAAGAATATTAGTTATTAGGGATGTAACGAGACACTCACATGTGATACGATTCACTGGGTTCACGATTTAAAAATATGACACATTATGACAAAGTTTCCTTTTCTCTTCATTTCTCTTCAAAATATAAGTCTGTATTTGTGGTTACATTGTATTTATTTAAACAATGAATGTTCTTGATGAATGTAGATACAAACTAGGCAAAACAATTTTGTGAATAGCAACAGCGCCCTCTGCTGTTTGAAGGGAAAATTGATTCATTAAACATGAATACCGATTTGAATTGTGCTTCATTTGAATTGATTCTTAACTCGTTGTGCATCGTTACATCCCTAATAATTATAAATGTCCCATCAGATGACCCAATGATGTAGACATTTGTAAATCATTGTAAATGTGTCTGATAATGGTTGGAGGACACTACTAAGATAACAACTGATCCCCATTGGACAAAAGATGTAATAAAACTGCTTCCAAGCCTGTATGTCTGTGTGATATGTGATTAATTGCAACATCTGTAAAAAAAAAAAAGCTCTCATAATTTTGCTTTAACAGGGTTTTGTGTTTTTAAATCTACTTATACTCAGGTAGAGAAATGTTTACTCAGGAGGCACTTCTTAAGCTCTGGGTAAGAAATTTCTTCTAAATGCCAAATTGAACTAAATGGTTTTAAAACTTATAATGGCTGTCAGACCTATATATATTTATAATATAAAGTCCAGACCTCAGCCCAGTTACAAAGTTTGGCACAACCTTAACATTGCTGGGTATGTAAGAAATTCCAAATGGTTTCCTCCCTCTCTGCTCACTGCTATGCAAATAACACCTTATCGGTTGGTACGGGTGCTGCTAAACAAAGTTGTTCACTTATTATTTAAAGAGTTTCCATGAAAATGCGTGGTCCAGGATATAAAATCCGATCACTGTGCTTGTCTGCAGTCACTTAAAGCTGAATGTCCATCTTTTTAATCAATCTTCAATGAAGAGCAGATCTTTTTTTTTCTTAAAAAAACAACTAAGCAACATGCAGCAAGCCAGATCCAAATATATAATGTCCTTAAAGTTTATCTAACTAATTTCACTAAAACAATATCATACAGTGCCTGATTAGAACTAGTTGTACCTTTTACTGACAATCTTGACTGCATATTTCTGACCACTCTTTTTGTGTGTGCACTTCCTGCAGATAGAGAAGCTGCCCTCGCCTAGTGCTGGTGTTGCCATGTCCAGCTCGTAGTTACTGTAGAATGGGGAATCCTACAGGATCCACAATATTTATATTCGTTATACAAGGCATTCAATAAAAAAAAACTGTACTTATACAACTGCAATCGGAATATAATAGTGATGCTACCTTCATCATGGCACTGCGTGCAACAGCAGCCGGTCTGGGTCTTTCAGATCCACCACATAGCTGGATTGGGTCGTCCATCACTACATTCCTCTTGAACAGGATGGAAGGAGCTATAAAGGAGTAACCCTGTACCAGGCAGCACACAATCACACACACAGAACCGTAGGATAAATCGGTGACTGTGCTCGTAGTGCTGATTCAATATGCAGAAGCACCTCAAGAGTAGAAGAGGCCAAATTTATACAACTTCAAATCAGAAAACGTAGGCACAGGTGTAAAAATGCAGTGTTATGAATAGTGTAAGGGTTTTTTATTTCTTCATTGCATTTCCCATGCTGTCCCAGTTTTTTTTTATTTGAGTCAGAGAGAGCGAGTCAGGGAGTCTTTATTGTCATTTTTATTTGGTGTTGGATAGTAAAATTCTGAGCAATTTGTGGTATCTAAAGGTTTCAGGACGTACACAATAAGGCCACACCTCACTAAACAATCCAAACCAAACAATGTGCACTGACAATAATTTTTTCCAAACTGCTGGTAGCATATCAATTATGTTATACATATTTAATAATGTGTGTGGCTGAATCATCTTAGTAGGAGAGGAGCCCACAAACTGTACTTTTGGCAAGTCTTTGTTGTTGCGTGTAATTTCGTCATCATGCATTTAATTAAATAATAAAAGGAGTTACAATCCAAAAGTTATTTTATGCATATGACAAAAGAACAAAAATCAAAATGCAACCTATGACCTGCATGAAGTCACCAGCGTCTTCCTCTTTAATGCCCGTGAAGTGTGGATGATCAAAGAGAGGCGTACCCCTGTTATGGGGGTCATTATGCTGCGACAGCCAACCCTCCTTCCATCGGACAGGCCAATGAGTCCATTCAGTCTCAGTTGGCTAAGCTAACGACCTCCATGGTGGTGAGCTGGTGTAAGCTCTATTTGTTCTGAAAGGCCACTTCAGGTAACTTTTTTTTTTTTTTTTTTTCAAATTAATCTGCCTTTTTCAAAAGGAACTAATTCTTCAGTGGACTTTGACCACATATTTTGAAAAGTGGACTTATTCTGCCATGCTTAATTCAAAGAGTCACATTTGTTGGCTATCTGCAATCGTTTATGGCACTAGGCTTTCCTGAGACTGCATAAAAGACTCAGTCAGCAGTGGCCCCTTCCCCACTGAGCCTACAGCTGTGGCTGCGATACTGGAGGGAATGGATAGATGGACGGACGGAAAGGATTGAAGAGTGAATAGACAAAATGCACTTAATTGCAAAGCCAAGCTGTTTGATTGCTTTGCTTTTCAAATCACATCACAGTCCTCTAATGCAACTTAATTAGGTTTTGTTAAAGAGTTTGGGAGGTGGAAGAGCAGGCTGGGGGATGAGACGAGACACCCGAGTTTAAAGTTATCGCCACAGACGCGATCGCTGCAACGCCAGCAAATTACGAAGGACCCAAATTCCAGAGTACATGAAAGAGGAGTGTTAAAAAAAAAAGCCGAGCTGAAGTTAGTAATCAAAGGTTGAAGGAGTAATTGAGGCAGGCTGGGTTATTCTAGCAGACGCCAACCTTTCATCGCATGACAGTGCCGTTAATGGTGCTATTGATCCTGCGGAGTGGAGGATCCAGAAGGCAATTATAGATACGATTCCATTCAATGCCACCCACATCAGCTGGCATGATGTTATAGGCAACATTACGGTTCAAGCCGCGTCAAAAATAGTCATTCACATCTGATACTTAAATCCATCTCCACATCAGCGTAATTACAGGTCTCTAAACAGCCCTTCTGCTCATTTCAATACCAACACAGGCAGCCAGGCGTACATCTTATACATCATCATTATGGAATGTCAAATATCATGCTCCTACCCAAAGGCAAAAAAGAGGTCAACTTCTCAGTTCTTTAACCTTAATACTGACCTTAATACAAGCCAGAAGTACCTGAAATATGCGATCACAGTTTTGAGGCAGCGCAGCAGGGGAATATGTGGGGTCCATCTCCGTGAACTCCTCGGCAAAGTTACCCACGTCCAGTTCATCCCGAATGACTGGCTTAAAGGGAGCTGTGACCTTTTTAGCAGCTAGATCCTCCCAGTTGATCTTCTAAATAAGACAAGTATGGTGTCAGTATTCTATAATCGCATGCGGCACTGTACGTGAGCATTTCAATTAGATGTTCTTGCCTGGAAGAACGCGTGGCTCTTTAAATCCTGTGCTCCTGGCGGCCCAGAGCCCAGCCTTTTCATCGGGTCCTTAATAAGGAGTCGCTGGATGATGTCTTTGGCTAGACGTCCCATGTCTTTGGGGAATGGAGGATCCTTCTTTAGGATTCTTCTATAATATAAAAGGGAGCTATAAATGACTATAAAGTTTTCAAAGGTTTTTTTCAGGCAGCAGAATTGCAGCACTATTTAACAGAGTAATTAACACTAAATAGTTGTGGTTCCAAAAACTCATCATTTAAATAGCAAAACAGGAAATGTACAGCAGTGTCATGTTTAAAATGGTTTACTTGAGGTTTTTTCGGTCACACTGTATGCTGACAAATATTTTTACTTAAGCTACTGGTATATTAATCCTGGTCAGTGTTGCAGTGGTTCTAATGAGGAACATTAGTGTGAAGCAGGAATACACTGGACAGGGCAACAACACAATAAAGATCTTCTACCAGCCTTTAAGACTTCAATCATTCAGAATTCATACAGGTAATAAACAAAATATAGTCTATAGCAAGTATAGACTTAAATACAATATTTTATTGTTGTTTTTGATTTGAGTTAAATGAGTGTTTACTCTGTCTCTGTGGCTGGAGTGCTGCCATGCCTCCTTTAAGTAAATTTAGAATACGCTTTTCATCACTGTGCAGTGAAATTCTTCAGTGTTCACACTAATGCAATTGTGGATGGGAGGGACTGCACTGATGTTTGATTGGCTGGTAAATTCTGATGGACAACACATCAGGATTGTTCTGAAAGAGGTAAGTGTACAATACACGATGTTCAATAGTGAAAATGAGTATACCAATACCTAATCTCATTCACTCTTTCTATTTATGTATGTATGTATGTATGTATGTATGTTTGTATATAATTTCATTTATACACATATGTATGTAGAGAAATACCAAAACTGTCCCTGCACAACACCCACTCATGTTTACAACCCTAAAAATCTGTGTTATCGTCATTTGTTGAGCAGCTCAGTACATAATGAGACTGATCATTGATTTACAGGTACTAACTACACAACTTCAGCTGAGTCTGAACAATTACCAAACCATTGCCAAAAATGATCTTTACAATAATTTCATCAAAGCAACTTTCAGGCTATCAGCCCCAAACCCCTGTTAAGCAAGCCGAGGACGGCAATGGCAAGGCAAAACTCCCTTCAAATTACACGAGGAAATCTTGAGAGGAACCAACCTCATCCTCCATGTGTGGCCTGCAGGATCATTTAAATAAATAGGATTTACACAAACCATATATAAAACGTGCATGCTCTCAAGTGTTGATGGAACACGCTCAACGGTACATACTTAGCTATGTCAGAATGGGAGTTTTCGTCTCCGTCTACAGTGAATGGAGAGCCTCCGGTCAAGAGCTCATACATCAGCACCCCCAGACTCCACCAGTCCACCGCCTGCATTTGCAAAATCTCTTAATCAATTGACTTTGAGTACGTCATTCATCTTCATGTATTCGTCAGGTATTCAACCAGATGATAATTACGCATATTAAATATTTTACAGAGACCCGAGGAGCTGTACCTTGTCGTGTCCAGATTCTCCTCCTTCTACAATCTCAGGAGCCATGTATTCAATCGTACCACAGACCGAGTAAGCCCTTTCTACCTACAAGGCAAAAGTTCAGAATGTTTACTACCAGCTGCATGTCTTCACGCTTCAGAGTAAATCAATAGATGTAAAGTTTAGAACACAAAAGATCTAATAAAACCTAAACATTACAAATTGTAAATGGTGCATACGGGTCAGATGAAGATGCCCTGTCAAGCAGTGCAGCAGAATGTGTTTATCAGAGCAGAAAATGTTAGGATCTGCACAACTACAGGCTGGGTGGTCTTTGAGCAGTACTTCATTAGTGCTCTAGGCTTTCCACCCTTTTTAAAGAGACTGTAAAATGTTGAGTTAAATAAATATCGACCGTATGTCCATTGCTTTTAGCCGTTTTGTTTTTGTAGTCATCACTTTCAAGAGATTTAAAGGGGTGACATGGTGGCTTAGTGTTGCTTGAGTGCAAAATCGTTCGATCCTCAGATGGGGCAGTGAAGGTCATTTCTGTTGGAAGTTTGCATGTTCTACCCTGACGTGTGTGGATTTCCTCCAGGTGCTCCGGTTTCCTTCCACAGTACAAAGTCATACAAGTGAGGTGAATTGGAGATACAAAATTGTCTTTAATTTGCTTGATCTTTCTCACTACTTCCTACATCTTAAAAAGTAGCAAACAGCAGATCAGACAGCTTGTTTTTAACATCTGAAATGTTGCCAATCTGTATTAAATAAATGTGAATCGTTTTGACTGCTCCCCTTAGGGGTCGCTACAGTGGATCATGATCTGCATAATTAGTTTGGCATGGGTTTTACACCCTTCCCGACACAACCGTCCTGTTTATCTTCGGGCTTGGGACCAGCTGTACTGCACTGGTTTGCACTGGTTTGTGTGACATCCAGTAATCTGGCAACACAGAGATTCGAACCAGAGTGGTAAAATCCCACTACTCCATCTGAGAGCTCATATTATTAAATAAATTATAGTTGGATGCCCTCTCTGCCAATTAGTTTGATGAATAAGTGTAATAACTTTGTTGCTACAGAGGCCCGTTTTACTGGATGTGTAGACACATGCACATTACGGATGTTGGAGAATGCGTACACAAAGTAGGGATTTCACAGAATCGAGGATCGAGTTGTCTTTTCTTTAGCCGTTTTATGTCACACTCTTGGTGGTCTCAAAATGAACTCGGAGTGCTTTAACATGTACATAAACCTAAACATTTTTTTTTTGCTTGTTCAGTTGTGGCTGTGGTCAGTGAATTCTGTTATGGGAATACAGACAGTTCCTACTGATGTGCCACTATTTCTGTATTTAACAGATTATTAATAGGATTACTAAGGAAAAACAATTCTCAGTGATCTATATTACACTTAGTCTACTGCAATATAAAAAGATTCATGTTTTATTTGTAAAAACAATTAATATTAAGTATTGCTTACCTCATCAAACTCTTTGCTTAGTCCAAAGTCTGTTAAAACTATATGCCCATTTGAGTCGAGCAGAACGTTCTCGAGTTTAAGGTCTCTGTAAACAATCCCAAGCTAAATAGTAATACAAAAGAAGAAAAGTCATGATGTGCGTTTTAAGCCTTGAGGTATAGCAATTAAAATCCTTTTTTTTTCTATTTGGGGTCTGAACAGAAGGCGCCCTAGGCAAGAACTTTTTCTATTAAAAGTTGCAGCCATACAGGGAATAATCAACAATAAAGTTCCTTTCATTTTTAGTAAATAATGACTTTCAGAAGTATGGGGAACACTAAAGCTATATGTGTGCACGGTTAATGGGCTGCCCTGGATACTCTGCTGCTAAATGTTACAGATGCGTAATACCAGAGCAGATGAAGAAGGCTTCGTGATAAGGGAAGATTAAATCAGAAACAAAGTAAGATTGTAAATTTGGATCCATGCTTCTCACCTGATGCAAATGTTCAAGTGCCAGTACGATCTCTCCACTGTACAAAGCAACCTCTTGTTCTTTAAAGTGTACCCTTTGCACCAAATGTGTGAAGAGCTCTCCGCCATTCACATAGTCTGCAATCAGAGCAAATGAAGAATCCGGTATAGATACTGATTACCAGATGTGTTGTGACTTGGAGTAAAAACAAACTAAAAAAAAAAATGAACCACAATAAGCCACCAGAACCGCACTGGTGTGTTATGACTACCTTAGTATTTTTATAATATAATAATGTAGGATATCTGATACAATGTACTACTGACAGGACCTAGATTATGTGTCTTAATGCCTTTAGTAAGTCAATTTGGGGGTTTAAGAGGCTTTGCTTACTGGCCTCTGATGGCCACTGGACACAAACACAAAGATGAACTCTATACTTCAAAAACACACACGACTCAGGCCCTATAGCACTAAACGGGCTCCGTAGATCAATAAATAGAACACCTTTATTTACACATATACAGATGTACAGTACAACGAAATTCTTTCTTCACTTATCCCAGCTTGTTTCGAGGCTGGGGTCAGAGCTCGGGGTCAGTCATCGTACAGCGCCCCTGGAGCAGACAGGGTTAACTGTCTTGATCAAGGACCCAAAAGTGGCTGCGTAGCAGAGCCCGGATTTGAACCGCCAATCTATGGTTAATAGCCAAAAGCTCAACTCACTAGGCTACCACTGTTTTATCAGACGTCCTTAATAAAATAAAATAGATAGAATCCTCAATTTCTCTCATTTCTACTTGCTGGGACATAATCTCTACGTCGTTTTGGCTTCTGCATTTTTTGATAAGAACTTTGCATATTGTGTTGCTATTTTCTCTCTCTGAAACTCTCCTACAAATGCTGAATTCTTCTCTTTTTGCTTGAAATGTATTTTTATATAGTAGAATGTTTCTTCTAGGATGGCTTTTTTCTAAAAACATTTATCTGTTCTACAATGATTCTGATATTTACATACTTAAAAGGTTTTAAACCGTTTGTTTTTTTTCAGGTCAGTTAATTTTCTTTAACCACTTATCCTAATTAGTCGGGGAGGGGTGATGGAGCCTATGCCAGCTCTTCAACGTGCACAAGGCACACGGTAACACCCTGGATGGGGTGCCGGTCCATCGCAGGTATCAACCTGGTAGCACAGTCTTTGGACTGTGGGAGGAAACCGGAGGAAACACCCGGGGATCGAAGCTATGACCTTCTTGCTGTGAGGCGACAGTGCTACACACTAACCCAACGTATTTTTAACATGAATACAAGCCAAGATAAAGTGAAAAGAAACTGCCTAAAGGAAAGCCCACACTTCCACTGCTGGCTTTATTAGTTTTCCTGCAAGAGAACATGAAAAGTAAACATTCATTGTTCATGCTCTGTGGAAACTGGTACAGAAAAGTGGAAAGGCTGCATGGAAAACATCTTCCAATACAAAAGCTGGCATGATGTTGAAGAGCTACTAAAGATGCTCTGTGATAAATTGGTATTTCTACTTTGTATTTCTTCTTTTCATCCTAGCGGAAGCAGACCAGGATAAATCAGTTGATGAAAAGTTTTAGATTTTTAGATTTAGACTCTCTTCATCTCGCATTTTAAGCTAATCCGTGCAGTGAAACGCACATATACACTCTAGTGAACACTAGGGGGCGGTGAGCACACATGCCCGGAGCGGTTGGCAGCCCTAGCCACGGTGCCCTGGGGAGCAGTTAGAGGTTAGGTGCCTTGCTCAAGGGCACTTCAGTCGCATTGATATTTACAACTACTCATTATATACAGCCATCACTTATATAGTTATTCATTTTAGTGTTTTTTGTTTCATGTCATGCTCATGATTGCTTATAAATACATACTTTGATATAGAATAAAATTGTAGGCCTAAAGTGAAGTGGATTTCTGCACAGGAAGGATATTAAGTATGAGATAGCGATGTCAGGTTTTTCCTGCCAATCAGGCGGTTGAAATGAGATCATATCGCTACCTCAAACTCAAACTTTATGAGTCCAGGAACTGCAGAGAGATGAAAAGGTGCATACCTAAGATAAGGTGAAGTTTGGTGTCTGTCTGGAAGGCGTAGTGCAGAGTAACGAGGAAGGGAGACTGCCTGATATGCTCCAGCACCTGTCTTTCTGTCCGTGTATGCTCAGCCGTCTTGGATTTTTGAACAATGGTGGCCTTCTTCAGTACCTTCATGGCATACGGCTTCCCGGAATCGTGCCCGCTCACCTTGCGCACCAAGAAGACTTTTCCATAGGCTGTTAAAAGATGTTGAAAAGTTTAAATCTGGGTCGGGAGGAAAAACCAAAGAGACTGGACGACGGTAGATCTTTGAGTCTTCACCTCCTGTACCCAGGACCTTCAGCAATTCGAAGTTTTCCAGGCCTACGCGTTCCACATGCCCAGTCAGGTTTGCTGAAGAGAGAGAAAGAAAGGAAGCGTACGTTAATACCTTCTGTATTTCACAAGTGTCCAGGTTGAAGCAGAATTTCTGGTTGTGTGCGACCAGTGTCTTGACATTTCACGTAAATCTTGGAACTGCTATGCATATTAAGCAGGATCAAATCGAAGACCGGAGTGCATATAAAACCATTTCTTTTCTTTGTGTCTGCTCCCATATCTAAAGGTCACCACAGCGTGTATGCAGACTAGAATGATCTGTAGTTCTCTGTGCTATTCATACAGGTTATTTAATTTCAGCTATTCTTGAAGACCAAAATATGTAGACATTCCTACTAACTGGTGGGTTTGGGTATGTTATTAACTCATAATACCTATCCACAGACAAGTACAGACATTACAGCGTTCCCTATTATAATCGTGTACCAAAGCACATACAACTGTATAATAGCACACAATCAGCCCACACTACTCTGCAGTAGCCATTCAACTACAGACTTTAAACATGGTTGGAAGTAGTAAAAATAACTATCAGAGTCGTGAACCATGGTTGATTTTGTAAGCTATTTGTTTCAGAATACATCACATTAAATCATTTTGAAGATTCGATTGGTACATAGAGAAAAGGCCAGTAGTTCATTTTAAATTGTTAAACTAGCTAGCTGCATCGTCGGCTAGACTACACGGTTTAACTGTAAAACTGGTCAAACAGGTCAACAGGAGTCAAAGTAAGTGAATTTAATGGCTAATCACATTGGTACTGTGTACCAGAGGGAGATCAGGATTTATTTAACGGAAACCAGAAAAGCTAAATTTTGCCATTATTGTGATTTTCTGTACATCTGTGTATATTCACACACAACCGGAATGCTGGTTAGTGATCATCCGAACATAATTAGCCTTTCTGCTTCTGTCACTGCTTCAGAAAATTCATCATGCATTTTTAAAAGGGTCATTATTGTGTATAATGAAAAGGGTTTGTGCTTTACTAATTTGCCTCAGATATCGTAACAGTTTGAAACACTTTAAATGGCCATCATGACACAATAATGCACCCATGACCAACTGAAGTAAAAAAAAAAGTATAGACATCAGCTATACATCCAATATAAATATTTATTGTGGAGTAATTTTCAAAGGGTCAGTTTTATAATCTAATTAGAGCAGTTTTACATATAATTAGGCATTTCTTGTGTGTTTAAATAACTGCATTTTAACATTAACCCAATAATAATAATCCAGCAATAAATATTCATTTATTATACAGATTGTCTTGGCTTCTAACATCGTCCATGCTGGAGATCAAGAGCAAAAATCTCTCCAGGCATGTGGTTTGTACTTTCATGACATATTGGCCCCGACTTGCATTCCTCATGACAATTTAACTTGGTGCACAATGCAGAAACCCATCTGGACACCTAAGCATTTTTTATAAAACGTAAATACGAAGGATGTGGTTTATCAACAATTTAATGATTCAGATATCCTGTGGTTTGGACACAGCTAGCCAAATAATATGTTCTTGATAATACACACTGAAAAACTAAATTAGTTTTCCACCATAGTTGTGCACTCTTATTTTAATTTTGATTGCCTAACGAAATATACAATAATAAATTAGAAACTGTGGCATGTGCAAGACACCTTAGGGCAAGGGTCCCCATTTTTTTCTCTCAAGGGCCCCATTCAATGATCATGGCAAAGGCCAGTTAGTTATTTTACTTGTTATTGTTGTTTTTATTATTATGTAATTTTGAAGACCTAACTGCTCTTTGCATTCAGTAGGAAAAGGTAACACGTTTTATAATATTTCCGACCTTTTCGTTCACCACAAAACATAACACTAATGTTACATTGCAACCTCCAAGTCACTACAAACAATCCCTGCTGTCCGTGCAGCCAAACCCACTCAGATTAATTTATTTTTATCCTGGATGTTACACTCTACATCACCACACACTTTGATCCCTCACTACAAGCTGATGTATATTTTTGAACATAATATCATTAAAAGCCCCTTCATTACTTCTCATGTTAGTTTTTGTGGGTAAAAAAATCGTTTTTAGACCAGAGAAGCTACCCCGACTACAAGAGACCCAG
>JAYDZG010000011.1:9218181-9230662 GCA_034509265.1 Microcambeva bendego
AAGGGTGGTTCCAGGGTGGTTCTATGCATCCAAATGGTTCAAAGAAACAAAGCTTTGAGGGTTTATAGGAGCAGTAGAGACCCAAGTTCAAATACAAAAGCACACCAAAAGGGAGATATGCATAATATGTCCCCCTTAAACATTTAAAACATAATTTCTGCCTCCATCTTTTATGTGAGGAAGTGAGCGACTCTCTTGATACAAATTCACTCAGCTTTTGGGGGCATGATTGGTCTGGTGCTACCTGGATACACAAGGCAGGAATACATCCTGGACATGGCAACAGTTTACCTGCATGCACCTGCTGTTTCCTGTTGAACTGCCCAATAAGTTGCATGAAATCTACATATTTGGAAAAGGATAGCCACATTTGTCATTATTCAAAGCACACCACTTATTTGCTGAATGAGTTAATAGAAAACCACAGTCTAACATCTGGTCAGCCTGTGTCAGTGTTGAGACAGACTGGGAAAGGAAACGAACAAAAAATGTGGCTTTATCACATCCCAAGAGGAGTTATTTAGAGAATGTAGGGCAGTTTTGAGCGAGCGAGTGAGAGAGAGACAGAGAGTAGGGATAGGCAATTACAGACATTTGACCGGATGTACCAACTCCATGAAGACCAAGGGAATCTCCAAACAAGTCAGGGACCAAGAAGTTCTAGTCAGGGTTGGGTTATAAAAAAATATCCAAATCTCTGATGATCCCCTGGTGCATCATAAAATCCATGCTACCGATCGAATTACAGAATGCTCATTTAGTTCCCTTCTATGTCCTTATAGAGAATTCATTGCTTAGACTGGTCACACTACAAGTGAACTACGTTTCAGCTACATTTGCTTTTAGTGAGTTTTTGTTGATTGTCTGGTTTCATAATGCCTTAAAAAATTTAAATCATTATAGAGTTTGTGCTGTAATAGGGAACTATTACCTAAACATGGTTGTAAAAAATGCTGGATCTAAATTTAACAGCCCATTTTAAAGGCCTGTGAATCATCATAGAACTGTGAGCTAATATTTGTAGGATGGAGCCAACTATACTGGTGATGGTTAGCATGTTTCTGTTTGCTCGGCCCATGCTCTCCTAACAAACTGACTTTGTTTTGATAAAATCACGCACATTGATGCACAATCCATTGATGCAAAAGGCTTATTTTAATGAGGTGATATATTGCTGAGAAAGTTGTGTGTGTATGTGTGTGTATCTGTATCTGTAGTGATATGATTACTGCATGATGCTAACTGGAAAAAAGTTATTCATTGCTCAGCTGAGAGTATTTATGCAAGCAATTTGCTTCTAAACAGTTTTTTACTTTCTTTATTTGGAAATTACCCCAAAATCAGCAGCTTTCTCCAACCACAGGGAACATGATCTGACTTAGGGAAGCACCAATACTAATATCAGTATCGGGATCAGGTTGTATACTGGGCTCATGTATTCATACTCGTCAAAAAGACTCTGATACCATGCACCTATACCACTGTACAGCAATGTAAGCTTGAGCATGTACAGATGAAAATAAAGACTTAAAGACTAACTATATTTTTAATTAAACTATAATTATGAATATAATAATCGTGTTGGTGTTCACGGAAACCAGAGAATTTCATGGACCACAAATGAGAGGCCAACAGAAATGTTTAAACAGACAATACTAGTAAATTCTACAGGACTACAGTAATAATTATACAAACTGTGTATAATTGTTTAGGCTGTTCTGGAATGTTGAGGTGAAAACTCTTATATGTTTCAAGTGACTAAGTAATTATTGTGGATATGTTGTTATATTTATATTTCTTTAATTTTGAGTTCATTTATTTATTCATGTTGATTAAGTCATTGTTAGAACAGTAATGTTATTGTACTTTGTATTGGCAAGTACCCTAATGCAAGTATTTGTACACATAGGGTAAGTGGTATCGGTGCCTCCCTAATCTCACTGATGCCTTCTTTTGCATTTGCAGCTGGATGGGCGTCTGGATGGTAGACCAGAGGCTGCAGGTGATTCCAGAGAACGGCTGTTGGAATTTGGCTTTGATTACTGTTACTGGTCTGTGAACCCCGACGTACCTAACTATGCCTCGCAGGAGCAGGTGAGACCAAAATGAGAAGAATCTACTATTTTAGCCACACTCGCTCTGGTGTTTGCAAACATAGGTGCAGAATCAACAAATTTGTCAGTAGCAACCACAAAAGGTCACAAAATGGAATCTATAGTCCTGGCAATAGAGGTATGATGCGTAGGAATCCATGCGGATGCTCAAAAGGCAAGGGACAGCAGCAAAGCATTGGGGTCAAAATGAAAACTTTTGTACTTGTACGCTTTTGGACGCTTTTTGGTAGAATGTGCGAACAGCTCAGTGAATTTACTTTGTGTCGCTAAAGGTTTACTATTATTCTCTAAATGATGTTAGTGTAAAGTGGAACTGCTCATTTATGCATAAAATGATGTCACTAAGTGCACAGTAACAGTACACGCCAGACTAAAACCTCTAAGAACAGTGCATATTTTAGGAAAGACAACAAATCTAATTTAATCTCTGTGTTTTGTTTATCGAATTTGGGGACTGGAGTTTTCCCCATAAACCCTGGCAGTTGTGGACTGGCTTCTTTATATTGCTTAAAGATGAGAAAGAATGTTAATGTATGGGTTTGTGGTGCCTTAAAAAGGTGTGACTAAAAGTGCCACAAGGGTGAAGTCTACACACTGCAGATTTTAAGTCTACCATGTATATAGAGGAACTGGATTTTAAACAGGGTCTTTGCATCTTATGCTCCCTTGTTTAAGTACATTTACCATTCACCATCAATTAATGTACAGTTGAAATAAATTAACTGTAAACCAAAGAATGTGCAGTGATGAAAGAACGTGCACTGACATTGAATATGCTTACAGTGCATCTATTCTTTTTCAAATCGACCCCTGTGTGCAGTTAGACAGACTGAGAAATACACAAGAGCTGACTTCACTCGGAAAAGAAAACCAGCATTGTCTTCCAGCTTTTTACCAATGACGTCCATGCAGAGCGATCTGTGTAAAATCCTTTACTTAAGCAGCTGTGCGTACTGTTAAGGAGGAGCCTGGGACTCCCTCGTCCCTTCAGCCCACACAGCTCTCAAATTTCTGCTTTGTTTCCCTGCTTAAGTCATGTAATGCAGACTAAGTTGTTCCTGCTGTAGCTGCTATACCAGTTGCCATATTTCTAGGCAAGCTTTCAAGCAGAGTTTGAAACATGACTTCAGAAATAAATTCATATTTTAAATAAGGAAATGAAAATGTGCTTTGTACCACTCCAGCTGTGATTTGAACTCACACATCATAATATTAGGCTGATATCCGACTGCTTGGTCATGAGAACTAATCTACAAAGCTTTAAAATAGCATTTCAGCAAGAATTGATGCTGAGAAATCGTTCTAGAGAAGAGAGCTTTGATTTCCTGTACTTGATGAAGACCACCTATGGGTCATCAACAAAATATGTACAAACCCTATTGGGTTTCGATGTTTACATTTTAATGAACATGTTGCCAATTGGAGTGGCTCAGTGTATTTCATGACAAATTTACTAGCATGCACAATTTCAAAACATTATTAATGTTTACTGCAACAGTCATTTAAGTACAACATTGATTATGGTCTATTGATGGAAGAAGATTATAAAAGAATAGCACTGAACAACTTCAATTGTTCATCAATTACTGTTTAATTAATTCTTAAAAGATAGCTGGTATATGCCAGTAGAAATACAAAGACTTTTGGTGGGGCAGTGTGACCTAATTATAAAGCAAATAATTATCACACAATATACTTCTGGAAAGTTTGTTTAGCATTTTTATAACAATTATTATCTCCATAACTGCCGTAACTACATAAACATTTACAATCATGATAAACACAATCCAAACCGTTGATGCTTATTGTGCTCTGTTTCCCAAGTGCTCAAAACTGGGCCATGGGTTTACTTTCTTAGAATAAATAAATGTAGTGTCCTGGGGACTTTATGTCTAAAATTAAGGCCTGAACTCTATTATAAGCACAAAAACCCACATACATTTATTTTTCCCAAAAACAATGTTTTGACAGACCTTCCTAACTGGCACATTACTATTTATACAGAATATGGGCTAGTACAATAAATTAACATGTCTCTGTTTACGATTGTGGCAGCTCCTATAAATCTATTGTTATGACAATCAACTTCAGACACCAGCAACGCACAATCATTTATTTTTGACCAATGACAGGAAATTCACAGCCTAACAATATCCTTAAAATGCATGAGATTCCTGAGGATACACAGAGTAATCAGGCATTATGCAGGTAGCATTTCAGTATCAATATTATCATATTCATCAGACCTATAAGACCTGTTTTTGATGCACAGTGTCTGTCTGTAGAACTGTAACTTAAAAGTTGCAATGCAGTGAAAAATGTTCAGTTAGGCTACTGTTGCTCTTCATCTGGAGATTCTTTCTAATAAGGGATTTCCCAGAGCTTGCGGCAGAGAAGGCAGCATAATCCAGTCTGCTGTCTACAGCTGACCACATATGGTGATTACAGGCCTTTAACCAAAGTGGAACCAATACATTTGTATAACCACTATTTAACTGGAGTTTTTCCTCTTCATTTCACTAGTGCTTTCATGTTCACATGCTTAATGTGTGCCACAATATAAGCTGCATTCATTCTCTGCTGAATTGGCTTTACGTTGCTTTAATGTGCTTTATTTGAATCCGACACTAGTCTAAACGGACTGCAGTCTCAAACTGACTCATTTAAGCAGAACAACACTTCACTGAGAATTGTAGTGTGATTCAATGCAATAGGAATAAATGTAACTGAAATAAACATGAATATATTGGTGTTCAAATGTTATACATTGTGTTTTTATACTTTCTTACTTTATATTTAATGATACAGTGAACTTCCAGTTTCACTTGTAGCCTGAGCATAGTCATGTGCTGTTGCTGGTTTGCTGGGTTTTTTGTGTGTTTGTTATTGAATGACTTCATTTTTGTAATCTATCAGATCATCTGACCTTGTTTTTTTTCCTCGTAACCCACTTCTGGACGCACCCTTTCCTTGCTCGATATCATTAATCAGTGTTTTGTTTTTAGAACTGGAGTGAACTGGCTTTTCACTTCTGCTGGAAATTATAGACTTTTATTCTGACTGTTCAACTAAAATTACATGAGTGTGTTTGTAGTTTTTATGGTTGGGACAATAAGCAAACTCTTAGCTTGTGTTAAGTTTGTGTGCTATTGGTGTTAGGTTGATTTCCTTTAGGAACCCATACATGAACTCAAAATCGAGGCAGATAGCTTCCTGTTGATGGCAGTATTCAGTCTTTCTAAATGTGTATGTCTGATTCTGTGTTTCCTCTGGCTTCTGCTCTGGAACTCTATTAAGTCCTCAGTGAACTTCACTGCATGCTTTGTTTGTCGGCTCTTGAAGAAGTAGGTTGATCTTTGAAAGCCTGTTATTTTCTGAGAGCTTTTGGACGTAAATGAATAGCTTTCCTGTGCACAATAGAGATGGCTGTTACTATGCTGCACAAGGCAAGTTAAATACTTTGCCGCTTTGGAACATTAGTCCCTACAGAGTATGTAGATACAGATTAAGGTGTTCCAATCATATGACTTTGTAATTGGTGTTTTATTATTTGTTATTTAAGCTGTCAAACATTTGAAGATATGCTTGTTCTGCGACAGTTAGTTAGGTATAGTTAGGTATGTGGGAAGTTAAGTATGTTGCAGTATTTGATCCTTACTTTTTTTTTGTTAAATATATATGGATATAGTAATGCCTATATATTTTTTCTGTCAGTTTACAATCCCAAAACTGTGATTTATTCATCGGAGCATTAAACAGAGTACAGACTTTTTGTGCTGTGAAAGGAAACCCTTTATGTCCCCCTGTTCATTGAACTGTGATTTCAGATCACTCTTACAAGCTCCTTGTTGGTTTCTTAAGGCAGAGGAGTCAAGCTCAGGTTAATTAGTATAAGGCAGGCAGGAGTGCCAGCACTTTTTGTAAAGCTGCTGCTAATCCACTCTGCTTTAAGACGACGTGCCAACTAGTCCATTTTCACAATGTTCATTGTTGTTCCTGCTGGACCTAACAAATTGAATTCTGCCATGTTAGCAAAAAACTGTGGTGAAGCAGGTGTATTTGACTCAAAAGCTTTGCAGTGGTCAGTTTTATTTCTCTCAGCAAAAGTCTTAACACAGCTGAGAAGGTGAAGAGCTGAATAAAGTTTACTGTTACTAAATGTGAGATGTGCTGAGAAACTGTTTGATTGCAGTTACAATTTTTTTGTGTCAGTTGGAGTGTTTGTTAAGAAAAGTAGTATATTGTTCCTAAATCCATATGCTTTATGGGTATGCTGAATATGATGTGTTTGTGCTAGCCTAATTGTGTGTGTAAGAGAAAGTGAATGGTACTTCTTTAGTCCTGCTTCTGCTGTCTGAGGAAATAGAGGTAAATTAAACCACCAGGTTGAGTTCAGAACCTCCAAGTGATCTTTCGAACACACTCATTTATTTTTACTGCTAGCTTGGCCATTTTATTTCTTGTATGATGGGGTCTGTTGAAATAAATTTATTTGGTACCTGCAGTATGATGAGCTTATGTATGTCCAGAATGAAGGTGGGGTGTAAAACTATTGTACATGAAATGTTTGTGGTTATTTTAATGCAGCAGTTATTGTATTGCATTGCAAACCATGTACTAAAAATGTATTTAGTCACAATATTAATGTCATGCTCAGTAATTGTTGATTAAACACATACAACAGTAGTATGTACTTAAAAGCACATCCATTGTGGTACCTTGCCGCTACCTAGCTGTAATTCTAAAATAAAGTAAAAGTGTCTACTTGTATTTTAATTGTAATATCAGTGACCTTTAGTGTTCTCTCCTCATGCAGATATTCCAGGACCTGGGCATGTCTGTACTGGCTGGGGCAGCTGAGGGCTACAACGTATGTCTGTTTGCCTATGGACAAACGGGCTCAGGAAAAACCTACACCATGATGGGCACTCCAGTAAGTAACTAATTGCAGCTTGGACCTGCTACAAAGCAATACAGGACCTAAATTAAAATTTTCTAATGTTTGATTACTTCTTGTTTGTGCAGGATTCCATTGGATTGACTCCTAGGATCTGTCAAGTATGTTCTATTTAAATGTGTATATGCCTATTGTCAGTGTAGGGCCATGCAGATGATTTCCTGTGGTTGTTTGCTTTGTTTTCAGGGGCTTTTCCAGTCTGATATGGACATTTCTGATGGACAAAACTGCAGAGTTGAAGTGAGGTAATAACTGTTAATGGATTTGACTGTTGCTTATGGCAATCAAATATGTTCAAATATTAGAATCTCCTTCCCTTTGCAGTTTTTTAGAGATCTATAACGAGCGGGTACGTGATCTGCTGAGAGGGACAGACCAGAAAAAGCCACCACCGCTTCGTGTAAGAGAGCATCCTGAAAAAGGGCCGTATGTGCAGGGTAAGAGTTTTCCAAACATCCTGTTTATTCATACTGAAATTAGCTAGATTTATAAATACTTTTATTTATTAATGCAAGATGAGACATAAAAGTAAGATGGAGATGAAGAGAAATTTAATACAATTACATACCTCCTCAAGTCTGAGCTCAAGACCCAGATTTTCTCTTGTGAAACTAATGATTTACTTATGTGTTACCTAAGTACAAGGTTGTACGATATATTTTGAAGAGTTGTGAACATGCAGCAAAACTTTTTTGAGTAGTAGTTTTTTTGAGTGGAATCAAACTGTTTTGGGTTTGTCTTGTGTTATAACTACTTTGGGTACTTTCAATGGCTCTTCAGCATTGCTCATTTTCCTCTCTGAGGTGTTGATAGTGCTGATATTTTAGAGAGTAGTGGGCATCCTTTTGACTAGCTTTGTATTGTAAAACACTAAGGTGTACATTTGGGCTTGTTTACAATGTTGTGCTTTTTGTGCAGTTCTTATTTTGCCGTGGTTTTTAGATGTACATGAACAGATATGTTAAAGATTGAACAACAGGCTCAGACTTGGTGTGTCTGGTTGTAGGGCACATAGCTTTTAGAGATTCTGGTGGACCAGAGGTTTCTATCCTTTTTCTGAAATTGACTGTAAATAGTAATTTTTTAGTGAAAAAATGAAATAAAAATTCTCAAGTCACATTTTGGATGTTACACATGTAATTTGTTTACAACTGGTCCCATTACACCATAGCCCTTTAACCTCACTTCCACTTCCACACTCCTTTAAATGTCTAGTGTCTTACATCCAGTCATTGTGTGTATCAGAAGAAACTTCAGCACAGAGAAGGAAGTGACTTCACTTTCCTGTGGCTTTAAAAAGCCATGTGGAATCTCTTGCTCTCTCTCTCTCTCTCTCTCTCTCTCTCTCTCTCTCTCTACGTTGTGACTTTTAACAGCTGGTTTGTCAAAGTTTACACAATCTTTTACCCTTTGTCGAGAGAAAATGTATTTAAATGGGTGGATGTAATCTAAGAGCCACATCTCCCAAAGAGCATTAGAAAGAAGTTTGTTTGATAAGTTTGTTGATTGTAGATATTTTTGTGTTCCAGGTCTTTCCCTGCATGTGGTCGAGGACTACAAGCAGGTCATAGATTTGCTAGAAGTGGGCATTGCCAATCGAATTACAGCTGCTACACATAATCATGATGCCAGCAGCCGTTCACATGCCATCTTCAGCATCCAGTACACACAGGTGTTCTTTACATAACATTATTTTATTACATACAGTATTGCACTATGTTTATATTTAGCAAGACTTTCTATCATCTATGGTCTTTTGGGAGTGTACCTGTCTTATTAATTCATATTCAAACATACTGCTTCATGCAATGATTTTAATACGAAATAATACAACATTTTGGCAAACTGCTTTTGTAGGCTGTTCTAGAAAAGAATCTTCCATCTGAAATAGCAAGCAAGATCAACTTAGTGGATCTGGCTGGCAGGTTGGTGGTCGTTAAATTTCCTTATTTAAGGCTTTTTAGGGATATACTTATTGGTGAAGGTTGTCTATTGTCACTTGCACTTTGGTTTACATGCTGTACATTTTCTTGTCATCAGTGAGAAAGCAGACCCTAATTACTGTCGAGATCGGATTACTGAAGGAGCAAATATCAACAAATCTCTAGTCACTCTGGGAATCGTAATCTCTGCTCTTGGTATGGAAAGTAGCTTTTTAAAAAATATTACAATACTCTTTTTACACAATACACTAATGTAATTTATTTAGTACTTTTATACATAGTTTAAGCTGCACCTACTCTACAGATGAATTTAGTACTAACTGTAGCCCAGTGGTTCCCAAACCTTTTCTGCTGTTCTACCCTTTTGTAGATGAGAATATTGTCACTGAACCTTCACTGATTAGATGTTATTTTGGCATTACAGTATTTTTAGCCCTGCAGTGACTCTAACACACACTAGTGTGTGTTCTACTTATGAATGTATCTTGTTCATTGCCAAGAGAAGAATAGTGCTTCATCAAAAAATGTTAAGCCCGCAGTATTGCATCAGAAAGAGTCTGCTGAAAAACATCTATCGTAGGTTATACATCTACAATAAGTGCCAAGTGTTCCTAATAAAGAGGTCATTTTAAACAACACTGGAACTTCAGTGGCCTCTGCACACTCCTGGCCTTGATCACTGAGCTATTTAGTATAACATTTTAAAGAAATTTCAAAATTAACTCCTGATCCCACTAATACTTTTCTGACTCAATGGGCAAAAATGTTTTTGTAATTTTATTTCACGCAAACTCTGGTACCAATGGTCAATGGACTGGTATCCATATACATTTGGTTATACAGTGTGTCTCTCTTCTTTCCTACTGTAATGTTTTTTTTACTTTTTTTTCAGCCCAGAACTCTCAGATGTGCAGTAGCAGTCAAAGCATTAACAGCATGTTGAGTGAAGGGGAAGGCAGCACTGTCGGTAGCCAGTCCAGTTCTCTGTCCAGTAGCAGCCGCAGACACTGCTTTATCCCCTACAGAGACTCTGTTCTTACCTGGCTCCTTAAAGACAGTCTGGGTGGCAACTCCAAAACTATCATGATTGCAAGTGAGTCTACGTGTTTTAAATATCAAAAATTGATGAACATCAAAATAATAAATTTTCCTTAAAAAAAATAAAATAAAATGTTGAAACTTGATTAGCTACTATAAATTGGCTTTAGTTTTAAGTACATTAATAAATATCTAATGCCCCACTGGGTGTTTTATCATGTGAACCTAAAAAATAACAATTTATATGATTTAGACACACATTGTTTTAAACTGTGCATCTTAACCACTGTAAACTGAAAGTCACCAGGAAGGCGATAAGTTTACTCACTGTCCTAATTATCCATGCATTAGTCGTTGCTTTAGTACAAAAGTTCAGACTCCAAAACTCATTGTAAATATTAGAGTGGGTGATTTGAGTTTTGTATTGTTAATATCATTTGTTTTAAGTCTGTCCTACATTTCTTCTGCAGCAATCTCACCATCTCACAGCAGCTATAATGAGACTCTCAGCACTCTCCGCTATGCGGCTCATGCCAAGAACATTGTCAACAAGCCAAAAGTCAATGAGGTGTGTTCTATATCTAAACGTTTCATATAAATTGTTAACAATCATGTAAAAGTGATGTTATTACTTCTTTGTTTTCAGGATGCCAATGTGCGGCTTATCAGGGAGCTTCGTGAGGAGATTGATCGCCTGAAGGGCATGCTTCTTAACTTCTCTATGGTACTACATTTCCCACACAGAATACTCCTGGCAAATGTAACAAAATAATAACCAGTATTGTATTATTTCTGGTGTGCAGCAGCGGAACTCTAGTCCGTCCCTCAGTGATGAAAGAGAGAGCAGCCTGTCAGACATAGTACTACAGAATGAACTGAAAGTATGTCACCCATTTCAACTCACTTGCTTCATTTTCAATTATTCCTATCTTCTTTGTTTCATTTTATTCTATTGGACATGACAATGGGCCAGTTGGTAATGTGAGTGCTATATAGACGCATGGGTCAAGAGATGCCTAATGGTTGGTGTTGGTGCAGTTTGACCAAGGGGCACCCAGTGTTTCTTGGAATGCTTAATTAAATAATTCCAATTTCTCATTCTCTCTCTAGGTGGAACAGCTTACCAAAGACTGGTCGGAGGGTTGGAGGGATAAGGGAGCTCTGCTGGAGCAGTATAATGTGGACATTAACCGGAATAGAGCAGGAGTTCAGATCTATTCTCTTCTGCCCCACCTCATCTCCCTGGAACCAGATGTTCTGAGCACAGGAGTCACTATCTACCATCTGCAGGTCTTACCTACCAACCTCAGTGCTGTGAATGTTTTAGTTTTTCAGGCTTTTAACCTTTAGCATCATAATGTATACCGATATAGATTCAAACAGCTATATAATCATATAGAACATATTTTAGTGTTTTTTCTTACCAGCTTGAATATATTTTTGAATATGTTCATATTATAAATGTGATGCTTTCAATGATGCTCGAAATTAGTGTAGTACCCAAGTAAGAATGCAAATTCAAGTGCACTATTTTAAAATTTGCCACATTTTCCAGGTGGTAAGAGGCAAAGGAATCGTGATTAGGTAAAGGCGGATTCACTGGGACATATTTAACACTGCATAAGGATTTTAGGATACATTAACTGATTCAGCAGAAGAGAAAGCAACACATAATGTCTATGCAGAAATGTCTCAGAGTTCTTTGGATCTGAGCTTATCTAAGAGATAAGCTAAGAAAAGATAGGGGTGCATCAGTGCTCATTGCATAAGTGACAAGGTAATTTTTGGAATTTCTGGGAAGTCCATGGATACATTAAATGACAGTGCTAGGCCTCATCCTCCATGTGCTACAATTACATGGCTTTGAAGACACAGTGTGTGCTTGCTTCTCCTTTGTTAAAGATTTCCTGACCTATACACTAACACTCAAGTTTCAAGTATTTCTCTTCTTTCTAATTTTACTTTCTTACTTCAACTCTTCAAGAGGGCCCATGCAGTCTGGTAAAGACACTCGATAAAACAACCTGCTGCAGGTTAATGCTCTTTAATTTTCTTTCAACCTCTCTGACTGTCTGCCTGTCTGCCTGTCTGTCTGTCTATCTGTGTATATGTGTCGTTCTATCGAGAATCATTGAAGGTTTCCCTTAGTGGCTTTCAAAACTAATAATTAAATTAGGTCTAAACTTAAAAAGTAGAATACTTTGACAAGGAGACAAAAAGTTACCTGGTGAAAGCCACCTGGGTTAGGTTTGTGTCCATGGTCTGTCTGGATTAATACAGACATGCTTTTAACTCTCAACATTCTGTAAATTACAGGATGGAATCACCAGAATTGAACCCCAGGATCCAAAAGAGGGTGAACCCCAAATCAGTATGTACTGTATATTTGGTCTCATTGTTAGACGTTAAACATAAAAAGTATTTGACAG
>JAYDZG010000011.1:9230762-9241061 GCA_034509265.1 Microcambeva bendego
TATTTGGTCTCATTGTTAGATGTTAAACATAAAAAGTATGTGACAGCAATACCCAGGGAAGCATTAACATACATTTAAAATGATCAGCTCTTGTGTGATCTGTTGCACTGTAATGTTTCAGCAGCACCAGAGGTCTCAGCTTGTGAAATTCAGAATCAAAATGGAGAGGTGACCCTCAGACCCTTTCCACACACTGTCTGCATGGTGAATGACAGGGAGGTCACTGAGGCCTGTAGACTTGCACAAGGTAAAAGCACAAACATTTCATCATTTATTTGATTAAAAGCCTGGTGCACTATTTTTAGGTACAACTAACTTAAGGGTGGTTGTTATATTTGGTTATTGTCTGGCTCTCACAGTTTTATTACAAAACTAAATTAATGTGTGTGTGTGTGTGTGAGAGAGAGAAAAAAAAAGATAAATATTATGAATTAACGTTAATGTACTTTCTAAATAATTAACTTATAATGCAAAAATTCATTAAGAAAATAAATAGTTGTGTATATGAAGTTGAAATCATTGTTTTCTGAGTTTTGTCTGCTATTTCAGGTGCAGTGATTACAGTAGGAGGACGCTACAAGTTCAGATTTAACCATCCTGCAGAGGCAGCTGTTCTGAGGGAGAGGAGACGGGTACAGTCTCATGCATTATCTTCTCGCATTTTGCTTGCTTCATAAATATACAGAACATCATATAGTGCAAGTGAAATCAGACCTTTATGTCTGTCACATGAATAATCATGTTTATAATGTTAAACTTTTTTAGACCGTTGAAGATCAATTACACAGCTCTTCTAAGCTTAATTCCCCTTCATACTCAAGGTAAGATTACTTTATTGTGTATATATGTTCAGGATCAATTATTTAATAGAATCATTTTAAAATATTGTGGGTTTTTTTTAGTTTTAAGATGATATAAGCTACAACACAGGCTGATAATAAGCTCTCTAGGGCACCATTAGCTTGTTTGTCTTGTTCAGGATTAATTTCATGTTACTTGGTTACTAAATGATGCTGAATCTAGGTAAAGCTTATTTACTTGACAGCAAGCCAGTTGTACAGTTGTAGATGAAATGGAATTTTAAACACATCTTTTCTTTTCTGTTTACAGCGTGGTGGACATATGTAGTCAGGAGCAGAGGCTGAAGGAGCACCAGCGCTACATAGAACGTCTGCAGGAGGAGATCCAGGTGGAACAAAGACAAGCCGAGAAAGACCTCGAAAGAGAGCAGGCCTTTCTACATCAACAGCGCATTGAAAGTAAGTAATCTGTCTAGTTTCTAACTTTTGCAAATAATGCAGAATTTAATTCATGTAATGAGTTCTATGTAGTGTACTACAACTACAAATTGTCTTAAAATAAGTTGCAGCCCAGAACCTTGTATTACTCTGTTATATATTGTAAAAGGATGAGTGAATTTAAATTACATTTACTAGTTAAACTATTCCAATGGGATAAAACTAGATAATAGTAATGTAAATTACTACTATGTAAAACCTACAAAAATGCAAAAAGTGCATTTGGGTGTTACAGTTAACACAATTGAAAAGACATGAGTAGGGTCTTTAAAATGAATCTCCTTTCATTTTATACTTTCAGTTGTTTTAAGTGTTAAAATGACCCTGAGAAATACTGAGAAATGACTGACACATTTACATATGATCAATGTAATAACTAGTGTCTCATAATGTCACATTGGATATGCAACCTTACATATTTTCCAAACATGACTACCATTATTATAATGTACTTGTGATTTTTTTTGTAGTTGAATAAGAATTTAAAAATTGCATGCCCATTTAATTTAATACAGCATAAATCATGTACTTCCCAAAAGTCAGTATAAAGTTTTTTTTTTTTGGACTAAATGGTGCTAATAATTTAGACTTTTATCCCCCAAACCTTTAATAGTTAATATTCTTCTATGCATTACAGTCCAACAGTGGATCTTGCAAGAAAAACAGCGTCTTGATATCACCAGAGACAAGGGTACACTGGAGTCAGGTGTGCAGACAGATGTAATTTCTCAGTTTGCACTGCCAGCTATTAATCAGAAATCCTTCAATGAGGATAATGGTGAAACCAACAGCTCCTCACTAATGGGAGATAGGAAACGAGTGGTGCAAGAAGAGCTCCTTAAACACCATGCGCTAAGAAGAAATGAAAATAGAGTTCGTCGAAAAAGGCTGCGCTATCAGCTGGAGAGAATCGCCCGTAAGCGACACCTACTAGAGGCGAAGCAGGAGCTTCAGAGAATGGAATATTCTTCATTCGGTGTAGATGAAGCCTCATCTCCTGAACCAGGTTCTTATTCGAAGCACGGGGTACATCCTATGGTCTTGCGAAGACATTCGTTTTCTGCCGATCTTTTGTCTCGACTTTATCCTCAACATGCACCCATTTTTAGGTCAGTGAAGTCTATTTGAGATGTTTTGTTTTGAGCTGCCTTTAAATGAAATTAACAATTACTTAATTCAATTATTGAATCATTAATTTTTTTTTCTTCTTACAGTCAGTTTCTCAGAAGAAACAAATCATCCGGGTCCATGTCATCTCTGTCTACATTTACCAGTGGAAAATGGCGTTCTGATGACTTTTTACCTGGTGAGCCCAGAGGCCGCTCCAACACTATGCCCTCAATGGGTGGTCAAAAGACCTCTAGTAGAAGGGGTTCCTCTGAGAACATCAGGATTTTCTCAAAGCGCAATGTACCATCTAATGAAAGGACAAAAGAAAAGCTTGAGTTAAACTTGAATCATGCTGGAGACCATGAAGCATCCACAAAAACAGATTTTAATCATAAAGAAATTACGAGGGTCTTACCAGTTATAAAGCAATCAAGTCCACCAAAAAGCTCAGTCAAAGGAGAAAAGAGTTTGCACCTGGAAAGAACTAAGGGCTTGGAGACGATTCGCAAAGCACTTTCTCGCTCAGTTGGCTCTGGAATTAAAACAGCTTTGTCAAGAGTTTTCCGCAAGCCTCCTTTAGGGTCTCGAGGAGGCAAAAAGTCTGCCTGTAAAGCAAAAGGTCAAAACGTGAAAGGAAATAAAGACCTAAATGGTAGGGAATTAGACCCAAAGCAGCAAAATTCTATCATTAGACCAACATTGTCTTGTGAATGCTTGGATGAACTTGCCTCATTAAAAACAATGAAAGGACAATGGCACAGTGCTGAGGCCCTGTGCAAAAATACCAAAAGGTGGGTCAAGACACAGCAGCAACTGAGTGACTGGGTACAGAACACTGGTGAGGAAGTGGTTGATGTCTCTTCGGACTGTGACAGTCTTTTCTCAGTGGACTCCCTCTCGTCAGCATATGCTACGGCCTTAGCAGAGCAGTTGAAACAAGAGGACAGTGAATCTAGTGACGCAGAGACTGAAGAAAGTCAGATGTCTAAGGACTCACTTATCAAGGAAAGTTGTGGAAAGAGGGTTTCCTCCCTGTCTCAATGTTTCCTGTCCTCAAACTATACAAAATCAACTCCCCATAATGAAGAAATGGAAGAATCAAAAGAAATGCCTGCAGAGGTTTTCTGGAGTTCACTCGGGAGCAAGGTAGTAAAAGATAAAGAGACTCAAGAAGGAAATGAGACTTCACATGTTTTACCAGAGTCCAAACACTCAAGTGAGGTCAGTGTCAAAGAGACAGAGACTTTATTTACAGATGCATGGTCCTCCACAGATGCAACAGATAGTCCTAGGTGTAGCGTTTCGGATGCTTTATTAAAACAGGTGGTATATACATCAACAGATGGTGGTAGCAGTATAGATCATTTAAGTCTTGATCTATCCAGTAAAGTAAATAAGCTTGATGGCCAAAACTCACCCTGTCTCGAAATTGAAGAGTTTGGAATTGCAACACTCAAGGAACAAAGTCATATATTTTCCGAAAAGAATATTAGCTTTGATTGTGACTCTAAATCTTGTTCCGCTACTCTGAAAGAGTGGAATAGACTGTTAGGTAACTGTGAGACAACACCCTCTTCACAAACGTCTGAGACTATTATCAATCACATGCAATGTACAAATATACCAGTGCCACCTGACATCAGTCCTTTTAAAAGTATGGTCAATGCTTATTGTAAAAATACAGAAAGTACTTCAGAATGCACCTATATTAAAGCTGCTGATAAGGACTTTAAAAGCAGCAACTATCCTGCAACAGCCCTGAAAATAAGTACAGAAGAAACACAGTCTAAAGAGTGTAAAGATACTTGCCCGGTTGCCAGTGACCAATCCATAGACAACAATGCAGTCTCAATCTCTGAAGAATCTATAGACGTTCAACAGTCTGAGAATGCCTTCCAACCTGTACCTGAACAATTCCCCAGAGAACAGCTCTTATGTTCCCATGAATTGAAGAAAGACTTCTTACATGTGTTGCAAAGCAGGATTGAACGTATACACCATGTGGGAAAAGTGGTCACTGGTAAAGACTTGGAACATGATCAAGGTGTAGATGATTACTTATTCAAAGACGATTGTAGTAAGTTAAAGAGTGCTCATGAAATAGTTGAATGTGTTCAGCTGGATCAGGAATCTTGTAATGGTCAGCGAAATCTATCAAGAAAAAGAAGCAAAGAGTCTCATGATGCAGGTAATCAGAAAATACCAAAGATATGTAGGAATGAATTACTTGCTCAATCTGATTTACTTGTAGAATACAAGTTAAAGGCTTCTTGTAACAACAAAGACTCGGTCAAGAACCTGCCATCAGAAGAAACTGATGTGTCAGTCAGTTCAAGCGGCTTACAATCAACCTCGGTTGTGAGTAGCTCCAAAATGTTTAATAACGGTGTGAATCCTGCTGCTAACTTAAAAAAACCAAAAATATCCAGCTATATTTTAAATGAAAGCGAAAAAAAATTGGAGGAAGTTCTAGACAAAGAGGTGTTGAATAATAGTAAGTTGCATAATATTTGCCCTACCATAAATGACAAGATATCTGAGGTGGTAAAAGAACATCTGGATATGTCTTTTAAAGTAGATGGTAAATATATTAATGAAACACCGGAGACAAACATAACAAAAAAGTCAAACGACACTGAAGACCTTAACATTCAGCCCAAGGATGTAATTACAACAGAAGGCCCACAAACGTTCTCATGTGTGACAAAGTCAGTTATTATTGACCACATCACCACTGAAGAAAATACAAATGGCTATGTCAGAGAAAAAAATATTAGCGAAAGCTGCTCGACAGAGAATGAAGTTGTTTTAAAGCATTCAGCAACTGAGTTAATGAGCAGCGGTCGTTTATGGCCACTGACAGATGTTAGTGTGGAAGCAGGATATTTAGACAATCATAATGAGAAACTAGAAGAGTTGAACATTGTCAATAGAACAGGTTTGGAAATTAAGGCACCAGACACTCTTACTGTTCTATGTGTGAAGCACAATGAGATTTGTCTAGATTCTTTAAATGCTGGACACTGTAAAACTAATCCACTAGTATTATCAAGTCTTAAAAATGTTACAAAAGCTGACATCTTAAAAGATGATGATCATCATCAAAGGGCACCCATCAACAAACCACTAATTACTAATCCTACTTCTGCAGAGATTAACCAATGTGAATCTGATATTCCATCATCTTCACAAGGAAAGACATGGCTTCAGCATAAATACAGTGGTGCTGCAGAGAGCACAAAGGAAATTGATGCTGTTCAGAGTTCAAATCAATGCTCAGAAGGTGTGGTGGACCACATTGCTTCAGATCTAAATATAAAGGCTGCTACCAGTAACTCTATAAAAGCTAGCGAAATAAATGTACCTAATGAGTTTCACCAGTGGATGGGAATTTGTAATTCAGAATCAATACCTACGACTGAAATTGAGAAGGAAAACTTACCTAATACTCACAATGTAATTGAACATTTTCAAGCCAATTTGTCTGGACTTCAAAAGCTAGCTTCTCAAAACTGTTTAGAAAAGCACATAGAAGAAAATGCATTTGCTCAAGAACTTCCTGCTCAACAGAAAGCAAGTTCTTCCCATGAAAGAAATGATGAACATTTGAAACTCAAATACAGCACCAGTGTTGAGGAACTAAACAAACAGACTACTCTATCTAAGTTAGCTCAGCCTCTTGGGAGGTTCTGTTCTCCAGAGCTACAGAGAGACAATCAAAGTCAAATCAGCCAAAGGGGTATAGTGAGCAGAAAAGTGTATAGTTGTTCCCAAACAGAACCCATTTCAGTTAGTGATGAACAACCAAATCATTGTGGATCCAAGAATCAGACTGTGAATCAGACAATGAATATTCAGAAAGAAAAGGTGCACAACCATCAACTACAGTGTCATCAGTCATCCATTGTCCCTGACCATGATATGAGAGAGGTCATGAAATCAGATTCTGATTTTTCAACCAATGTAAACCCAAAGAACCATGTCATTACTGAATCAGCTGATGAAGAAATAGCGTCTACCGGATTGGGTCATTCTAAACACTGTAAGATTAATGATGACAGTCCCAGAGTAAAACCGAAAAAATACAGAAAAGCCCATTTTACAGCTCCTCCAAATTCATCCACAGACTCAACACCTGATTCATCCATGGATGAAATTGCCAAAATAAGAGTCCGTAGATGTATCTTGGCGAAAAATGGAAAGCCAACTCCTGGAACACAGAATTTGGTCACAGAAAATAAACATATATTGTCTAGTGAACAAAGTCAGTCATCTGTAGATAGTTCAGGGTCAAGATATTTCAACTCAATACATAATCAGTCTCTTGGATCTGGCGCAGATCTTTCATGCTTTCATGCTGAAGTCACAAAAGATGTTCCACTTGATGTAGTCAAGCAAACAAATGGCCTCACACAGAGGCAACATCATCTTACTTCTGAACTATTACAAAATATAAGTGTTTTGTCGAAAGCTGATGAAGCTTCAATTCCAATCAATTCCTCCAATAAACTGAAAGGTGCAACATCATCTGAGAAGAATTCCATCCAAAATAGAGAACATGTGATACATTTTGTTTCAAGTGACATCAATCCATTCACCCATACTAGAAAATATGATAACTTACCTAAGGCCAATCAGAAAAACCAGGCATTCGGAAGTAATGTTAACATACCCAGCCAGATCTGTTCAGACAAAGGTATGACAAGATGTTACAGTGTTGACAATGGCTTGAATTTTCAGAATTCCCCCTTTAATTCTCATCTGAGCACTTACGCCATGCAAAAACAGCTCTCCAGCACATTAAGTACCTCTGATTCCAAAGAACACATTTCCACAAAATCCCAGATGGAGGAACTTATTAACACTCCAATAATTAATCAACGGAAGACCTTATCAACTTCAAACATTGACAGTACATATAACTTGGGACATGACTCAGGTAAAACAGCACATAAGGTTCAAGAGAGTAGACAGGGCTTCTTCAGCAAATGTGACCATGGAACACAGACTGTCAGGTTTGATAACCTGAGGAAAAACAATAGACACCAGAGAAGCATCACACAGGTCCCTGTGTCTGGATCATCAATTGGAAAATCAACCACTTGGGCAAGCCTTCAGAATATGTCTGAACATCTTTCTGAATTGATTCACATTACATCTGACCTTCTGGGGAACATTCAGTGTATGAGGACAGAAGAAAAATGTTTCAAATATGTGCATCCAATAAGGACTGGCAGTAAAGTCTTAAATAGGCACCCTGGTATGCATGGCAAGAGTGACAGCTCCACTCAAACTGCTGTAAATATTGGTATCCAGACAGAAGACTTTCCACTCACTCTTAACAACTTCCCACCTGTAGAAAACACCAAGCTTTGTAGTACACCAAAGCAAGTTGGTGTTGTTAGTTCCTCTAGTAATCAATGTGACCATGAGCAGCCATTTGTATCTGTTAAAAGTATGCCTGATTTGCATTCTGAAAGGTCACATCAATCTAACCGGCTTGCAGACAGGTTAGATGCCTTAAAGGTGAATCTTGGATCCAATCAAAACAGGTTCATCCCCAAGGTCTTAACTTCTGATAAATCCGACCATGTAGGTAATAATTCTTCGTCCAACTCTGTGGAAGTTTGTGCCCAAAGCAAATATGCCACTGACATGTTGGGAAGAGAGAATCGACTTCAGAAAAAGCCAAAAAGAAGACCTGATAAACAAGCTCTGTTTATAGACCGTGCTTCCTCACCCATTCTAACAGTTGACATTCCAAGATGTTCGCAAAAGGGAAAATCTGCTCAGTATTTGTCCAGCCAGAATATATCTACAATACACAATCCCACTGAGACACAATTCTCCAGTACTGTCAGAAATCCACCTGAAAATATGCAAGTCTCAATGCCAAAATCTCAACCGCATCATCTATTCACATATCAGACTATTAGGCTTAATGAAAAGAAATTGGCATCTTCTGTGTCTTTGGAGAATGTGACTCAATGCACAGATGCAGATGGGTCTTATTCCTACCCCATAACCAGCAAATGCTCACCCTCTGTCATAAACCGAAAACTTGATGATTGTAGCCAAAATGGATTACTTTGCTCAACACCAATTAATGAAAGCAACAGAACCACCATGCAGGACTATAAACCCAGGCAGCCAGAGGGTAACTTTAAGTCTTGGAGTGATCTAAGCAAAGCCACGTTTCAGGACCAAGAGGAAGACATCATGTCCGTCGCTCCGAGTGAATGCAATACAGACATCTTGGTTAGCATCGACCCATTTTCAGAAACCAGTCAACTCCATGAAGAACATAAGATTCCTGAAAACCTGCCCATGCACAATAAGTTTACCAACTGGTCAGGTATTGGCAGACATGGATCAGTGAGGCTCATCAATAAATACAGTCAAGCTGTGAGCAAGGTGAATATAAGCCCAGATAGTATTCAGCTACATTTAGCAGAGACAGAGAGTCTTTTTGAGAGTGCCAGTCATAAACCAGAGTTTTTGGAAGGGGATCATGGATGCAGCAGAGAAATTGTGAAACTGCGGAAGGAGCGAGAGCAGATATTGTCCTCACTGCATCTAGACTCGCACTATGGTCTTGGAAAGATGCCCCGGTCCAGTTCCAGGGTTGAGCCCACCCACTCTACTAAACAGCAGCTGTATGAGAGGTGTGTATTTCCATGTATTTTTATGTTTATAGGGGGCAGGCAACATTAAAAATGTTGGGATGTTTACAGCTCTAATGAATGTGTTTTAATGAAATTGTAACTTAGACACAGAAGGAGTATTGATAGTTTGAAAAAAGAAAGAGAAGCACATCTTCAAACATCCCGTCGGGCTCAAAGTCTTTGCCCCAGCAAGTATGCAGACTCGTCAACTCACAAAACAGAACGACCTCAAAGAACTTTGAATCTACCAAGCCAGCAAAGGGAATATCTACAGCAGCTACGCAAGGAAGTAGTGGAGATGAGCAGGTATATTGCTATTTTTCTTACTCATTATTGTTCTCCAATCTTTCTAAGATGCATAAAGTGTGTTTGTAGGGTGTGGTTGAAAACCTAGTCAGCTCCCTTGCTGTCTTACACTCTACATAGTCAGCTCATTAATAGAGATTATTCTAACTTGGACCAAGTTATTCAAACACACTACTTAGACAGAGATTAATAAGTTTAGACAGTTAGCCTCATGCCATTCAAACCAATGGGATAAGGTGGCACAACTCACTAACATGTCTCTCTGTGAACTAAAAATGTCACTGGCAAGGAATGAATAAAATGTGAACACCTTTAGGTTTCCTAAAATGAACAACTGGCATTTGTTTTACCTTCCTTTCCTATCATAATCTGGCTGAGACATGTTGTGAAATCCTGGGCAATTTACCTGCTTGGTCCATAAACAATTGGTTTATGTAATTTTACTGATTAAAAAGTGAAGGATTTACACAGTTCTGTAAATGTTTCATTGAAGTGTTTTAAATAATTTGCATTTACATTTACCATAATTGTAAATAAAAATCCCTTTCAACACAAATGTTTTGATTTAATAAAACCAGGTTCAATTTGCCCCTCAAAAGCTGTGATCACTTTCATTAACTTTGTACATCCACCCTAAGAATATGTAAAGAATATGTACCAGTTTGCAATTGTCTGTACATCTAATCAAACCATATGCCACTTTTAAAGAGTGCCTGATCCACCAAAAGGAGAGTTTCCAGCTGATATTGAAATTCTGCTGCGTGACTACAGTAGAGCGCGTGAGGAAGCGAAATCGGAGATTGCCATGGCACGGATGCGGCTACGTGAACGGACGGAGCGGGAGAAACGGAGATTAGAGCAACAGGCTTTCGCACAGGCTTTGAAGGTATGTGAAAATGAAAAAGAAAACAAATGTACTT
>JAYDZG010000011.1:9253616-9269228 GCA_034509265.1 Microcambeva bendego
AATGGGTCCAAACGTAAAAGTTATTACGGCAGAAAACGCGGGTTGAGAGGGTGTATGAACAGACCCTGTGGGTTCTGATAAGAGGATTCCCGCTGAGAGAGGGCGCGTCATTCTCTGATAACACCTTCTCTGCCACCACCTGATATAAGGGACGCAAGCTCAGTTCATCAGCTTTGGGTTTGCAGTGGGTTGTTCATTAAGCTTAATGTTCAGATGTCCAAATGCTTCTGACCATAGAACAAAGCATATTTAACAAAGCATATTAGCATTGTAATTAAAAAACTAAATATCTTAAAAAATTTAATAACTTTAATTCAACAGAAAATATTTAATTTCAGATATATTCATTAAATGTCATGATCTGAATAAATGATATCCTTTGATCAATGATGTTCAGCTTGACTTTTGTGATGTAATGACCAATTAAGACAGATTGAAAGCTTAAAGAGATTATTTTAACCCTTAATATATGTTGTAGATTTTATAATAGTGGTGGCACATACTGTATATTAGTGTAAGTGCATTACAGTCCCAGGGGATAAAACCTCACCGTTAACCTTTGTCTTAGTTTTCACTATGTTGGTGTGTGTTTTCTCTTGGAACTCTATGAAACTTTTTCTTCAAAATTTGGATAAGCAACTGTAATTTACCCCTTGGTTGTATTCCTGATGCCATCTATTGCCAAGCTCCAAACCTTGTTCAAACCTCCAAAGCCTGAAGTGCAAACATTGATGGTTGATAAACGAAGCACCCATTTAATGTAGTACATAAATACGTAGTGTGTGACGAAGATGTTTGTAGAGTTACATGTTATTTTACTCTGAGGGGGTTGCCCAGCCCAAGTGGGAAGATAAGGATAGGAAAAAGTAGCATGCCACTCATAGATAGAGCTATCAAAGCCCCCTAGGTTAAGCCAGCGTTCCCTAGACGTACATACACAGTCACATTATGAATCAGTAATGCCACACAGTATTTTTAATATGGTTGTTTATTGTAATTAGAGGTAGCCGTGGCCTGGTGGTTAGAGAACTGGGCTTGTGATCAAAATGTTGCTGGTTTGATTCCCAGAGCCGCCAGGTAACGACTTAAGTGCCATTGAGCAAGGGACCTAACCTCTAAATGCTCCCTGGGCGCCATGGCTAGGGCGGCCCACCTCTCCGTGCATGTGTTTTAACTGCCCTCTAGTGTTCACTAGTGTGCAAATGTGTGTTTTAATGCACGGGTTGGTTTTAAATGAGGAAAACGAATTTCACTGCACAGTGATAAAAATCAAATGGTAAATCTAAATAAAAAATCTAAATCTGATTTTTAAGAATTTAGAATACACCACACGCTGTCCTGCGCCTTTTAACCCATTCTGTGAAGTGAAACACATCCATATACACTAGTAAACACTAGGGGGCAATGAGCACATGTGCACCAAGGGAGCAATTAGGGGTTGGGTGCCTTGCTCAAGTGCAATTCAGCTGTGACCTGTCTGGGAATCGAACTGGCAACCTTCCGATTACGAGTCCACTTCTCTTACCACCAGGCCACGGCTGCCACCTAATGAGTTCAATTATTAAACCTTTTGAAATAAATAAGAATGTGGTGATGCCAATAAGTCAGATCAATTATATTTTTATCTTTCAAGATAAAAGACAACAATAATAGTTATTTATAATGGCATGTCTTCACTTAGGAAGATCTTTTGGGAGAAAATAAATTAGTATCATTGTCAGGCTATTATAATTTTAGGATTGTATGTACATAGTGAAGTAGATAGTTCAGTGGGTGGCACTGACGAAGTTCCTGGGTTCCGGATCGTTCCTGTGTGGTCCGGCTTCCTCCCACTGTCTTGTCCCAAAAACTTTCAGCCAGGTTTATAGGTTCCTAGCCACTAAGATGCCAAAGCCTTTTTAAATGAAAAGATGTAGTGATGCCATTGAGTCAGACCAGTTCAATTTTAATCTTTGGAGACAAAAACAAAAATCAATGTTTGGTAGCAGTTATTAATTTTGGCAAAGGTTCTATTATTTATCATAAAAACTATGCTTTAAAACATTGTCTTAGTGAGACACTACTTTACATACATTGCTGTATCTTTACTTACCACTTTATCCTGGTCAGAGTCACAGGGGGTACAGAAATGTAGGAAACATTGGGTGCAACATAACTCAGGCAGTCCATTTCAGGGCACCATACACTTCTCATTCACAAATACAATTTATTGTCTGCTCATCTTTCTACTGGCATGTTTTCCCAGTAGCCTGAAGTATCCAGGGAGAATTTACTTATTTTATTAACCACTTCATTCTGATCAGAGTTGTGGTTGGTCTTGTAAACCAAGTCAGTGGAAGAATTTACCGTTGGGAAGCTATCTCATCCATAAATAAAAAGGATGGAAACCTCCATATGTGTTTTTAAGACTGTGAAGGGAAACTGTCTAATTCAATGATGCAAACTTGTTATAGCCATTTAATTAGGTTGATTTTTAGTGGCGGTGTACATCATTATATTTGACTTCTTAGACTCTACAATTCTGAAACAATCATTCATATAGATCAGTCGTCCAGAGAACTACAAGAAGAGCCATAACATGCCATAAATGCCCCTTGCATTAAGTCATTAATGTATGTTTTCAGTATATGATGTAGGATTTCATGTGTTGACATGACATGTGAATCTAAAAAAAAATGATTATTGACAGTGAAGTGAAAAAGCAATGCAAGCTAATTCCCTCGCCCCAGACTTGTGCACTTTGTATTTAAGTAGTGGTTGAGAGGCTGATAGGAAGCCATAAATGCTCATCATTTATGGTCTGAAAATGCTGAAGTAATGGCAGTGTTTTGGCAGGGGGCCCTTGCTTACATTCATGGTTTTGAGAAGACTGCACACCAAGTCTGTTTGCATTTCACTTTCTAGTCTGATTTGCAATGAATTGTTTTGCATTGTTTTGCATTGTTTTGTCGAATTCACACTGTATTAGCCATTACAGATAAACATAGACCAGCAGTACGCTCTTTGTTCTTCAGATTTGAACAGTAGTTAATGTTTTATTATTTCTGATAATAGTACTGTAATTATGTACTGTGCATGAACATTGATGATCTGGTAGTTGGTAAGTATGTACTGTACTTCTTAACCATGGCTGGCATTTGAGAGATCCTTTTATTAAAATGTGCTCATTCATCATTAGCTTGTTGAACACCCTATTTCATTCATTTGGGAGTGCCTCAGTACAAATGTGTGCTTGTTCTGTTAAAAGCTTATGATTTATTGTATACAATTGATTTTATTTATGTATTAGCAATACAACAATTGAACTCTGCAAATAGTATGGATGTTTATATATTTTTGGCTATGTATAGTAATATTGTTGTGAACATTACTATATAATGTAGCTAATATTACTATTAAATTGTAGCATGGTAACTTTATATACAAACTTGAATGTTTGTCTGACTGATTTATTGCTTTTTGGGGATGTAAATATGGAATTTCAGAAACATTGTTTGGCAGAGTGGTGTAGCACCTTTGTCCTTGAGTCACGGGTTTAAGTGTCACCTTTGTTTTTGACATGTTCCTCTTGTGTGTCATTGTGGGTTAGCATTGAGTGAGTTGGCGGTTTAGCTAGTTGTGGAACCTAAGAAGCACAGTGTTCTTCATTATGAGATCTCATTTTTAGTTTGTCTTTATATTATTGAAGTCCAACAAAATGCCCATTTAAAAGCTTTAAATGATGAATTCTTATTTCTCTTTTTAGACCTTCATTCGCCTGGTTCTGCTGTCCCCCTCGGGCAGCCATGACTTCCACCACCGACTTTGACAATGTGGATATCACCCAGCAGTACAGCCGGATCAACACACGCTTTGAGCTGTCTGATGAGGAGTTAGACAATGACAATAGCACTGCCCGGATCTTTGAGCGTTCGCGCATCAAAGCACTAGCAGGTAATATTTCTGTATTTAATAAATGTGGCGATTCTTCATGTTAACCATCTGTTTATACACACAAGCTTTCCATACATGCTCTTCTCCTCCCCCTTGACTTTTGCATCCAGCAAGCTAGGGTCTAGGCCACATGCCTAACGTGCTTTTGTGTGATGGAGCTGGACAGCTGCCCTGCCTGCCTGTGCTTCGGGCAATGTGTGCTTGAGTGCCTGACACACTTGTGGGGTAGCTGTTCAGAAATGAAATCCTTAAAATAGCTTGTTGCAAGGTCGCCGATATGCAAGTGCTCTAGAATACCGATTAAACTGAATAGCTACATGATGTAGACAAGTACAGTAGAGCAATGCTGTGGGTGTACTTCATTGTAAACATTGAATACGCTTGCAGGTGAATGTTTGGGAACCTTTTTATATTTCCTATTTACTATTTAATAAGACCTGATCATCAAAATAGTAATATATAAGAATGGTGATTCAGACTCCGGTGTATATGTTGCACACAAGTGAGTCATTTAAAGGGTTTCTGATTTTGTGTGTTACTAAATCATCTGTGAAGTGTGGCACATGGGCAGATTGATTGTTTAGCTGTATCAGTGCCCGTGGCATTAACTGATAGAAAAATTGACAACACCTTTAGATATTTATCATAACATCTTTTGGCCAATAATTGTGCTTGAATTGTTCTGATCATTTTGTGCAATTAAATCAGTGGTACCTTGTAACTCAGCGTCTCCAAAACTTAAAATACCATTAATCAGAGATGTGTACCCTTAAACTCACATTTCCCTCAAACTCAATGTGTTCCATGTTTATTTAACTGTATTTATTTTTTTTATTTAATTTCATATTACCAATGAACAAACGCTTTGTTCAGCACTTGAATTGTGCGGCACAGTAAGACGTCTATCCAGTGCACAATACAGGGCTACATTTCCAACCGTCACTTGTTGTTTAGAACAATAAGTAACATTATGCCTTCCACATGCGATTTTGTCCCAAAAATCAACCCCATTATTTTATATTAGCCTAAAACACATCAACACCACTTCCAGAAACAGTTGATGTTAAGTTCTAAGGTAGAACTGTGTCTATTTAAGCTTATTCTCTATAACATCTTGATGATTATGAAAACAGTACATTCATGTCTTGGCCAAAATTGGAAAGAAAAAACAACTTATTACCTTATGCATAAGGCTCTACCTTGAGTTAACAGGATTGCAAATCTCACTTGAGAGTAGACGGTGTCAAACATTTTAACATTTGTTGCAAGGTTCCTGTGTCTTTAAAGACCCAAACAAGAGCGTGAGTTAGATCTGTAAACAAGATGGTGAATTGTGCTGAGAGCTGGTGGGATGTTCTCAGCATGTGCACTGATCTTTCCTTAATGCAATTAGAATTTCCTGACTGAGAGCAGAAATGATCAGGCAAATGCAGAGCAAGAAAAGGATTCACATACAGATTTTAAAGTTGGCCTTAAGCAGGTGGAATAACTAGCTGGGTATCTTACACTTACACGTTTAATAATCTATATTTATGCCAGTTTAAAAACACAAACACTGAAAGCCAGATTTTCAAGCTCAGACGTGTACAGCATTTGTTAATCTATTTTGTTGGCTCGGAGATCCCATCGATTTTACTGCTTTGTGTACTTGTGCAAAGGAAAAAGTGTGTGAGGATATATTAAATGCATGAGATGTGCATTGGAGAACCACTTCAGCCCTTACTCCACCTTAAACAGGAAGGGAGGGAGAGTGAGAGATAGACAAATGAGAGGTGGGACCTAATAGAGAAGGAGGAAACTGGTACTCTTTGTATTACTCGGATCATCTTGCAGTGCTGGCGGGTAAATGACGAGCAGCCCGTGTCTGTGCCCTGCCATGCCTGTGAGCCAGAGCCAGATCTGTGAAGTGAAACTTAGCCTAAAGACCAGCAAAGAGGTCAGTACTATTCACCCCAATACATACTCCATGGGGAAAGAGCTCACCATTCGTGTCAGCACCCCTGCCTCTCGAAGCAGGAGCACACCACCTGTGTCAAGAGCCCAGCAAAATGCCAAGAAGATACCACCTAAGACAAAAAACAATGGACCTACCACACTGGAACCTAAGAATTTGCAGAAGAGGAATGGTACCTTACTGCACATTTCACCAACTACAGCCTCTGTCACACCCTCGGCTTCCTCCTCATCTTCCTCCTCATCATCCACCGGCACCTCTAAACTGGCACAGCCCTCACCACCTAAAAAACTACCTTCATCATCATCATTTTCTTCTCAGAACCTGAAACGTACTCGCTGGCTTAGCTATAGTACCTCGAACATCTGCTTCAACTCCATCTTAGATGGACGATTCAGACAGCTTCAAGGTAGAGTTCTTCTTTGCCTGCATACCCGTCCCACTCCTTCCCTGAGACCATGGGCACCATCCGTTTGCAAGCCCCTACTCCCTGTATCCTTGTTTTGTTTAAGGAGGGAGATGTGCAGTTGGCTGGTTTGGTGAGTTGTGTTTTTAGAGATGATTCAAAAGGCTTGAAGCTGTTTTTTTTGCTTGGTATTGTTCTTCATTGCATTTGCTTACTATTTGTATTTGTATTTGCTGTTTACCAGTGTGACAGTTTTCTGATTTTTAATGCACTACTACTGTTGTGTAAACTCTGGTTTATGAGTTTTTGCAATGGCTTTCATTGATTGGGGTTTAGAAAGTTACTTTACTAAAATATGGTCCAAGAATTTGACACCGGACCAATTTTGTTAAGGTTTAATGCTGTAAATAATTAAGCACATTTGTCAAACTAAATAATTTTAAAACCTCACACAAGGTTTCTAAAACAATGATTTAAAACAACAATCATTTTTTAAAAAGTCTGGTTCAGCATATGATGATCTTACAGTTAACGTCTAGGTTAGCTTTTGCATCATGTAACACAATTTTTTTTCTATAATTCATTTTTTCATTTACAAATGTGGTGGAGCATCATGTTATGGGATGCTTTTAGTGTGTGGTTTGAATTGTGAGATGGATGAATAGTCAAAGAACTAGAGTTCACCTTTCAACAACACCTCTCAGCTAAAACAACACTGAACACATTTCAGAGTCTGCCCAAAAGCAAACTTGTACAAGTGGCTTGTACAAAGTATTTTTACATTTACATTTTCATCCAAAGCGACTTACATTTATGGCTAAACACAATTTTTGAGCAATGGAGGGTTGAGGGCCTTTCTTATGGGCCCAACTTGGTGGTGCTGAAGCTTGAATCAGTGATCTTCTGATTACTAGCTCAGTGTCTTCACCACTAAGCCATCACTTCCCTAGACTTTTTTCCTGAAAAAGGTTTTCACTTCATAATTATGGATGATGTACAAACCCCATTGCAAAAATGCAGTAAACAATGAAATCTGCCATTTACTTTTAATTGAACAATAACAAAATGTTTAGTGGTTTTAATTCTATTTATTTAACATAGTTACATTTCGAAATGTATGCCTGCAACACGCTTAGTAAGCTGTGACACAGGCATTGTCACATTACCTTTTTATATTTTTTAATCAGTTGGGAATTATACTAATAATTGCAGTGGAATTTTTGCCCATCCGTGTTGTAAACAAGACTTTAACGGCCTAACAGTCTAGTCACCGTTGTCCGATTCTCCTTTTCTCCCAGTAGCAATTTCACTTCATCAAAACATTCTCTTACTAATCCCAAAAGTCCTTCTGGAAATACTGCCTTCGTACTTGTTTACCTTGCAGTTAGCATTTAGGTATATGCATGAATAAACATACTGCCTGTGTCTACAGTGTTGATGCTGGTGCAAAACACAGGCTTACTCCATACAGGAAAAAATCCATCAAAATAATTATTCAATCGTGTGTCGCTTGAGCTTGAAATGAGGTTTGAACTCAATCTGATGTAGTACAGATGACACCTGAAAGAGAACAATGTTTAGCAGTTGTTTAGAGTTTAGATTTAGAGTTTACATTCCTCCACGATGGGCCGGTTCATGTAAGAGCAGTCAGAAAAATGCACTTGAAGAGGCTGGATGAAAAATGCAAGTGTTGTTGAATGCATGTCTGGAACCCCGCTTTTATACTGCATGCTGTGAAGTTTTCACTGGATAATTAAACTTTCCACCTGTCAGATAGTACAGGAGTTTATCCAGAAATAATATACATTTGTTTCTCTACTTCAAGTGTACATCATGTAAAATATGCTGTCTATAAACATGAAAAAAAAATCTTCACAATACAGTATATACAACAATGAAGTAGCTTGAACATGAAGTAGATTATTTCTGTTTTGTTGTGCATCCATTTATATTTTTTATGTAATACTGCAAAGATGTTTTTTTTAAATGTAGATTTAGCATTTACATTGGATTACCTTAATTGTATATATCGTCATGTTTTAAAGTAATTTTCAAATTACTTCATTTTCAAATGTCTTGAATATCATTTTTTAATGAACAGATACAAATCTGAATATTGACGTTGCCAGACAGTAACCACTGTAAAATCTGTAGTGTTTTTAGTCTTCTTTATTGGCTAGATCTCCATTAGGTCTCACATTTCTCCTTCCACTCTCGATCTGTCTGAATTATCCATGTGCACTGCCTTTTTGCACAGTTAAACCTATAACTTAGTCTTATCTGAGTTGTCTTGGTCCCACAAAAATAGCCAACTCTAAATAGAACAGTTGTTCATGTGGCACATTTTAGATTCAGACATTTTTAAAGACAGAATTTAGAATTAACTCCACTCAGATCTAGGTTTGACCACCACTGCACAGAATCTATCTTTTGACTGTTATTTAGCATAGGTATTTTTATTGGACCACACCATTGTTTTCGACAAATATCTTACAGGGATTTGTGTCAACAGTCACAATAATGTACTGCTCACAAATCATACCAGTATTATATAGTTGGTCAGTAGGCTTTAATGTTAGGTATTTTCTTATGCTAGCTAATGTAAATACAAAAATATGATTTTATGTTTATCAGTGTTAATATGAAATACTGTCAAATTCAGTTATTCAAACCACACCTCATCAATGAAATCCCAAAAAGCAGGGACAGGGATTCGACTTGTAACAATAGCTGCGTTTGATTTCGACAGCCAGTAAAATCGCATTGCAAATACAGAATTATTAATAGTTAATAGTTAATAATTAATAGTTTAACATCAGTTCAACATCATTGTGGTCTGAAACTATAATAACACCCAGAGCAACATTTTAGAGCAGGAAGATTCCATAACAAAATGACCTTGTAATAATTCCAAAGAAACTCCCTGGTGACGAACATGTTTTGTTGTCATAAATGTTTAATCTCTGGTTTTTGCTCTAATGGCAGGGTACTGAATTTAACATAGATTAAATTGTCGATTGGTTCAAATTGGCAGATATTTTTCATAATTTCATTGTAATTATTACACATAATTTTTCTATCCAAAATTTTGTTACCCCTACTCTGAAGGGTTAGAAAGCACCTGACTGCACGCCACTGATTAAAGTACAAAACTTGCTTTAGTTAAAGGAAAATAAATGGAAAACCATGGAAGGCTAATGCCTCATAGCCTCAAGGGCATTGTAGAGCTCAAGCTTAAAAGCACAATTCCTCACTCCAGACTCAACCATGTTCTAATGCTTTCAGTTCTCTCTCTCTCTCTCCTGTCCTATTGTAGCTACTGCTTAATTTTGTAACAGAATTTTGTATATTTTTGGAAGAACTCGAATTAAACAGTAAAAATCCAGAAGATAAAAAAGGCATTTAAATACATCCAAATAATATTTATAAACTGCACAATTGAACCCAAGTACTCCTAAATGACCTTACAGATGTGCTTTGTCTAGTAGTTTCTTGAAACTGCTTTTGTAGCAGACTTAAACTAATGATGCTTGCACTTCATACAATTCTGGCTTGACTATAAATTTGACTGGATGTGCTAATAAAGCAGTTTTAGTGTATTTTAAATGGCTTATATTTAATAATTCACTGACATAAATATTCTTAATTTTCCTCTACTTGTGATGACCATGTCATTCACAGTAGAATGCTGATATTCTAATGTTTAAAGTTTAAGTAAATTGAAATTTCTAATAAAAATTGTCGATAATCTAAATGTATTAAACAGTAAATATAAACAATATGTGAGAACATTAGACTTAGCCAATAGTGAAATGGTCTTTGAATGTTTAGTTGAAAGATTCAGCTTTTGGCTAAGGTTAAATTTTACATTTTGTACCACGTTTATTTCAGCAGTAATTAAAACAAAAAGCAGATGATTCAGACAAAGTCCCTGAGTAAACCCTGTATAATTACCTAGGGTTATGTTAAGGCCATAAATCATTGTTAAAATCAAACATATGGACCAGATCAGCAAATAAGGATATGTTCTTCTGGAACATGCTAGAATAGCTTTATGAATTCCTTTATTGTGCCCACCAGATGAGCGAGAAGCTGTGCAAAAGAAAACCTTTACAAAATGGGTGAACTCTATCCTGGCCAGAGTTAGCTGTCGGATTTCAGACCTCTATCTAGATCTGCGAGATGGAAGGATGCTCATCAAACTACTGGAGGTTCTGTCTGGTGAAAGACTGGTGAGCATCCACTGATACAAATAAGCTAAAGTTAATACAAATCTTATGTTAACATTGTACAAATGCACACTCATCCGCTAGCTTCTTTGTTTCTATTTTAGCCCAGGCCCACTAAAGGTCGAATGAGGATCCACTGTCTGGAGAATGTAGACAAGGCCCTGCAGTTTCTAAGGGAGCAGAGGGTGCACTTGGAGAACATGGGGTCACATGATATTGTAGATGGTAATCATCGCCTTATACTGGGCCTCATCTGGACAATCATTCTTCGCTTCCAGGTGAGCAGATGTATTCAATTTGGATAAAGTTACTAGTTATTTATGAGTGGATGAAGCATTAGCTATTATGTGTACACACCTTTATGGTGAAGGTTTGTGAACCCGTAAGAAGTGTTCTGGATTCAAAAGGAATTTAGACCCCGAACATGTTGTGAATTTGTTACATTTTGCCAGCTGAGTCAGATACAGTATATTGTCATTTCAGATACATACAGGTACATATTGAAATAAAACAAGGTTCCTCCTGGACCCCGGTGCAACACAGAACAAAAAGTGCAAACAATAAAATACACAGTGCAGATACACCTCTTTATGATAAATACAAAAAGGCCTATAATAAATACAAGAGACATTTCTAATCTAAATATTTCAGATCTAAACAAGTAATTAAAACAGACGAGATTAGATTAGAGATGAGACTCGATACAGTGCATTTTTTCAACTCCAACCACAATGACAAAAGTGAAAGCTAGTTATTTGAAAACTGAACACTTGGCTGCTGTGGGATTTGTGAGTAATTGAAAGTGAAATACTGAAAAAAATCTACCAGTGACCCCTGACCTTCGTCTGCCACAGTGTTTAGTGATGATGAGTTAATGAATATGTTTACAACTTGTACACAAGTGGTGGTTGCTGGTGTTTCAAACAGGGGAAGCTCATAGCCATAGTTAACAATATTAAACTTTAACAAGAAAATGTTGAAATTATGCTAAATTTAAACAAGAAAATACTTTTGTAGTAGTATTAGTAGTAATGTATGTACTAGCGTATTTTATTTAAACAATGAAAAATGGAAATGACCGAGTAATTTCACCAAGAAAATACAAAGAAATGGGTTGCAGTTTGTCTTTCGACTTCACTCGCAAAATCTTCAATGAGACTGTAGCTCCCAGTGATTAAGTGATGGTGTAAATCTCAAAATTTCGACAGAACCTACAATTATCTTGCAGAAGCTCTGCGTCCAGACCCAATAACAGCTACATTAACCCCCAGACATGTTCAGTGTTCAGGGGCAGGACAAAATTGTGGCATTTATACAATGACCAGCGAGTTTCGAACTAATGAAAAAATGTGAATCGATGCTCAGCTTCTACTGCTTTGATGCTACTGGAACAAACAAGAAGTTAACAAAACCGAGTATGTCGATTTGTGATAAGTAGCTGATTCTGAACGAAAGTCGTCAAGAAGAACGTGTTCTATCCCATTTCTAGGCAATTAAATAATATGAATCCAACTGTACATATTTGACTATTTGATTTTTGACTGAGCTTTCCTTGTAGTCATAGAGAAATCACCCCTGTTTTACATACATTACATTCTTTTTGTTATTATTCACACAGATTCAAGACATTGTAGTAGAAGTAGGACATGCTGATGTGACTGGTAAACAGGAGACACGCTCAGCTAAAGATGCCCTTCTACTCTGGTGTCAAATGAAGACTGCTGGGTAAATGTCACCAAATTAGTTTTTTAAATATTCATCGTGAATGGTGAAAATCTCTTTTTAATTAGATGTTTTTTATTTGGTTTTTCAAGGTACCCAAATGTTAATATTACAAACTTCACCACAAGCTGGAAGGATGGCCTGGCATTCAATGCACTTATACACAAGCACAGGTAGAGAACAAGACATTTTGCCTAATTGTCCGTCTAAAATGTACTGTCACAGTTCTTGGCACAAACAAGCTTTAATTATATTGTTTTCCCCCTAAGGCCTGACCTGATAGACTACGGAAGCCTCCAGAGATCCAACCCAACTCATAATCTGCAAAGAGCTTTCAATGTGGCTGAACAAAAACTTGGAGTCACTAAGCTACTGGACCCAGAGGGCAAGAAAATCTTCTCTATTACATTTTACATTTTCAAAATTTAAAAAGACCTTTTTACCAAAGCAACTTACATTACAGTTACAATATATAGTTTGAGCAATCAGGGTTAAAGGCCTCGCTCAAGGGCCCAACAACGGCAACCTAGCAGTGGAGAGGTTTAAACCAGTGATCTTCAGGTTACCCTAACCACTCGGCTATGACTGCCCAACATAAATACCAACATAAGACTTTTTAAATACATAACATGTTTATAATTTGTCATTTGCAGATGTCTTTACTGAGAACCCAGATGAGAAGTCCATCATAACATATGTTGTTGCCTTCTACCATTATTTCTCCAAAATGAAGGCTCTGGCAGTTGAAGGCAAGCGAGTAGGAAAGGTGAGAATAGGTCTGTTTTATATTAGTGTTTGATTTAAAAAAAAAATTAACGTCCACACGGCATGAAATTTTATATTTGATTAGATGTAAATGCTATTTTAAATAGCAATTATACATTTTAATTATTAATAATTTTACAACTAAAGCTTGAGCAAGAATGAGTTTCTCAAAGATCCTGCAAAGGAAATTACAGACTTTATGTGTTATTCTTCAATACTGACCTACTTAATTATATTCTGTTAATTTTGTTCTGTTTGCGAATTAGATGAACAAAACACATTAGAAATATGACAGACGAAATCTTTACAATTAATTACACTTTTTAATCATTTGGAAACTAATGCAGTAACTAAGGCAGATTGTAATATCAATTTACTGATGAAGGTCAGATTTGGATTACAGATTGTATTATGCATGACATGATACTCTTTTAAATGTATTCAAACTGCATTGTTTGTAATTTTGTAATTTCTTTTATTCTAAGGTTTTTATGAAATCATTATTATATTAGGGACTTTTGAGAATGTTTAGTAAAGGCTTTGTCCCAAAAGGTGCAGTGTTGACTCTGTAACTCAGAAGTTGAATGTGTAAAAGAAGACTTTGCTGTTGTTTAGGTGCTGGATCATGCGATTGAAACAGAAAAGATGATTGAAAAGTACGAGACCCTTTCCTCAGACTTATTGACATGGATTGAACAGACCATTATCATCCTGAACAACCGTAAACTTGCAAACTCTCTCACTGGTGTCCAGCAACAACTTCAAGCCTTTAACTCGTATCGTACAGTGGAGAAGCCTCCAAAGTAAGAGCACCATGATTATGATTTACATGTATTTATTCATTTATTTAATTTAACCAAGACTAATGTTAAAATGATTACACTTTTATCTACTAAGATTTCAGGAGAAGGGCAATCTGGAGATACTTCTCTTTACAATCCAGAGCAGGATGAGGGCCAACAATCAGAAGGTTTACACCCCTAAAGAGGGTGCTTTGGTGGCCGACATCAATCGGGTGAGACAATGTTCCAAGAATATCAAATGTTTTTATATCACAGACTATTTTCATTACTGTTACAATAGCAATACATTTAAATACAAATATGACAACACCATACACACTGTACATACAAGCATTAAATCATTTTTATTCTATTATTTAATTCAGGCATGGGAGCGGTTGGAGAAGGCTGAACATGAAAGAGAGAGAGTACTGAGAGATGAGCTCATCAGGCAGGAAAAACTTGAGCAAATGGCTCGTCGCTTTGACAGAAAGGCCGCCATGAGAGAAACCTGGCTTTTGGAAAACCAGAGACTGGTGGCACAGGTAAATGCACCTTATGAGAACAAGGTTTCAAAGTGCAGCTAAAATAACTACCAAATTGAATTACAACATCTATGACCCGGTCTAAAAAAAACTTTTCAGTGATAATTTATAATGCTAAAAAAATTGTGTCAAGGCCACACTACATAAGCTGATCTGAGAAGCAGAAGAGAGTTATTAGGTCCAATGATGCAATGTAGTGCACAATACCAGCTAAACACTAGGGTCCAAACCCTTGAAGAGCAATAGGATGAAATCATATTTAAAACCATTTAAGATTTTGTAACAGATAGTAATCTTCTTCTTCTTTAAAGAGCTTAAATTATCTTCTTAAATGAACAGACCATTAAAGGATTTAGTTAAATTTCAATTAAATGTCATTAAATGTCATTAACTGCGTAAAATAATATAAAGATAACACTTACATTTTTTCACAGTAAGATAGCCATAGGTTTGACTCCCAGGGGAAACAGTTTAGGTACTTTCTGCATTTTACAGTTTGCATGTTCTCCCCATGCCTTTATGGGTCAACTCAGCGAGCTCATGTTTCATAAACAGTCCAAAAACAAGTAGCAGAGGTGAATTGAGTGTGTTTGACATTTAATATTTATGGTAGCCTTTGTTACTTTGGTCCCAGTTCTCTGCAGGTCATTCATCAGATCCCTCAATGTAGTTCTGGAATTGTTGCTCACTGTTCACATGATAATTTTGACCCCACAGGATGAGATCTTGTATTGGGCCCCAGATCGAGGGAGTTTATCAATGGTCTTTATTTTCTCACAATTCTCCCACAGTTGATTTATTCACACCAAACCTGCTTGCCTAGTGTAGATTCACTCTTCCCAGCCTGGTGCTGGTCTAAAATTTTCTTCCTGGTGCCCTTCGACAGATATTTGGTCTTGGCCATGGTTGAGTTTGGAGTCTGATTGTTTGAGACTTTGGACAGTTGTATTTTATACAGATAACGAGGTCAAACAGGTGCCCTTAATACAGGTAACGAGTGGAGGACAAAGTTGTTACAGGTCTGTTAGAGCCAGAAATCTTGCTTTTTCTGTGGGTGTCCAAATACTTATTTTCCACCATAATTTACAAATAATTCCTTTTAAAAATCCTACAATGTGATTTCCTGGATTTCCCTCCATTTTGTCTCTCATAGTTGAAGTGTACCTATGGTGACAACTTGCACAATCAGTGTCTGACTAAGTACATTTTTGTCCCACTTTACCTCTTTAGTCATGAACGTGACCAAAGTGTGCAAAACCTGATGTTAAAATCCTAA
>JAYDZG010000011.1:9282701-9296421 GCA_034509265.1 Microcambeva bendego
TTCCAATACGTGTAGATTTAATCTCCAGTCCAGTTGGTGGCGGTAGTGCATCTTAAATTGGTCTGCCAACTGCCAATAAAATCATAAAAGGAACAAAAATCTGTTGTTTTTGTACTGAAGAGTATAATCTGTAAGTAAAATATTTATTCATGAATCACTCTTCATTTATTAACTACATTCTGCTTAATAAGAATTTAATAATAGTCTAATAAACATCACTGAGGATTTATGGAGCTTTAAAGCTTCTCATTTGAACATACGATCTTCTAGCGGCGCACATGATTCAGTACAGATGAACCGATTCAAATGATCCGAACAGATTCAGGATTTCTTTATTTTTAAATCAAACCTGTTTTTAGAAAGGCATCATAATTTAAAACGTTGTTTATATTTTTTTAAATGTTTTGCACGAACACATCGAGTTCTGTGAGCTTTGTTTGCAGCTGGTTTGTACAGTTTTTTGGTCACAGTCAGGTCAAAAGTTTAAATTTTAACCTATCGTCTTTACATTTCCATTTTCAGTAGTTTTATCCAAAGCGACTTTCAATTAGGACTGAATCCCAATGCTTAGGGATCCGACGGGGGCAGCATAGTGGTAGTGGGGCTTGAATCGTTGATCTTCTGATTCCTGGCTTGATGAACAATTAAATAAACAGTTAAAATTATAGGATCACTAAACTGTAATGATATATTCCAGAAAGATAGATTAAAGTGTGTGCGCTTACACTGTTCCACTGATCATGGAATCCTTAAAGTAAACTAAACACACTCAACACAAAATTATCACCGTAGTCTCACCATGTAACGAAGAGCTGTAAAATCTTTTATTAATGAATTTAATACATTTCAGATATTTACTGTAGACATTTGTCATGATGATTTTATTCAGTTGTGTTAACCACTTGAAGTGTCTATATTTCCCTTTTTGCCTAGAAACTCTTTAATAATGCAATCACCAGAAGAGGTACACAGCACCCTTGTGGATCTACAAAATGAAGGATTCCAAAAGAAACAGATTAAAAAGGAGGAAGAAGATGATAATTTCTTCTGTAAGTAAATCTGGAGCACTTGTGTAGTACAGTGTGGTTATTATTGGGGTAATTAGCCTAGTGGTTAGGTAGGTTGCTGCTGTTGGGCCCTTGAGCAACGCCCTTTACTCCTATTGCTCAGACTATAAACTGTAGCTGTAATGTTAGTCCATTTGGATGTAGACATCTGCTAAATGCTGAAAATATGTTAATGTAAAAAAATCTAAATATAATTAATCTGTAGAAATAATAAGTTTATAGGGGGATTAGAACCTGTTCTGTACAGTTCTGTGCTAATACACCCCAGTCTTAATTTCAGTTTTAATCTAACTAACATCTATTTGTGATTGTAAAACCAAACCGACCATTTTACATTTCCTCCAGTTGTTGATTTTCTTCTTCACCTATTGATGGAATTTCAGGTGAAGGAGATTTAATCCCTTTGGACCAACAGGATGAAGGCTTCCAGAATAATTGTCTGAAGAAGGAAGAACCTGAAGAAAAAGATGAATTAAGTAAGCCTTTCTTATCTTGAGCAAAATAATATTTAAATGAAGAGTCATTTGTCTCTGAAATCCTTCTAGTATTGTTTGTGACATAGTTTTAGTCGGTGCCACTGTATCTGAGCAATATAACATATTGGGGCCTACATCTGTCACTTCTGAATTTAGAATGCATTACAGTTTTCTTTTGAGATTTAATAACAATATTTGTTATTTATAATATTATAAATATATTTTTAAACCTTTCTGTTGCAGAAATTATCAATGATGTCTCTTGCTGCTTCTCTTCACTTACATCTACAACCCAAAATCACCTCCACAATCATATCAGGAGCTACGACCATGATAAATATGAGACTGTGGTTGAGATTAAAACTGAACATGAGAATCTGACATCTACCAAAAGCTTCAATAATCAGCAAACATCCTCTGGGTCTGTCAGCATTAACACAAACAAACAGAGAGAAGAACATGTCTGCTTAGATTGTGGGAAAAGCTTTAGGTACCTCAGAAATCTAAAAAAACACCAGCACATTCACACAAGAGCGGAACCTTATCAGTGCTCACAGTGTGGGAAGACTTTTAACCTTAAGAGTAATTTCAAAACACACCAGCACATTCACACTGAAGAGAAACCATATCTATGCTCACAGTGTGGGAAGAGTTTTAAGCGACAGAGTCATCTCAAATCCCACCAGCGCATTCACACTGGTGAGAAACCATTTCTGTGCCTACAATGTGGAAAGCATTTTAGTACACAGAGGGTTCTCAAAACCCACCAGCGCATTCACACTGGAGAGAAACCATATCAGTGCTCACAGTGTGGGAAGAGTTTCAATCAACAGAGTGATCTAAAAAAACACCAGCACATACACAATGGAAAGAGACCGTATCTGTGCCCAGAATGCGGGAAGAGTTTTAATTCACAGAGTGATCTTAAGAAACACCAGCGCATTCACACTGGAGAGAAACCGTATTGGTGCTCACATTGTTGGAAGAGTTTTAATCGACAGAGTCATCTTAAAAGACACCAGCACATTCACACTGGAGAGAAACCGCATCAGTGCTCACAATGTGGAAAGAGTTTTATTTCACAGAGCGATCTTAAAAGACACCAGCGCATTCACACTGGAGAAAAACCGTATCAGTGCTCACAGTGTGGAAAGAGTTTTAATTCACAGAGCTATCTTAAAAGACACCAGGAGAGAAACCTTATCACTGCTTGATAGGGTATTGATCTTTGGGTTTAACTAATCAATATTAACTTTATATGAAATTGGCACATACTAAGTTTCTTTGTGAAATACAGTTAATGACATTGTTTCAGCTTATTTCTGCTAATTTCAATTTACCTTCCTCTGACCATGAAGTTAGTCCTATACAATTTAAACATGTGAACATCTGTGACAAAATGCTATTGATTAAGAGTAATAGCATTACTTTCCCCTAACAGGGATAGGCATAATATGGACTTTGGTTTTGTTTCCTGCTACCTATATAAAACAAGGCATTCTTGCTATTAAATTGGAATAGCTCTTGAAATCCATCTCGGTGAATTCATTATCTTCCTGAGGGCAACATAACTGTTCACTAGATGTTCAAATTGACCTATCAATTGGGGGCTCATCCACACTAATAAAAGTGTAAGTTACCAGTAAGTTAATTTTTCTTAACTCTTGATTTGTACCAATTTTATAGAAATGCTACATAATTTCCATGATCTGATGATTTAACATTGATGAGTTGATATGCCAAAGTTGTCCTTAAATCTGTAATGTGTATTATTTATCCACCCATAACGCCCATGCTAACTTGGACAAGATTAGATATTAAGTTCCTTGATTGATTTACACCCTTCATCTAAGGATCACAGTTTTCAATATGATTGTCCAAATGAGCATTGTATATATAATTTCCAGCCAGCTCAAAAGAAAAAATAGCATGTCAACAAAGCTTTTTTTGTTTAAAATGGGCTTTCAACCAATAATAGACATTACAATGTAAAATAACACAGTGGAATAATATTTATATTCAGGTGGTTTTATTTAATTGCATTTGTAAAACTGTAAACATAGATTCTCCTTTGGTTGCTTGGGGTTTCAGGTATTTCAGTGCAATGGACATAATAGATTTAGCTTCTTTCTTTAACCATAACTGTAATGGACACCCCTGATTATGCGTTCTGCTTAATAGCAGACATTTAGCAAACTTTAACCATGGAAGGTTGGACATTCACTACTCACTAGTCAGAGACACACACTTCTCACTACCTGTCTGTAGGCTATAAATGCCTGCATATGAATAAATGTCAATCACGAGCATTCTGAGTGGCATTCTGAAAGGCTGCATGACTGTCTCGTTCGGGTATTGTATTGCATTGGACTGCAAGTCTCTCCAGAGAATACTGAGGACAGTTGAAATTATCGTCTCTCTACCATATCTCATATTTTCAACAACTTTAAAGCTCTTAACATTGTGAAGGATTCATCTTATCCAGCAAATGGACAAAAACACATTGCTCACAATGGAAATGTTCCAGGCCTTAAAGGGGGCACCTTTTAATTTGAGTCTTTATGGACGTTGCTCCAATAGAAGCGAGAATCGCACACTAAAGACAAAAAGCAGTAGTGGAGAGAATTGAAATAAAAATAAGCTTTCTAGTGTAGGGGGTTTAGTTTCGTATTACCTTTGTGTTCATAAGTACTAAAACTAAATCATGGGGGCCCCAACATAGACACTTTTTGTAATGGGTGTTGTGTGGAAATTTCACTGCCTGCAGAATCGTTCTCATACACACAATTCCAGTTTTTTCTGCATGTATATAACACTTTATATTTCATTTTCATTACATCATCCACCTCATCAGGATCTAAAGCAAAATAAAGTCGCTCATACTGATGCATCGCTTTTATATGAAGAAATAAAGACGACTGTTGCTGCACACTGAATGCATTTAAGTCAATATGACGAGAACAGCAGGAGCAATAATACGTGCTTGCGGCATATGACCAAAATATGATTACCAAAACTATTGGTATTTCTTTAAACGGGTGTAGATTTAATCTCCAGTCCAGTTGGTGGCGATAGTTTGGAGTTGGTCTCCTAACTGCCAATAAAGTCATAAAAGGAACAAGAAGCTGTTGTGTTTGTACAGAAGAGTATAATCTGTAAGTAAAATATTTAATCATGAATCACTCTTTATTTATTAACTACATTCTACTTAATTAAAACAACAGCGTTAATAATAGTATAATAAACATCACTGTGAGGATTTGTGGAGCTTTAAAGCTTCTCATTTTAACACACGATCTTAGCAGCGCACATGATTCAGTACAGATGAACCGATTCAAATGATCCGAACACATTCAGAGTTTCGTTATTTTAAATCGAACCTTTTTTTTTTTTTTTTTAATAAATGCATTATTTTTTAAAACCTTTTCAATATTTAGCTGATGCTTTTATCCAAAGCGACTTACGACTGAACACCGTTTAAGAGCAATTAAGGTTTGAGGGCCTTGCTCAGGGGTCCAACAGTGGCAACTTATCTGTAGGGGGGCTTGAACCATCGATCTTCTGATTACTAGTCCAGTACCTGAACCACTAAGCCCTAATTGTGTGTACTGGTTTGATGAACAAATAAATAGATCACTAAAATTTAATTATTTATTTCAGAAAGATAGATTAGACAGATCATGGAATCCCCAAAGTAAACAAAACACACTCAACACAGAATTATCACCGTAGACTCGCCATGTAACGAAACATTGTACTCTGTGCCTGAACCTGTATTACTGTAACTGACACTTTAAAGAGGATAAAGCTGCTGTTTACATTGGAGTTTAATCAAAATTTATTGTATTCTGATACACAAAATTAACTTAATGCAGGAAGAGCTGTAAAATCTTTTATTAATAAAATACATGTCAGAAATTTATGATCATTTTTATATTGATATTTTCCTTTTTTGTCTATTAGCTCTTTGATAATGCAACCACCAGAAAAGGACCACAACATCCTTGTGAATCTAAAAAATGAAGGATTCCAAAAGAAACAAATAAAAAAGGAGGAAGCAGATGATTATTTCTTCTGTAAGTAAACCTGGAGCAATATTCCACTTTTCCACCAGACAGTGTGGTACAGTACAGTGTGGTTAGTATTGGGGTCATTAATCTGTAGAAATAATAAGTCAATAGTGGGATTAGAACCTGTACTGCACTGTTCTGTGCTAATACACTCCAGTCTTGATTTCAGTTTTAATCTAAGTAGGATTTATTTGTGATTATAAAACCAAACCCACAATTTACTCCAGTTGTTGATTTTCTTCTTTACATATTGATGGAATTTCAGGTGAAGGAGATTTAATCCATATGGACCAACAAGATGAAGGCTTCCAGATGAATCCTTCAAAGAAGGAATATCCTGACGAGAAAGATAAACTCAGTAAGGCTGAATTATCTTGAGTAAAATAATATTTTTATGAAATGAAATTTTATGATTTTTTTATGAATTTGTTTCTGAATTCCTTCTAGTATTGTTTGTGACATAATTTTAGACTGTGCCTCTGTTTCCGAGCAATATAACATATTGGGGCCTACATCTGTCACTTCTGAATTTAGAATGCATTACGTTTTTCCTTTGAGATTTATTAACATATTTGTTACTTATAATATTATAAATATAATTTTTACCTTTCTGTTGCAGAAATTATCAACGATGTCTCTTGCTCCTTCTCTTCTCTTACATCTACAACCCAAAATCACCTCCACAATCACATCAGGAGCTACGACCATGATAAATATGAGACTGTGGTTGAGATTAAAACTGAACATGAGAATCTGACATCTACCAAAAGCTTCAATAATCAGCAAACATCCTCTGGGTCTGTCAGCATTAACACAAACAAACAGAGAGAAGAACATGTCTGCTTAGATTGTGGGAAAAGCTTTAGGTACCTCAGAAATCTAAAAAAACACCAGCACATTCACACAAGAGCGGAACCTTATCAGTGCTCACAGTGTGGGAAGACTTTTAACCTTAAGAGTAATTTCAAAACACACCAGCACATTCACACTGAAGAGAAACCATATCTATGCTCACAGTGTGGGAAGAGTTTTAAGCGACAGAGTCATCTCAAATCCCACCAGCGCATTCACACTGGTGAGAAACCATTTCTGTGCCTACAATGTGGAAAGCATTTTAGTACACAGAGGGTTCTCAAAACCCACCAGCGCATTCACACTGGAGAGAAACCATATCAGTGCTCACAGTGTGGGAAGAGTTTCAATCAACAGAGTGATCTAAAAAAACACCAGCACATACACAATGGAAAGAGACCGTATCTGTGCCCAGAATGCGGGAAGAGTTTTAATTCACAGAGTGATCTTAAGAAACACCAGCGCATTCACACTGGAGAGAAACCGTATTGGTGCTCACATTGTTGGAAGAGTTTTAATCGACAGAGTCATCTTAAAAGACACCAGCACATTCACACTGGAGAGAAACCGCATCAGTGCTCACAATGTGGAAAGAGTTTTATTTCACAGAGCGATCTTAAAAGACACCAGCGCATTCACACTGGAGAAAAACCGTATCAGTGCTCACAGTGTGGAAAGAGTTTTAATTCACAGAGCTATCTTAAAAGACACCAGGAGAGAAACCTTATCACTGCTTGATAGGGTATTGATCTTTGGGTTTAACTAATCAATATTAATGTCATATGAAATTGCCATTGCACATACTAAGATTCATTGTGCATTACAGTTAGAGTGACTTGTCATTTCTGCTAATTTAAATTTGAAGTAAATATGTGAACATGACCTTGTTATGACTAAATGCTTATGATTCTTTAGTTTTGTTTCCTGCTCCTTGTAAAAAACAAGCTGTTCTTGCTATTAAATTTGAAGAGCTCTTGGAATCTGCCTCTCTGAATTAATTATCTTCCCAAGGGCAACGTAACGGATCACTGGAATCAAAAGGCAGCAAGATGTTCAGAGTGACCTATCAATTGTGGACTCACCCAAACTAGTAAAAGTCTAAGTTAATTCTTCTTATCCTTTCATACTAGCTCTTAATTTGTACCAATTTCATAGAAATTGTATTATCCAGATTATTTCCATGATCTGACGATTTAACATTGATGACTTGACATGCCAATGTTGTGTTAACATTGAGGAGTGGCCAATGCCAATGTTCTTTTGAATCCTGCAAAAATAGATTAATTTCTGAAACAAATTATCTTAATAGGGATTACTGAATGTTATTTAGTCTGACTGTGTTGTCTTTGATATTGGTTGTTTGTGTTTTTAACAAGAACCATGGACTCTGGAATAAGTTACACTATACCAATGCCTGGTGAGAAACTAGTAGATTGAATGAAACTGTGTGGACTTGGACTATTATTCTCAGACATGAGTAGAGCACAAGATGAGACCACAGATTGTGACACTGGTTAAGAGCTCCATAGTGCTTTGTTTGTTTTTGTTTTCTTGTTACGACACGTGTGATACAATCACACTAAAATACAGCTTGGACGAACTGCTAAACATCAGGCAGTCTATGTGACCAGTATTTTTCCTGACCTTTTATTTTCACTTAGGAAATAAAATGGACAACCTTTTACTGTTAAACCAAAGGAACAAGGACTTTTCTCTCTACTGCACTGTGCCTTACTGAGACCTGGCTCACTTACTCTGTTTATGACGGCACACTTTACTTGCTGGAGTTTCATCTTCACTGAGCAGACCGTGACCAGGAGCTTACCTGCAAGAAAAAGGGCGGAAGGATTTTTTTTATATCAACCCAGGCTGGCATACAGATATCAGAATGTTAATGAGTGCAGTCTCAATGTGGAATCACTTGACTGTAACTTTTCCTGAACTGTAAACCATTTTACTGTCCGCAGAAATTCTAGTGGTTTCTCCTGATCAGGTCCTAAGCATGGAGCACAAACACAGACTCTGTTTTCATAATTTTAGGGGACTTTAACAGAGCAAAACTTAACAACGAACTACCTAAATACAGACTGCATGTTACATCCCCCATAGAGCTACCTAGCCTATCCAACAGTGCCTTGCAAATCCTTGACATTTTTCTTGTTTTGTTACCTCACAACCTGGAATCAAAATGGATTGTTTGATGGTTTGCATTATTTCATTTACAGAACATGGTGAAGGGCCCTAGCAGCGACAACCTAGATGTGAGGTTTGAACTACCATCCCCAGGATTACTAGTCCTGTCCCCTTACCACTACGCTACAGCTTGCTATTTACACTTTTATACACTATTTAAAAATGAAATGCCGAAGTATTTATAAATCTATTTACAAATGAAACGTGATTTACAACAGGTTCATGTCAATACTTAACACAACTATTTTCAAGTGTATATCAAGGTAACCTACCCACTTACTAGAGGAAGTGTGCTTCATAGTGAATGTACCACTACCAGCTCCGCTCCAGGATCAGCCACCGATTGGTTAGTAAGACAGGTGCCACTTCATAATCAATTCTACAGGACAGAGTTACCGTGGGCATCCACAAAACAATGAAGTACAGAGTTAAATTGTGGTTTTGATGACATTTTCTTGTATTGCACCCATTATTCGGGGTTTGTCACTATTTGTGACTACTCTTGGAACATAACGCTTGCAAACTTTGGGGGTTTATGTTATACTAATATTTATTATTAGCATTGATTGCTAACTAAAATTATTTGTTTGGATTTATATTGAATACTAAATCTTTTTCTCCGTTTTGCTGATAATTTGTTTTCAAATAAAGAACAACAGAACGTAAATTATAATTTAACTATCTAGCTAGAATCTAGATTTTAAACTTTAATAATGGTGTCAGTGTGTTTTCTTAGTCTTGATGAGGAAATGCTCTCAGAACACTTGCCAGCACATTGCAATTAATGTTTCTGATTAGCATCTCTCCTTCCAATAACAGATACTGCTCATGGATCAGCACATAGAAATCAAAAAGTATACTTTCAATAAATGCATTTCTTTGAAGTATACTTTTTGTTACATTCTTTTTTAAATTAATAAAAAAGTTAAAGCCTGGTTTTAAATAGAGTTTTTTTGCAAAGTATATTAAATATCTGCTACTGTTAATTAAAGGCATACTTCAAGACATAAATTCCATTTTGAAAAGTACAATACATTTTATTATGAAACAATAAAAAACCTTTATTTGATTCTGTTTTAGAATACGTCCATTTGTCATTGACCACATCTCACTAAAGCACAATTTGGGATTTGGATACAATCGACTGCATTTAACAGTAAAATAAATGATATGTTTAGGCTGAATAAATAATCCAACCTCTTCACCCCAGTCATGTATTGTGTCTCGACAATTTGTGCTCAGTATGTGCACACCTCCAGTGAAGACGAAACAATGCTCACGATTTGTTTATTTGGTATTTTACCGTCATGTTTAACACTTGACTTACATTCATATTCTCTACACAGGTTATATTGAACACAGTTGTGGAAATTGCTATATCCAATTCCCCTAAATTCAACCAAACCCAGTATCTTCTTGCTGTGGCGCAGAGTGCTGCAGATGAAAAATACTCTTTTCTTCCACAATTACTGGAAAAAGAACCCACAAAAATAAGATGAGTTCTAGATTCATGCATAATATGTTCAGGGAAAAGAGCTTTGGTTCTGGTGGTGTGTTTTATTCTATACTCTCCATTCCTAAACACTAAAAAACACAATTAGGTTTTAAATGTTCCTGTTCTGCTACCATCCTCCACCTCTCACAGGAACCCATTTATAGATATTCAATTATCCTTGTGACTACACGGTAACTAACCACACATGAATAAACGAATGAATGTGTGTGTGTGATGACTGCAGAGATTCTTAGTTAATTTAGGAAAATATAAAAGACAGCTAAAAACATTCATCACTGTCATGACTGACCTGGTTTCTCTCCAGTGTGAATGCGCTGGTGGGTTTTGAGATGACACTGTTGATTAAAACTCTTCCCACACTGTGAGCACTGATATGGCTTCTCTCCTGTGTGAATGCGCTGGTGTATTTTTAGAGCACTCTGACGATTAAAACTCCTCCCACACTGTGAGCACTGATACGGTTTCTCTCCAGTGTGAATACGTTGGTGGGTTTTGAGATAACCAAGCTGACTAAAACTCTTTTTACAGTGTAAGCACTGATAAGGTTTTTCTCCAGTGTGAATGCGTTGGTGGGTTTTGAGATAACCAAGTTGACTAAAACTCTTCCCACAATGTGAGCACCTATAAGGTTTCTCTCCTGTATGAATGCGCTGGTGTATTTTAAGGTCACTCTGTTGATTAAAACTCTTCCCACACTGTGAGCACGGATATGGTTTCTCACTAGTGTGAAAGCGCTGGTGTCTTTTAAGATCACTCTGTGCATTAAAACGCTTCCCACATTGTGAGCAGGGATACGGTTTCTCTTCATTGTGAATGCGCTGGTGTAATTTGAGATTACTTAGTTGATTAAAACTTTTCCCACACTGTGCGCAGTGATACGGTTTCTCTCCAGTGTGAATGCGCTGGTGTTTTTTAAGACTACTCTGACGATTAAAACTCTTTTCACACTGTGAGCACTGATATGGTTTCTCTCCAGTGTGAATACGCTGGTGTTTTGTGAGGTTACTCTGTTGACTAAAACTCTTCCCACAATTTGAGCACTGATACGGTTTTTCTCCTGCATGAATGCGCTGGTGGGTTTTGAGATAACTCTGAGTATTAAAACTCTTTCCACACTGTGAGCACTGATATGGTTTAACTCCAGTGTGAATGCGCTGATGTGCTTTAAGACAACTCTGTATATTAAAACTCTTACCACATTGTGAGCACTGATATGGTTTCTCTCCTGTGTGAATGTGCTGGTGTGTTTTGAAATTACTCTTAAGGTTAAAACTCTTCCCACACTGTGAGCACTGATAAGGTTTCTCTCCAGTGTGAATGCGCTGGTGAATTTTGAGAAGACTCTGGAACCTAAAGCTTTTCCCACAATCTGAGCAGACATTTCCTTCTGTCTGTTCATGAGTGAAAGAGGTGTTAATGCTGACTGTACCAGTACTTTGCTGGTTACTGAAGCTTCTCGTGGGAGTCAAATTCTCATGTTCAGTGTTAATCTTCAGTAGAGTGTCATATTGATCATGGTTACAGCTCTTGATGTGATTGTGGAAGTGATGTTGGGTTGAAAAGGAAAGTGGAGAGAAAGAGCAGGAGACATCGTTGTTTAATTCTGAAACAGAAAGTGTCAAAATATATTTATAATATTATTATTTTAAAACATTGTTAGTAAATCTAAAAAACATGCACTTAAAAGTGATCAACCCAGTACAATACTCATATATACAACATTATACATCTGCATAACAAATCCTACATGAAAACCCACCTTCATTAAGTTGTTTATGTTCCACTGTGTTTCCATTCCACAAATCAACCATCAGAGTCTGGAAATATATCCCCAGTCTGGTATTTACACTTTATACGAGCATAAAGTGTAAATAAATAAATAGTGTAAATTACACTAATAATAGTGTCACTTCTTCAATCAAGTTTGGTTTTCTTTTTTAATTACCGTCACACCAGTTTCAAGTTATTTGCCAAATTAATAAATTGGAAAGATAAGAAAACAAATTTTGATTCATATGCAAAGTATATATTTTGTATAATTTTGTACATTATTGTCAAAATACACACTCCCATTGTTTACTTAACTATTGACTTATTTTAAGTAAACTTAAGTTTAAGTGACATGACTTATATTTCTAAATTCTTAGATAAGGGATTCACTTGATTGGTCATTTCTATGGACTTTCAAGTCATGTCACTTAAACTTGGGCGGATTGTATTTGACATTAGTAGGATTAAACACGCTTTGGTGGGTGAAATGGTACACATCATCTGCTTGTCCTGCATTGTTTTGTGCGGGTTGTCATGCTTTTTGGAAGATTTTGAAATGCTTTTCGGCTGGGAACCAAGACTGCAATCTGGCAACCCTGCCTAATAGTGTCCCAATTCAGCTCGGAGACCAACACTTAAGATACAGTCCTACACTTCACTAAAAGTCTGAATAAGACACTTGATAGCTCTAGGAGTAATTCTAACATGCTTGATAAATACGGCCATTGATGGTGCCAGGTAAAAAAAGACAAACACTGGAAGGAGGTGAAGATGAGCTAGACAGTTATGACCACAGGTAATGATCACAAAGTGGTGAAGCAAGCAAGGTATGTTGGATAAAATCTGAACAGAAAAAGAAAGGAAGTCTAGAGAAATGAAGGTTTGCATTGGAGAGAAGTTAATTGAAATTGAGCAGGATTAAATGTGTGTAAATGAGAGAGAGGGTGGAGGAAAGCTTAAGTAATGAAAGTAGACAAGTTTCAAAATGTGGGAACAATTGTAAGGTTCTGTGTGGTGGAGAAGTGAGAAAAAAAAATTATCAGATAGAGTGGATAACATAAAGTGGCCGAAATGACAACAGTACATCCCAATGTGTTATATTACTTAGAGACAGCAGCACTCACTAAAAATACCAGACAAAAATAGGCCCAAATGATTCTTCATTAAGTAAAACATTATTTTGCTTGAGATAAAAAAAACATACTGAGATCATCTTTATCTTCAGGTTCTTCCTTCTTCACAAGATTCATCTGGAAACCTCCATCCAGTTGGTCCACAGAAATTAAAGCTTTTTCATCTGAAATTCCATCAACATGTGAAGAAGAAAGTCAAAAACTGTGGAAATGTGAAATTCTGGGTTTGGTTTTACACTCACAAATAAATGCTCCCCGGGCGCCATGGCTAGGGCTGCCCACCGCTCATAAACTTTATTTAAAAAGCTGTACATGTTCCTAGGAACCAGGTCAGTGGCCTTGTTCTAATAAACAAATCAAGTATTATTTACTACTGTAGACTACTTAATTATGTTTTCATATTTCAGGCAGCTGATCATTGAAAATATAAATGCTATACTAAAATAAAGTTTGTTTTTATTGGCACAATATATAAATGTTTTAAATCAAAATATTGTTTAATTTTTATTACTTGGAAAATGAACAAGGAATTTACTAAATTGCACTTTTTGCTAGAAAAAAAAAAGAGTTTTATGTTGACATACATTTCATTGTTTTTTTTTCTTCTTTTCGGTGGTATCGAAATTGGTTTCTAGAATCAAGT
>JAYDZG010000011.1:9301167-9315618 GCA_034509265.1 Microcambeva bendego
GATCTTGTTAAACCCAAAGGAAGAAGAAAAAATATTGGTTTTGATTGGTTTACCATCTCGCCAGAAACTTTTTTCAGACAGATAATATAAATCTCATGCAGAGACTGAAGTGGATTACATTTCTTTTTCATCTTAGGTCATGGAACAACGTTTATTGTGTTTTGAGACCTGGACAGCTCTCAGCCTACAAGGATGCAAAGAGCTTCAGACATGGTGTTTCATACCACAGTGAAGACCCACTGTCACTAAGCAATGGTGTTTGTCAGGTGCTGACCAATTATAAGAAAAAGAAACAAGTGTTTAAGTTAAGGTAAGGTAGAAAAGCTTTCTTTTATGTTGAATTTGAGTAAAAGGGAGTTTTCTGCTCTTGTATAGTATAATGCTCTGTAAGATGACATGATCAGCTAGCAGGTACACTTATGAGCAAATCACATAACAGCTTTTACCCAAGATCTAGACCATTATCTCTCATCCCAAAAACACACTAGACATTGCACGTTCACTCTCTTGATTTCCAAAATTTATATGAAGTAAAGCCAATGCAGTCGTTTAAATTTTTTTATTTTTGCATTTAGAACTCTGTAGTAATTATTGCTAGAGTTCAATTTTAATCTATACACAATTTAGCACTCAGGAGTTTTGTTTTGTAAGGCTCAAGGGTTTGAATATAACTGGCTGTTAGTTGAGGACTCCACTACTAGTTCATAAGCCATTTTTGCATCGGCTAGATTATGTTGTGGGATTACTAAAGGGGTTTAAAGGGTGTGATGAGTTTGGGACAGTTGTAGCTTAAATCGCTGAAAAAAATGTGTAGGCATTTGCAATGGTATCCTTTGTCTGTGGCTTCTGTTTGATCCATTTGATCCATTCTTCTTTGTTATACCATCTAAATAAATAAAAAAACATTTTTATTTCTCAGGCTTACAGATGGCAGTGAGTATCTTTTTCAGTGTAAAGATGAGGTCAGTTTTTTTTAATTCACTACATACTTTTAACACAAATGCTCTAACTAAAAAAAAGCATAAATAAATCCATATAATGGGTTGCATTTAATTCCACAGGAAGAACTGCAGATCTGGATTCAGGCTTTAGAGAAGGCCGGCCTACCTGTGATAGAAGAGTCAGCAGGACCTTCAGAGCCTTCTGCCCAAAGCCTGCCTCCATCTTCTTCCACCACTGTCTCAGAAGCTCCCTCTTCCAAGAAGGATAAGGAAAAGAGGTTTAGTTTATTTACCAAAAAGAAGTGAAAGAGCCAAGACTAGACAGAAAACATAGACACAATGTAATTGCTGGAGTTTTTAAAAATATATTGATTTTTTTCTTATTTACGTTTTATTAATTTGTATTTTAATTTGAAGTTCTGCCTGTAAGTAAGCCAATGAAATCACACCATATTTCAATTAAAGCACGTTACTCCTGTTTTCACTCTTATCCAGAAGACTTTTTATTTTATTGTATATTTTTTACTTTTCTAGGCATGCTTTCTTTTATGTAGGATATTCACATAAACTTACCACCCAAGTAATGTGTGTAAATGTGATACTGTGCTGTGTTTTGGAACTGAAATTGGACATTATAGAACTGATTCTAATGGCTCAGTCCTACAAAATTTCAATTATTATACACTGTAGATTATTGTATAGAATCACATCAAGTGCAGTCAGCACAGTGCTTAGCATTCTTTTTATTGTTTAATAGATAGATATGGCTTTTTCTTGTCATTGTGATGCCAAGGATAAATTTGTCTCATTAAGACACCAATATTGTATATCAAGGCCCATCTTGACCTAGTATGCTGACTCACCATTGGATCAGGTTTGACTTACTTTACACCTGCCACATGTTTGGTTGAATAACATGACATGAATAATTTGCATGTATATAGGGCACGATCTGTCTTATAACATCACTACCAATATGCCTTTTGCATTTTGCAAACTTGCATGCAGAGTCAGCTGAAGAGAAGAGGGCTGGATCTAATCAGCTTCTTTCTTAGCAATTAATCAGAACTCTGATATCAAGTTAAAATAAGTTTGAATATATTTCATTGAAATAAGATGGTACTTAGATATCTGACACAATATAATAAAGTGTGCTTGTTATTTTCCAAATGCATTTAGTAGGCTACGTTTTTTTTTATTGCATGACTTTTCTTTTTCTATGGTGCTATATCATTAAATGTTTTTACCATCTCATATGGCCATAGGTCCTTCTCAGACTGCCCTAGATTTAGCAGCTTGCAAAAGCATGTTTTCATCCCGTCGTGCATTCAAAGTATTTTTTTTTCAGAATGGAAGGAGTTGTGTAAGGTTAGAATAAATGTACAATGAAAATGACTCATGGGATATCTTATGAATGCAAATAAGAAACATCAAGTTTAAAATGCACCCTACCACTTCTACCTCATATACCCTCTTCAGTTTTGTTCTTGTTAAAATGCTTTGAAAAGAGATTGGGCTTATTATAACCAAGGTTTGGTATTAACTTTACTGTTAAAATACTAGGACAGCAGATGATATAATATGTACCCCATGTCCATATCATTACTTTTGAGGAAATATACGTTTTCTAGTAATGCTTTCCTTTATTATTTTTGCACTGAAAAGTCCTGCACATAAAATAAGTTAATAAATTAATAAACTTTTTTGTTTGGTAAATGTTTCATGTTCACATTTTTATTGGTTTTATTGATATGTAATGTTTCTTTGCATGAAATATGTAGGATATAATGATAGTATCTTTTGGGTGGCATGGTACCACTGCAGGTACTGTGGGCATCAAACAACACCAGGGTCCTGGTTACTTGGGTTTGAACCTCGTCATTGAACTAATGTCTGGATAAGGAAGTTCTTTTCTATGCTGGAGTACTTCAGAAACTTCTAAAAAAAAAACATGGTGTATTGCCAACACTAATTTTGACTCATGGTTAAGTTAGTATGTGTGATACTTGCAATGAATTGATACACTATTTGGTGGAATAACTACCTTGTACCCAATAACTATGGGAGAATGTGGACTGACCATGACTGGTTGAAGTAGTTACTTAAGATGAACATTTCATCCTTTATAACATTAAATCGTCTAGGTTTTTTTTTTCTAACATTGTTATGAATTATGATTCTTAAACATCTTTATAATTCACACCACAGCAGTTTCATTCTACTTGGTAAGGTTATAATACTTAAAGTATAGTTATAGCTACATGTAAAAAAAGATAAATGTCTCTATGAACATTATTATGAGAAATACATGTAAACCAGTCTATATTTATTATGAGTTCAATATGGTTTTCAATTCACTGCAAGTTGATAACAAAGGCCAAATAGCTGCTCCAAAGGCCAAATAGCTGCTCCAAAGGCCAAATAGCTACTGTCTTAGCAAATGAGGGTCAAAGGCCCAACAGTTGCAATATGGCAGAGAAAGTGCTTGAAACAGCACCCTTTTTATTACTAGTTTAGTGTCTTAAATCTGCCCTATAACTCTATAACTACCATTGCCTCTAAGTTCTCTAATATATGTTATAAGGTATATAATACAGTATATCTCTTCTAAAGCTGTTTAAACATGCCAAATTTATTGAAACGCTTAATTTGCTCCATAAACAGTGTAGAGTTTTAACCAAGGGGAAAACTGAGGAGCTGTAGCAAAAGATAGATTGTGCCAAAAGTGCAATGGGCATAAAATGAGTATCAAGACCTTAAACATTTGAAACATACAATGCCATTGGGAGATTACTCCCAATAGCACAGCAGCAAACCTGCCTGACTAGGGGAGAAATCCCAAAATTCAAAGATATTAGGAATGTCAACTGTGACAGCCAAAAGAAGAGCATTAAACAACCAGTGATGCACCACAATCTTGATCAAGAAGATCAACAACGAATTTAGATATTTGGAAGGAGTGTTAAGGAGTAATGAATCAAAAGTGTTGGCCATGTAGATCAGGACAATTCTAAGGGCCTGTGGGTGAGAGAGGGCCTTAAAATATATTACAACTTTTTTCATTATTAAACTTAAATTATACAATACTTTATTTAAAAACATTTTCTTTCTCGTTTGACGAAAAGTTAACATCCAGAGATGGCAGAAGTACACAAGTTCTGTACTTGCTGTAAGTAAATGTTCAAGTAAACTGGTAAAATATGCACTCAAGTTAAAGTTAAAGTATACATGTTTTGCTCAAGTAGAAGTATAACAGTAAATCACCATTAATGTACTTTAAGTAAAAAGCAAAGTTCAGAATGTACAGTTTGTCACCAAATGTGGGTGTGTCTGTGAGTGATGTAAATTAGCCTGGTTTATCCTATAGTCTATATACTTTGTAATCTCCACATTACAAGTCAGCATTTACAGTGTTTTTTTTATTTCAACATTTAATCAATGCAGACTAAATTATCTGTCCCTGTCACCGAAGCAGCTTCAGCCATGTCTCCTCATGTCCTACTCCCAGCTGAAGGAGGTGAGCAGTGCACTCTTCATCTACTTGTAAGACATAATTGCAGGGATTCAGTGTGAATTAATTTTGTGTAGTGTGTCGGTCTGGTGTTGGTCTGCTGCTGGTTTAGCTGGTCACCAACAGGATGCCAGTGTTGGTTGTCCAGCATAACAGTCACCAGAACATAAATATAGCGGATGCTCGTTTTGTTAATGACAAGTCAGGTTGGTCAGTAATATTAATGATTAAATACCCAGTTCATGAAATCTATAGAGGGTATATATTGTTATATCTGTTTTTAAAGATGATAATGTTATTTTATATCATATTTATATTCATGTTTGTTATATTTATCTTATTGTTAATATAATGTTACATTAAATAATTGTACCATTAAAACTACATTTTCAGCATCGGCATATCCTGGGCCCAGATGAATATATTTTCACGGGGCACAAAATCCCTAGAGGAACCCTTGCCCATTTTTGCCATGTATGTAAAGCCTTGTAGATAATGCAAAGATTCCGCTTCGTTCTATCTAAACAAAAAGCATTATTATAAAGAAAGAAGTTTGGGTGGCACGGTAGCTCTGTCGGTAGCACTGTCATTTAAAAGCAAGAAGGTTCTGTGTTCGTTCCCCAGACGATGTAGTCCTGGTCCTTTCGCTTGTTTTGACAGTGTCCATGTGTGGGTTTCCTCCGTTAGCTCCGGTTACCTTGCACTGTCCAAAACATGCAGTCAAGTTCATTAAAGGGTTAAGGGGGAGCATGGCACACCTTAATGGGGTTTCTGCTATGTGAGCAGGATAACCAGCCGTATAAAGGGCATCCAGACGACAGAGGCTGCTGTTGAGCTGTAATAACACTGTTGTACACCCATGCAGTATATTCTAAAGTGAACGATAAAGCCCGCCTCCCAGGAATCATTCATTGGTTGTTTCTTTTAAACCATCTTATCAGATGATTGGCTAGATGACATGTCATTCATGCTCTGCACAGGTTGAATGCTCTGCAACAAAGTAACGCCAGTGAAGCGTGAGGAGTGTACGTAGGAGGTGAACTTTTACCGTGTGTGCTTTACTCTTTTTAAAACATTTTATGTACTTGAATACAGTTCTCTGTAACGTATGAGGCTGTGTTAAACGCGTTTGTAGAAGTTTCTTCGCCGGGCACTGTTTGGGTTTATTCAGGCTGCTTTGATTCAATTGATCTTGCTCGGAAAGGAAATGGAGCCGTGAATGTTTACGAACAAACATCAAACAACGAGTACCTGGAATTCCTCATCCGTTCAACGCTGCATTTTTAAATATAAACTTTAATGATGTTGCTTTTTTTAAAGTTAAGTTTGATTGTGTTTGGTCCCAGCATGGTATTGTTCCCCGCCAGGCAGCAGTATGGAGTCTCAACAGACTAGCAGTGTGTGGCTGGATATTTAATGGCACTTAACTGACTTTTCTTGGAGCTTTGGGATATTATAACGTTTTCAGAATGGATGTAACAATATCTGAGCTAATGTCCAACTTTATGGAGTCACCGCTGGTGGTTTTGGTAAGTTTTTATTTCTACTGATATAGGTGGTACATAAAGGAAGTGCACCTGCTGTGTCTGTATGTTTGCTTGACCAGGTTATGCAACTAACGTTTCAAGTTGTTTTATTATTGGTAATTATTGATATTATTGTTTTATTATTGGTAAACATAAGAGCTTTATCTAAGTCGTTAGATAATATCTTAATAACTTCCAAGCAGATCCATTTCATGTATATATTCAACAATCATGGACATGCATGGTTAAGCAACAGATATTCAAAATGATCTGAGAATTAATTTGATGATCTGATGATTCATATGAGACCTAAGGAACCTCTGAAACCTCTACAACTTTTTTTCCTCAAGAAAAATGTAATGGGAACTCTGTCCTAAACAAATTTGTGAAATAGGATGTCAGAAGCTGGATAAGGCTTTTAGAAAGACCAAAAACTAAATGTTGGCTTATTACAGAAGAACCCAACGTGCTTCAGGACACCAAGCAAGAAGTTTTGGAACAGTTTATGGTGTTCAAACCTTCAAACATTATTCAATAATTCATTCACATGGTTAGAAAGTTGGCAGTTTTCATTTAGAAATGTTAGTATTTTTTCTGTATATGCCCGACCGTAACCTTATACCATGACAATGATGATAGGCCACTGTACAGTGAACACCGCCATTCAGGTTGTTGGTTAATTGTTCTTTGTGTTTGATGTATTTGACTTTATTTATAGCATTTGCTATAAAACTATGTGCTTTTGCTTTCTCAGCCAGGTACTACTATGCCTACTGTGTAGTATGTAGTTTTTTTAATAGTGATAAGATGGCAGTGTGCTCATGAGATAATTAAGTTAAAATAGTTAAAAAGCTGGTCATTCAGAAGAAGTAACACAAGTGTTTTAAATACTGAAATTGAATACCTTGAATGGTATGTTTAGTCTCGTTATATTGACCTCATTATTGCTGGACACCTCTACACAAAAACTAACAAATTGCTGGTCACCTTGGTTCTGCTGGTATTGTTGATGCTTCCACTGGACCTGTTTTAATCATTCTTATTTTTTGAGGAGCAACATGGTCTTTTTATAAACATGTGGTGATCCTTCAGGTGATCTGGCTGCTGTCTGCTTTCGATGTACATGAGTGTAAATAATTGAGTGAGTCTGCAATGCCCTCTTAAGCTGATTTCTGAATTCTCTCTTTACAGGTGAAGACGTTTGGGCCTCTGGCTACTAATTCAGAAGACAAACTGTCCATGTTTATGGAGCTGGTGGATGGTGTCTTCCTCCATAAGATCATGACTCACATGTGAGTGGCGTCTAAAAGCTGTATAGTGTGTAGTTCTGACGCTTGTATGAAGCTTGGGTTTTAAAACCACATCTTCTACTCTCTGATTCGAGGCAGTAGAGACGCCATCATTTTTCATGCTTCATCACTCTCATTATGTGTTTAATAACAGATGGTCAAACATGAGTGAGATTTACAGTGCCCAACGACCGACATGGCATTTACTTATGAGCTTTAATAAGTTAATTGGCAGCAGGGCGGCACGGTGGCTTAGTGGGTAGCACCATCGCCTCACATCAAGAAGGTTCTTGGTGTGATCCCCTGGTGGGGTGGTCTGGGTCTTTTTTGTGGAGTTTGCATGTTCTTCCAGTGTGTGTGGGTTTCCTCTGGGTGCTCCGATTTCTTCCCACAGTCCAAAAACATGCAGCCGGGTTAATTGAAGAGACGAAATTGTCTACGACTGTGTTTAATATAAACTTGTGAATAGATTAACCTTGAGTAATGAATAACGTTGTGTCTGTCATGAATGTAACCAAAATGTAAAACATGATGTTAAAATCCTTATAAATAAATAAATTGGCAGCAGTGTATCAGGCACTTAGATCTTTTGTTTGGCGCCATTTTTAACTGAAAGTGACTCATACAAAGTTTCAGTTTGCTTTGAACTAAGCTCAGAGGATGCAGGTGTCTTATAATCTTTTGTCCAACTAAGAGGGCATGGCATTTTTTGACAAAACATCCCTGCATTTGAAGTGTTTGCTAGACAGTTGTGTATCAGTAGCCAGTAAATGTGATGCAATGTGATTTACTGTTATTTCATTCATTTTAAAAAATACATTTGTTATTGTCTCAGATGGGATCTTCTGTTTCATTAGGAAAAGACATTCGGTGTTTTAAGAATAAGTATATGTTTCACTTGAAAGGTAAAACCTAAATTGTGTTTAAAATGCTGAGAACAATTAATTAACTTAAGATTAAATCCCTTATCCGATTTAATTATTCAGACCTTTAACAAAACAGAGAAGTTTTGTTAAAGGAACCATAATGCCATGTGACTAGCCAGTTTGAACCATAAATATAGAAGACAAAATATACTGGTTAAGATCCATTGTCAGTTATTTGGTGTTCATTTCTTAGTCATATTTCTACACAAGTGAAGAGGTTGAAAATGAGTTGAATTGGTTTCAATATATTTATAAACATATTTTCTAATCTTTTTGGCCTTATAACATATTTAGACAGCTAAAGGTTTATAAAAGTACCAGAATAATAACATCCATATTTGATATCCATTCAGTAAAAGTTATTAAATCAAGTTTTTAAAACATCTGGTTTATAGCTGTAACTGTTTTAAATAAGTTGCTATTACTTAAAAAAAAAACTCACTTCACTGGAAGTTAATGAACTGATACTGATACCCAGCTTTTCTTTCCTAATGCCTTGTTCATTATTTGTGCCTTTCCCAGATGTGCTAACCATAGCGTCCATCACCGCCCCCCCACCCTTCCGTGTCCTTTAACCCACTTTCTCTTGAGTTGTCCAGTCCACCTCTTTATTAATGACTATGACCACTGCGCCTCCTCAGACAAAGAAAACATTTTCCTCCTAATGGGGGGGTTTGGTTGCGATGGGGGCAATCCTCTTGTCAGATTATGGCGTGACGTGTGTTGTTATATTATGCATGAGTTCCACCCAGACAGTCTGACTGTTATTGTGTGCCCTCTAATATCCTATTCAACATGTCACGTCACTTGTGCAGTGAATCAGTAACATGTGATGTGGCTCTTACTATGACTTCTTCTTAAAATAACTTATTGACGGACTTCGGAACAGCCTGAAACTCTTTTTGTTACTCTTGACCGATGTGCTGCAGTCTGGTTAAGTAAGCATTTCATTTAATTGATATGTAGTTGGATTTTTATACATAGTTACTGTTACATCAACGTGGATCGTGGTCTGCAATATTGATTTGGCATAATATTTTTATTGTGTGTGCCCTTCCTGACACAACCTGCCCATTTATCTGGGCTTGGGCTGATTTGTGAATCCTATTGGCTAGGGTCGTGCACAGCTGACCGAGTGTGAAACTGAGGAGTTTTGACTCTTGGTGCTGGTCTGCTAGAGAAAAATCCTGGTGCTACACTTAGGCTTTTATTAAAATTATTATTAATACAAAATGTGTCTTACCCTCCCCAAGAAAAAGCCATTCAGCTACCCATAGGGAGGGAGGGACACTTGTCAGTATGCACTCTTGGCTGGATCTCGGCCTTGATAAAAATAAGCATGGCTTTGCCAGCAAGGCCACACATCAGGATGCTGATTGAGACACTGGGGATTCCTAAATGGAGGAGTATGCTTTGAGTCTTACAGTATAAAGCAACACAGCTATACTGTGTAGTGCTAACATTTCTCATCTGGTTAACTCTCCCGTCTACACCACGTCCATTCTTTAAATGTCTAATCTACCAAAAGCTCAGGTTTTTTCCCAAACCTTCTTTCAGTTGCAGTATCTATGGCACTCTAAAGGGGAATCACACAGCAGTTGTCCTGGCTGTTAAACAATACAAAACATTTAAATAGCCCTGCAGTGGCAGAAAAACAGCTCTTGCTTCATAGTAGGAGTGATGAGACAGGCTGGCTGAATTTGCATGTCATTCTCACAAAGCAAATGTAAATGAGGTTAGGACAAATAAGGTCTGTGTGGGAGCTCCATGTGTGTAAGGCAGTGCCTTCTTATTGGCCGTGTCGGGTGTACACTTCAGATTGATACAGTGCCCACTCACTCAGTCGGATAACATTGAAATAGAAGTACTAGTTATGGAAATCATTATTGGAGCAGTGTTACATTAAGCAGTGCTTACAGTTGAATAATGTGCTGTTGTTTCTTTACTGTCTTAACTGCACAGTTGAATGTTTGGTAATTGTGCTTTATCTTTGAAATACTTTATGCTTTCAGAGACCCAAACCCTACAAACCACCGGGTAAATAAGCAGGTGAACAATGACGTTAATCTTCGAATCCAGAACCTCAGTAATGTTATCAGACACATCAAAAACTACTACCAGGTAAGATCTTATTGACATGCTGATGTAGCTCATTATTTCCTGGTTACACCATCAGGCGAATACAAGTATGCTGCTACAGCATTCTACAGCTGTCGTACTGTCACTGCTTGATGCCGTTTAATGAAACGAGTGCAGTTTTAAACAGTTGATTGGCTCATAATGAAATGCTCTTCATTCTGTAGAAGTTGGATGGATTTCAGAGGTTGTTTGTGTAGACTGTTGGGTCGTCTCTAGTTTTTGCAGTCACATGTGGTTTAAGTCAGGGTTTTGACACTTGCTGGGAGTGGTGCACATTTTTATTGCTTTAAATTACTGATATGTTCTTTCCTTGTTAAGCATTTCATTCAACAAGAATTAAAGCCACAGCAACATAAAACTTTGGATTTAATTCACCAAATTGATAAAAGCTTTTTTACTGAATGTTGGTCACATGATTAAAATTCAGCACTGTTGAAGGAAAATGATTGTAAAAATTCATAGGCATCCGGATGGTGCGCACATCATATCACGCAAGCACATCCCGGCTTAAATCTCAGCTTCGCTACTAGTTGACTGAGTTTCATCTAGTGGGCACAACTGGCAGGGCCTACAGACAACAATGACCACAATATCTGCTGGGTAAAATGTCTCTAGGGTAAAATGACTAGACTTAGTGGGTTGTTTTCAAATCCCTCATGGACTTCAGTTAACAGAATGAAGCATCTGGGATGAAAGCATGGGCAAAAATAAGGAGCCTGCAAGGACATTGCATATGGCTGGAGGTCTGGGCAGCAAAATACCCTCTTCAATGCAACCGAGATCTCTAGAAGTAGAAGACAAATTGACTTTGCTAAATCTGGAAAAAAAGGGAAACTGAATAAAAATTCTCATTTGTTTAAAATAATTCAAGTTGTATATTATGCGTTTGCTAAATGTAAACATGAACATTTGATTAACGTGAAGGCCTACTCAGCACAACCCCAACAGAAAGTAAAGCAAGTCAAAATGAGGGTGATTGAATGTTTACTGGACTGGTAATGATGGTAGCAATTAGAGTTCAGTAAGTAGAGAGTAGGTGGTGAAGATCTATCTTTAGGGCACATGCCTCTGCTCTATCCCACAGCCCATGTTTAGCTTCACTAAACACATTTGTCGAAAGAAGCTATAATTTTGTGGATGGTGTAGGTGGGTTTTATATGGCAGCAGTTTGTTGGTGCTATGTAGTGATTTAAAATGAAACTCTGTGCCAAAACTTTTTAACCCAACTTTTAAAGCATTTTTTAGATACGTCTTCTAGTGTGTATGTACAATTAATAAAAAAATTTATCTATTAATAAGCATGAACAGGGCTCTAAAGTGCTACCAAATTTCTCATTGGTGGGACTAAAAGACATCTGAGGCTGCTGTGGTGCAACCAGCCAAGGAAAAAAATGTCTTCGTGATGAGTTTCCATGTGGTTCAATGTTGTATTGATATATGGATATTGTATATTGTCAGTATTGGGAATATAGAATAAATAGAATTGTGTTTCAAATGAAGAACTTTGTTGACCAGGTTGTTAGTTAATCATTTACAAGTCAATATGACCTATATAGACAGCAATTGGTGGGGAAAAAGTGAACCTGTTAAACTGCAGTGGTAAATGTGATGTGGTCAAAAATATGTGTGCACCTAACTACTGTGTTAGGAGCCCCAGTGCATAAAGCCCTGAGCCACGATGAATGAATGTCTACTTTCATAAAACGAATCAAGATTGTCATTATATCCATTGTAAAGGACTGTATTATTGACACTTTACCCAAAATCTTCTTTCAATGAAAACTTTCCTGGTCAAAGTATGTAGACCATATTTATTATGGAGCTTCATTCATCACAAAAGCATGATGTTTCTCATGTAATACTTCCTAAGGGTTTAGATATTTTATTGGTGGTGAATTTTTGGGATTCAGAGCAAAATACTAGAATTCTGGCTAGATACAGTGCTTTGGTTTAAGCAAATGGAAAAACTAGTGGCTGTATCTAGTCTTGGTTTATGTGTGCTAAATTAGAGGGATAGTTTAGAGGCTAGTGATTACATTTATTCTCACACAGCTCTTCTGTATGTTAATCCTGAGGTTGCAGCACAGATATATAATTCATATTTACGGTACACTTAATGGATGGTGTCGTTTTAGAGTCCAGAATGTCGATAGGTTTCTTTTGTATGCAAATCATGTAAAGTACTTTTGAGATTTGGGCGAGAAGGAGCGACTGGGGATCGTTGCCCTAATGATTAGGAACAGATGTGTTCGCGAGTGTTAATCAATGGGTCTTTTTATTGATAAAGGATTAAAGGACTCGTGGCCACTTGCAACTATTCAGAGTTCATCAGTTTAAAGCTGGATATGACCTCAGTTTTTAAAAAGTATGTAAGTAAGTAAAATGTAAATTCATGAACTTTCTTTTACATGTATTTGACTGAAATCACTGCTTATCCAATTTCTTTAGTAATATACCCAGTTGTTTTCCTTGCACCTGCAACATACATTGCATGGCCAAAAAATCACTTCAGCAATTTCTCTTCTTACCCTGATGCACCTATCACTCATTTACAAAATCATGTGACCTTCTACCATTGCTCAAGAGCCCAATGTTTATGCTCCCTCAAAATTCAAGTTGATTTTGCTGGTTATCCTCACTGACAAGTGGTTTTCTTAAGGCCACACAGCTGTTGAGTCCAATCCCTGGAGTTCCCTTTTCATTGTGCATTTTATGTTACGATGTTTATCTCTATTGTCTCTGTTAAATTAAAAATAAAATAAATACATCTTCATTCTGGTGGTGATGCCTTAGTCAGTCACTTTGGCATAAATCGAAGCAGGATGGATCCAATAAAGGGATCTAATATAATAGTCTTTAAAAATAGATTAATAACATTTCTTAGTTCTTTTACCGTCTACAGCCCATATAAAATGTGCAGTGTTTTAGTTTTACAGTGCTTCTTTCTTACAATGGGTATTTTTACTATGCAAATATAAAGACTACTTGTACTAAGGTCCCCAGTAAACAAGCCCCGGTTAACAGTGGCGATGATGAATGATTTTTGGACATTGTGATTATGGCCACTGCAGATTTCATTCCAGTTCAGTAGTTCAGCTGGAACCGCATTGTTGCCGTGGCAGCCTCAATCCTATGGGCTTAAGTCTCCGTTGGTAAAAAGGTTTACTGCAGAGCCACCTCAGTGTAAAAAGGTGTAGGCAAGATATGAGTAAGACTTAATAACAAGCCTTCAGTTGTGAAGAGTATAGTGTAAGACAAAATGAAAATCTAAGTATCAACTTTGTGACAGTGTTTTGACAAAGGTGTTCATTAATAAAGAAATAAAATACTCCATGCCATATATCGGCCCCATAGAGAAATGCAGGATGCCCTTGTCTCTTGTTAGGCAAACGTATCACTGATTATACATTACGTTTTCTGCTAGGCCCATGAGGTTGAGAAGATAAGAACATGTGTCCACCCACTGCTTATTAACAGAGGGCAAGACAATATGAGCAAGCAGTATGGCATCATGCCACCCTCATTTGCTGTATAGACTAAAAAGCATGATTGCTGCTTGGAGCAATGTTTTAATCAATACCGGGTTCTGAGCTATAGCATGTGTGCATGTGTTAGTCACACAGGAAATCCATCTGATAATACATGAAAAGTTTAATTCTTACAACTTTTCCTATTACAAGCCATTTGAATGCCAAACTTTATTATATTTAAAGCAGATCTAAGTGCAGGAGGTCAGAACTAGCCTTTCATTTTATGTGATTAAATGTTTCCCCAAGCATCAATTTTAAACAACTAATGAATCACTACTTGCAAATTACAAACATCAAGGGCATGCTAGTAATGCACTTCAGGACATTTAGGACATTCTGAATGGCACTTTCTGCATAATCCATTCATCGAACATGTGCATGAAGTGTAAATGAATTGTAGATTGGTTTTAAATTACATTTCCAGCATTTAGCAGATGCCTTTATCAAACTGCAGTCTGAGCAATTAGGGTTAAGGGCCTTGCTCAAGGGCCCAACCACAACAACAACAATGTTGTGAGGTTTGAACCTGCAACCTTTGGATTACTAGTCCAGCACCTTAACCACTAGGCTCCAGCTGGCCTCTGGTGAG
>JAYDZG010000011.1:9335743-9346131 GCA_034509265.1 Microcambeva bendego
ACTTCAGTTCTTGCCTCTTTTTTACTTGCAAATCTTTCATCCATTGCCCCCCCCCCCCCAAAGGGCCACTCTTGGACCTTCATTGGCCAAATTACCAAGTTTTCTAGGCAAAATTGCTTTCATTCTGTACACATAAGCACATAGATACCTGACATCAGCAAGTGCTGTTTTTACTGGAGGAAGCAAGATGGGTCTCTCTCTCTCTCTCTCTCTCTCTCTCTCTCGTACACACACACACACACACACACACACACACACACACACACACAGCCGATCACATTATGCTCTTTGAACTTCCAGCAGTATATGACCGTAGCATTTTTTGCAGATCTTGTTCTTTAAATGTTGATGTTCTTCTGATTTGTCATGATATGCACACACTGTTTCGAGTATTCGTTGTTTTAAGAGCCGTTTGTTGGCACAATCCTAAGAAAACAATATCTTTCCATACACTGATTAAATAGTGGGGGGTTTGAAGTATAAGTACAATATAAAATTACAAGGAACAATAAATTTATAATGCAAAAGCTTACTTCAAGTGTTTATCATTACTATATTACAGTAGCATTGTAATACATTCTGCTTTTGTCTTGTACTTTTGGCCCCCCAAATATTTTTTAAGAACTACCAATTGCAGTGTTAGATATTTAGGTACAGCTTTACACAATTACTTAGTTGGGTTCAGCCTGTTACCTGATCACTGACCACAAGGCTTAGCAAAAAAAAAAATCAAAGCCATGAGGGTTTTTTTGTTACAGGACTGGTGAGATCAGCCCTGACGTGGCAGGCTTGTCCTTTTGTGTTTCTGTTTACAGTCTGTCCTCTCATTACAGTTTCCTGATAGGCTCTCCTCAGCAGCCAGATCTAATGCACACTTGTTTTGCATGTTGGTTCCTGCAGGTGATCAAAATAACAGCCCTTCCTGCAACTGCTTTCGCTTCCTGTGTTGATTTATTAAATTAAACAGACTTCATTCAATAAACTTCTAATCAAACAATGCTAACATATAATTACTCTAAAGACACTAAAGCTGTCTAAGTGAATATTTAATTGTAGACCATAAGATTACCTTGCGTTTAAAAGCACATTTCCCTCTACAGTACATGTCCTCATTTAGTCGTAATTAAAATAGGTAGGATTTGTATTTTTATTTTTATTTTAGGTCAACGTTCTACAATGCAGACCTGGTGAAAATAATTTTCCTTTGTTACACAGAAATCCTTTTGTCTCTATGAGCTAGGAATGCTATAGGGAAATGCCCAGTGACTCCATGACAACAACTTGCTCCCTTTCTCCCTAGAGTAAAAGTCCTAGTCTCATAAATAAAAAGCCAGTCAGTGTAGACAGACCCTAGCCATTTTATGATTAATATTGCATAACAACATAGTCATAACCTTGTATTATTTATTCATTTTGAAATCAAACATTTGTGATTATAACATCACCACATTTGTCATACCAAACTGTTAACGGCTTTTTCAAGAAATACTAAAACCTTTACACTGCAGACCAGGGACGTGGATCCTTTAGTATTCTTGAAAGAATTCAAGTCGTAAGAATTTACTCAAGTAAATTAAAAGTTTGACTTTTTAAAGGCTTTTTAGGACATTTTTAAAGGACTTTATGTCACTGTCTACTTATGCATTATGAAATTGTTACAAAGAAATAAAAGTATGAACATTTTGAACATAGTGTTTAAAATAGCGCACATACAGGATTATTAATATTATTTTAGTACTAATAGCATGTCCTGTTAAAATAATGATCAGTATATATTTGAAGTGAGATGCGAACAGTGTAAAACTTGCTTCAGTGTGAGATTGTGCTGCTTACAAACTGTACCTTGTAGAGCATTAATAATGGGTCAGAGTCCGTCATCTCAGTGTGATGCTTAAATAGGTAGCAAACTACATTTTGGATTAGCTAGTGGGACATGGGAATCCAAACCAATATGCAGAATTGCAGTTATGGATATTATTTCAATAGTCATTTTCTGAAAGTGTAGGTGCTGGAAAGATTATGTGTGTATTATGAGTTATCAGCCATGTTGAAGAATCAAGAACATGTAACTCTTGCCAAGTAGATGATTATATTAATGAATTTATACTGAACTAAACACCTACTAGTGTTGCAGCAGAGGAAGGAGAGTTCAAGCTGTGTACTTCAGCAATGAGGTCCTGTGAGCTTGTGTTGCTTCACTGTCACAGTTCACTATGGTTGTATATGCTTTGCGATGAGAAAATGTAAGCTTAAGGACCTTGTCGGTACGGTCGTTGATCTGTTGAATGTGCGTCCATAGGAAGGAGTATGGAAGAGATGAAGACACTGTTACTGCTTCTCCTGGGCTGTGCAGTTCAGGTAAGCTGAGCCTTTTACTCTGTGTTTTCATTCTTATACAAGGAAGTAGCAGTAAAGTCACCCTGACAGAACATGCCCTTAAATTTACTTCCAACATGAACTATTTTTGGAACATGTAGGATATATTAAAGATGAAGCAATACATTCTATATATGGTAGCATTTATGTCATACACAATCTCCTTAAACATTATTTTATATTCCATACATATCCTTTCCCACTCCTCCTATTTTGCTCCCATTGTGACTGCACAGGTTTTTCTTGTTCTCTGGAAAGAGGCTCAACAGTATGCGCTGGATGTATTTCTCACCAGAGAGCTTTTCATGCTTAAATCTCATGTGCCCAACCCACAGTTTATCCCCTAAACATCATGTGGAATCTTTCATCCCCTATAAAGCAATCATTCTCTTATCATGAGCACTAAATCCTAATCAGAAAAGCTTTGTAATACCTGTCTGAGAATTATTCAAAACATAAAGCCAAGCCAGGCATGCCTCATTTCTTCCCTTTTCTCTGAAGTGTGACCGGAAAGAAGAGATTATTGAGAAAATTAAGCTTCTAGATATTGAAACCCAGGCAGCTATTGTCTCCCATATTCAGGAGGTGAGTCAAATGTTGCATTCTTAAAGTTTACCAGGTAGACTTTAGCTAAATTTGCAGTTGAAAAGGGAAATATTCTGTCCATGTAGGTGACCCACAACCAGGAGAATGTTCTGGACTTGCAGTGGCTGGATGCTGGGGAGTTGTGTGCTGAAGACCTTGATTCACTCTCTCGTACCATGGCTTTCCACCTGCGCAAACTCATTGATGAACGGGACGAGTCTTCAGAAGTAAGCATGCTTACTCGAGTTCTCCACCAGTATCCTGTATAGACCTGTCCACACACTGAAATGTAGGGGTACTGCAACAGGAATGTATAATTGACAGTCATTTTAAAGACAATGTTTCTCAAGATTGCATTGAATTTCACTATTTCCAAGTTGTAATATGCAGAGATTCAGGGAGTCAAGTTTAATCCAAATAAATAGGACTAGTTTAACCTATGTATGACGGTGGCCTACATTTTACATTCACATTTTTTATCCAAAGCCACTTACAGGTGAGGCCTGGGGCTTGAACCAGTGACCTTCTGATGACCAGCCCTGTATCTTATCCGCTGTGCTGCCTTGTACTTCCCTACATGTTAGAAATGGCTTGGTACAGTGCTCTTTTATCTTGTCTGCTCTGTTGTTGTTGTTAGCTTATCTTGGAACTGACCCAGGAGAGAGATTACCTACAGTCCCAGCAGCTCAATCCTGTGGGTTTCTCCAGCCCTGAGCGGTCCTCCCAGCTTTCAGTACTCTCCAAAGAGGAGCGCCAGCATCTGGCAGTGGAGCTTGCAGACACCAAGGCCAAACTTCGCCGCTCTCGCCAAGAACTGTAAGAAACAAGCCCTCTTTGCTTTCTGTAGAGAATCTAAATATCTGCTCTCAAGGTTCTCTTGAGCATGGAGACTTTTTAAAGACTTCACATGTTTTGTATTGGTTGAACACTTATGAATAATGATCGTCTTTATGAAATTAGGTATCTATTTAACATCTAACGGTGTTCATGCATTCATCTGTGCACAGAGAGGAGAAGACTGAGCAGCTGATTGATACCAGGAATGAACTTGATAGGCTGGATTCAGAGATGCAGAAACTAAAACAGGAGGTAAAGAGAGGTTTCCTTGGTTTAACATCACCTAATACTGTGGATGGATGGGGCAGTTAGATAGTTGGGTGACTGGGTGAATGGATGGATGGACGGACTGGTGGATGGACAGCTGTCTAAATGGTTGGGCAGATGATTTCACGGATGCATGAGTGATTGGGTGGATGGATGGGCGAATGGACGAGGCGGCTGGATCAGGTGGCAGATAAATGAAAGGCTGGGTGGACAGGAAAATTGTAAAAATCTATGTAGCGCATAATTGACCTGTGCTATATTAAGCAAACACTGTCTTCAAAACTAATTTCCTGTTGACTAAACGTTGACACGATGAAAAAAAAAAAAAAAAAAAAAACACACATGACAACTGTTTGGTTATTAGTTAATAAAGTGTCAGAATTGAAGTGCATCTTTGTGTTTGTGTACAGAACATGCAGCTTCTGGCAGAGGCCCGATCTGTACGAGTGTATCGGGATGAGGTCGACTCTCTGAGAGAACGTGCTGGAAAAGTGGACAGACTCGAAGCAGAACTCGCCCGCTTTAAAGAGAAGCTGCATGATGTCCAGTTCTACAAGGCTCGTGTGGAGGTATGTGTGGAATACCAATATTCCAGTACATTTTACATTTCCCTTATCCAAAGTGACTTACATTAGTTACAGTGCACAGTAATTGAGGTTTGAGGGCAACCTAGCAGTGGTGAGAACCGACATCCTTCGGCTCACTAGTCCGGTACCCTAACCATTCTGAGATATTTTAAGCTCTAACTAATCAACAGGCTCTAGAAGTTTAAAAGAAAGTAATGTCAGACACGCTAATCATTAAGCTTAATGACTTTTTGGGCTCTCAAAGCTGTGGCAGGTATTTCGTGTTCATCCTAGATTTCTCAATATGTTTGATCTTTCACCGTAGGAGCTGAGAGAAGACAATATAACCCTGCTAGAGACCAAAGCCATGCTGGAGGAGCAGCTGACCTCAGCAAGGGGGCGCTGTGACAAAATCCATGAGCTGGAGAAGGAGAACCTGCACCTTCGCTCCAAACTGCATGACATGGAAATTGTAAGAAAGACGAAGTGGGAGAGAGCTTGGCAGAGAGAGAATTTGATCGAACGTGTACTGAGATGGAGTGCTGGTTGTGTTTCTCAGGACAGGGACAGTGATAAAAAGCGCTTGGAGGAGCTGCTGGAAGAAAACATGATGCTGGAGGTTTCACAGAAGCAGAGCATGAATGAGTCTGCTCACCTGGGCTGGGAGCTGGAGCAGCTGGCCAAAAACAACGAGGTCAATGAGGGTCAGTATAAAACATGCATACAAGAGCTACAGTGGTATGAAAAAGTTTGGACACCCCTGATTTTCCTTTATAAATCATTGTGCTCGTCTGCTATATGGTATATTTAACTAAAATTGCTGATCCGAACAACCAGTGATGTTTGAGAAGTGAAATAAAGTTTATAGGATTTACAGAAAGTGTGCATTAATTATTTAAACAAAATAAGGCAGGTGCATACATTTGAGTACCCTTGTCGTTTTATTGTATCCATGCTCGGAAACCATCAACCGGAGTGAACTGGAGATGATTTGTAAAGAAGAATGGTCCAAAATACCTTTACAAAATGCCAATAATACATGTTTTCTGAGAAAATGCTAAAACAAATATAGAAACCTAACAAACTGACTGACAAAGAATTATTCTTTAAAAAAAAGGATTTCCAGCAGTCTAAAAGTATCAAATTACTTGATTTATTATTTTATTTTATCTACGTAAAGATCTACGCGTGGTGCATAGTTTATTTAATTTTTTTATATAAATGGAGACATTTCTGGTTTACTAAATTATTTCAATAATAATTAGGCTAAGCATCTCTGTCACCTTTATCATCAGATTATGGAAATCTTGTTTGTTGTTTATGTAATATTATCATTAGAGTAGTGTACCAATTGTTGTTTGGTTCTTGGCATCTGTTGAGTATTGATGGTCTTCTGGTTTCAGTATCATTCTGGACTTTTTAGTCACTGATTACTTATCTGTTGTCTCTCTGTCCCCCTTGTAGCACGGAAGTCGTTCGTGTTTGAGCTAAACGAGTCAGCGTCTAGTCAACTTCTGAAACTGGAGAAGGAGAACCAGAGCTTGCAGAGCACCATTCAGGAGCTTCGGGAGAGCCAACTTCACACTATAGAGCTAGAGAGGGAGAATCAGGGACTCAGCAAAAAGGTACACTCAATTATTAAAGTACTGTAGTCAGTTGTTTTGCGAGAGAGCAGACTTTTTTCAGTGGACATGTGGTCTGTTTTTAGCTTGAGCGTCTGCAGACCCAACTGGACCAGGAAAAGCAGACTGTGAAGAACATAGACAATCTGGGAAAAGAGCTGCTCAAAGAGAAGCAGAGTCTGGAGAAGGCACTGGAACATCTGCAAGCAGAAAAAAACCAACAGGTAGATTCTATTGGGGTTGAATGGGGTACATGGTAATTCACAGTAATATAATCCAGTAATATTTAATAATATTGGCTGGTGCCTATGAATGTGTAGAATATATTATGTAAAATGCTTGACTGCATGTCATTGGACTGTGGGAGGAAACCCACACAGACATAATGAAGTTTTATTGTAGACACTAAGTAGTCAATGATTGTGTTTGGTTACATTCATGACAGGGCAGGCAGTTTTTTTTGTTTTCACAAGATTCATCAGTTCAAGTCCTTAGTATGTATTCATTTAATTATTTATTATGATTGTAACATCATGATTTACAGACTTTTTCTTTTGTCAGGAACCAAAATCTATAATCCAACCCAAGCACATGCATTCTAACCACTGCAGTAAGGGAGTCATTTAACATCTGTATGTCTTATGTTGTATGAGTGTGTGGCAGGTCAAAAATAAAATAATGTAGTGCCTGGGCTAGTGTGGTAGTTGGAAAAATATTTTTAATACTCTGTAATTACCACATTTACTCTGCCTGGAACTGGAATCAGCTGTAGAATTGATTTGTGGTTGAGTTTATTCCCATAGTGAAAATACGTGTTTGTGTAAAACTTTAAAATACTGCATGGGCAGAAGGGTGGTTCAGTGCTGTCAGCTCAAAGAAGGAAGGTTCTGGGTTCAATCCCCCAGTTATGGTGGTTCCAGTCGTCCCATGTGGATTTTGCATGTTTCCTTCGTGTCTGTGTGGGTTTCCTCCCACAGGAAACTGCAAGTGATGTGAATTGGAAATGCAATTATTTTAATAGATGAATCTTGTGTAGAGTAACTGACCTGTCATGAAACCAAACCCAAGTTTAAAACATGATTAAATTATAATAAAGAAACTAAATACTGCAATAATGGGATACATGTGAATAAAATTTTAATCTGACTAAACAATAATAAAGTCTCAAAAATGACCATTTAATCTACTTCAGTGTGATCTCGTATACATCATTAACTGGAAGTCAGCTAAGGTTCCACTGAAAAAGAAATAATTTATAATTGTTTTGGGGGTGGGTGACAATGGCTTGCACTGTTGCCTCACAGTAGGAAGGTCATGGGTACAAATCCCAGGTGTTCTTCCCATGTCTGTCTGGGTTTCCCTCGGGTTCTCTGGTTTCCTCCCACATTCCAAAGACATGGAAGGGAGGTGATTTGGAGATTAAACATTGTTGAACCAATTAATCTACCTGTTCTGTCAGGGATGCAACCAAAGTGTGTAAAAATAGCTTATATAGTATGTAGTTTTTGCCTTGATGATAAAAAAAAAAGCAAGTTAAAGCTGTAACTTTACCATAGCCATCCATGACGAGGAGTCCTAAGATAGCATAACAGTTGATGCTGTGGAAGCATGTGTTGGTCCTCACTGTCTCACATTGGTTGATAAATGAAATTGCAATCTTTTAAACTGATGAATGCCGCATCGAAGCAATACTTAATAAGCATGCTTCATAGGCTGTTAGATTGTTTCCCCTCATTTAAACGCATTAAATAATTGTGTGCATGAGGTCTCTGAGCTGGAACAGGAGAAGAACCACCTAAACCAGACTGTGAGTTCTCTGAGGAAGCGCGCCCAAGAAGACAGTGAGGCTCGGGTTCGTGAGGTGGAAAATGAAAACCGTGTCCTCCACCAGAGCATCTCAGATAAAGGAAGTCAGCTGACACGACTTGAAGCCGAGAAGCAACAAAGCATCAAGGAGCTCGAGGCCCAGCATGAGCAGTCTCAAGAGCTTCTGAGGAAGATGGATCATCTGGAGGGTGACCACAAGAAGCTTGAACAGGAGCTGACCTCGCTTAGGATGGTCAGTAAGCAGAACGAAAGCCTGCAGAACGAGAAGAGCCACCTGGAGCAAGAGAACATGCGTCTCAAGAAGGAATCGGAAGAGATGCGGAGTGGCAGCGTTCGCCTGGCTGTACTCGAGAGGGAACGCAAGCATCTGGAAGATGAGAATCTGGAGCTTCGGAGCACCGTAGCAGAGCTCCGTTCTCAGGCCAAGCGCGTCGAGAGACTGGAGATCAACTGCAGCAGTCTGGACAAAGAGAACCAACGCCTGCAGCTGTGCCTCGAAAGTAGCAGCACCAAGCACCAAGGCCTGGAGAACGAACTTCATGAAGCTGAGGCTCAGAGCGAGGAACTGAGGCTGGAGGTTGAGGAGCTGAGAAAGGTAAAGAAACGTGCTGAGGAAGCCCAGAAGGAGAGGCGGAAAGTGGAGCAGGAGCTGGGCCAGTCTGAGAAAGAGAGGAAGCAACTGGAGAGGGAGGCACGCAGGTTGAGGCAGCAGCTGGAGGTGAAGGAAGCCGCACTAGAGGAGAACTTGTTGAAACTGTGTAGCATGGAGAAAGAGGGAATGGCTATGAACAAGGAGCTAACACGGCTTCAGGACGCCGCTGGTAGAGTGAAGGATTTGGAGAAAGAGAACAAGGAACTGCAGAAACAGGTCACCATTGACAAGAGGACCCTGGCCACGCTCAGAGAGGTAATGCATGATTACTTAATGCTACACACTTTCTATATGACTTTCCAGTTCACACTACACATCTACGTTTTATCACGATCAAGGGTTTAATGAAACCATGTCCAAAATGCACGTCAACAATAAGCTAACTATCAAAGTTGTTTGTTTTTGCACTGGGGCAGCACTTTGACTATCAGTGTCGCCTCACAGCAAGAAGGTCCTGGGTTCAATCCCAGACGAGGTGGTCTGGGTCCTTTCTGTGTGGAGTTTGGATGTTCTCCAGGTATCTGCCGGGGTTTCCTCAGAGTTAAAAAATGTGAATAATGGACATGATCCTAATTTTTATCATTTAAACCCCAAGTATGCCATCAAAAATTCATATTCTACTGTATATGTTTGTATATGTTTATAAGCACACAGGTACCAAATGTCTGAATTTGAATGAACTTCTCCACATTGCAATCAACCATCGTTAGGTGCAACACCCTGGACAGCGTGTCAGGCCATCACAGCCACATCAAGACTGAATAATTCTGAGTAATAGTAGACCCCTTTATCTGAAGTGACTTACATTATAGTTACAGTATACAGTCTGAGCAATGAGGGTTAAGGGTCTTGCTGAAGAGCGCAAGCCCAACAGCGGCAACCTACCAGTAGTGGGGCTTGAACCAACATCCTTTGAAATACTTGTCTCGTATCCAAACCACTAGGCTACAGCTCACCCAAATTCTAAATATTATTGGATTAAATGTCCTTTTTTGCAGTTAGGTATTTCCCAAGAATTGCTTGCGCACTAAAGACCCCATATTCTATAAAAAAAAGAAACTTTAAGCATCAATTAAGCTGCCCTGTGTTCAATTAACTGACATTTAGTACTTGGGATTGCTTAAGACTACAAATTGGTTAATAATGAACTATTAACTGAGTGCTCTGTGGCTGCAGGATCTGGTAAATGAAAAGCTGAAGGTTCAACAGCAGTGTAATGAACTAGAGAAGCTCAGTCATGAGTTGGAGAAGATTGGCCTGAACCGAGAGAAACTTCTGCAGGAAGAGCACAGCTGTGAGGACAAGTGAGTTCGCACTCTCTGTATCTGAATGACCGACGTTAGTCCAAGTGTTGTTTTTCCCCCTTTAGTATTTGGGCTCAATAAGAAACAGCTGTTTATTGAAATTTAAAACTACATGTAACTTAAACACTTAAGAAATAGACTTTCACTGATGAGTGAGTGACTTTGGGATACTTGACTTTTTTTGGAAAATAGTTCACCAACATGAGCTGCTGTTTATTTTTAATTCATTATTATTTTATATTTTGGAAAGACATGCTACCACTCCAAAGCCGACGTCTGATTTCAAATCTTAGCTGTATTACCAGAAGGCTGAGTTCCTACGCTGGTGAAGACTGATTCATTGGAAGGAGAT
>JAYDZG010000011.1:9389078-9407415 GCA_034509265.1 Microcambeva bendego
GTGCATGCAGTCTGTAGGATTAAGTAAAGGTTGTTCCTGTATTTGCTTTGAGTGAAATGGAATTGTATTTGGTTTGATTTGAATTGGAGGATGAATGCAGCCAGACTTCCCGTACCTTCTGTTTAAAAGCACCCCCCTGTTTGACTGGACTGTGAAATGTGCTTTGCCTGCTTTTTGCTAGACAAAATGCTTGCAGTTCTAAAAATATGGTTCAGTTTTGATCTCATTAGAGGAGAGAACCTTGTTTATCAGGTTACCCGAGTATCATGTTACAAGAGTATCGTGGGCTGTGTTGACTGTCATATGCCTAAACTCAATAGTGGCGTCTGTCTTGCCACTCTGCCATAAAAAACCCTGATTTACAAAGTGCATTCACAGACAGCTCCTTGGACTTTATGGCTTGGTTTTAAACAGTGACCATTTATACAAAGGCTTTCAGAAAGAAGAAAGTTTAAAAAATGTACATTGAGGGTGATTAAGTGTAAATCTGTAAATAAAATGAGAACTATTATATGGCAATCTATTCAAAACCTGTACACGTAATGAAGTATGTAATTTTTTAGTGAAAATTTAAAACTAGAGCTCTGCCCTGCTCAGAGCCCCAAAAGTAACCTGGCATTGATGTGGCTGAAACCAGTTCCTTTTCAAATGAATAGTCCAGAACCCCAGCCACTGAGCTACCATTGCCCAGAACTCTTGGTTAGTTTGACAAGCAGTTTTTGTCAGAAGTTAGAACTGTGGAGTGCCCTTTCATAGAAACATAGTTTGTAGCACATTGGTATTCTTAAAAAAATGACCAAATTTCTTTGTTCTCTAAGAAGGTATGAAATAGAAACTTTCTGGGTAAGAAGAAGTTCCATTTTTCTGTTAACAGTCGATTAAAGTGCCTCTAAATGGTTTCATAATTGACATTCATGTCATCTAGCAGATGGTTTTATCTAAATGTACCATGTGTGAGCGTTGCCGCCAATAAATCTGAAAGGAATGTGTCCACGTCACATTTCAGAATTATTCGTTTGGACCACCCCTCACATTTAACATAAAATATGATTTATTACTTTAAGTAATAATATGGTATTCTTGGTTGATTATCAGTTGTTTGCAATATTGCCTCCCTGCCCAGACACAATGGACTTAATTCTTAATTTTTAAACATACAGTTGAGTATAACTGTGGCATGTTGTGTTACATCTAAAACTAAGTAAAAAAAAAAGCATTTGGCAGTGGGTTAAAAACATTGGATGTTGGATGCTGTGATTTATTCTAAGCAGCATATGTAGTTGTGTAAATATTCAACACACCAAAGAAAATTAGGTTTTCTAACCCTGCTGAGAAAGAGACAGAAAATGAATAAAGAAACTGAATGATGTGAATACTATGTTATAATTTTGGAACCGCTACATAACCTTGATCTTAAAACCTACTGCTTTTCTGTTTGACCAAGATGAGATGAGGATTACAATATAATAAGGACCACTGGGAACTCAGTAAGGCCCTTATTTTATTTTAAAAAATACTTTGAGGTTATATAATCACCACCCAGAGATTTAATTGTTCATGGTGTGTTGCAACCATGGTGAAAACTAAGGAGCTATAACCAAAGCAAAGATGAGACAATTTAATGATATGAAAAAGTATACTGGATATGAAATTATTTAGATTTTTGAAGCCATGAACATTTTCAGGGAAAATCGTCTGGGTACAGGTCAGTGATTTGGAATATCTTTGGTGATATTTCTAGAAATTGCTTATATGTATCAATAATATTGTTTCTATGTTTACTGAAACTTCTTGTTGTATACTTTAATTCAGTTGGATTCTCATAACCATAATACATTGTAAGGTAGGGAAGGTCGGTATTTAAGATCGCAACTATATGAAAATATGTAGAAATAGGAATGACAAGAAATGCAGGAGATTACTGCACTGCTGAACAAAACATACTTGAACAAACAGAAAATGTAAAACTGTCAATATGAATAACTGAGATCCTTATTGTATAATGCATGTAGTGATCATTGTGGGTGGTAATCTGAGAACATTTTCTAATGCTGTATTGTAAACAATGTGTTTGCAGTTCGGTACATACTACCTTTAGTTTGAGCTGTTTATCTTGCAGTCTGTATATGCATGTACTTCTGTTTTATACATTTAAGTGTTGATTTCTAGATTTCATGTTTTTGATTGTTTTTTTTAATCACTTTTTTTGCATTCCTTGTTTAACCTGTTTTTGCATTGTAGTGTATATTCTAATGTGTTAGCAAAACACCAGGTGAACATTTTATTTTGGAATTAGAATATTCCCTACTGTTCATTTCAGGGACATCATTTGTGTGTGTAATCAAATGTCTTTCTTTGTCACACGAACTGTTGGGGGCAATTTATGGACATTTCACTGACATTTTAAGGTATAATACACAATTGCAAGAAAACGCTTGAGAATCTGGATCTTTGTATTAAATACAAATAAAATGTGTTTGTCTCTTCATTTAATTCTCAATAACAATATCTGTGTTATTCTGTGAAATGAACTCTGAACTGATAGCAATTACAGTGTTTGGTAAAAGCATTATTTAACCATTAACAATTCATTAAATAAATATTATATGCACATTGCACTTTGTGCCTGCTGATTGTATTACTACCTTATTAATATTGTTTTTGCTAAAACAGCCCTTTATAACGCCACGTTAAAGCATCACGGTTGTATTTTTGGTTTTCGTTAGTTTTCTCATGTTGTTTTGTTGCTTCAGATGTAATTATTATGGAGTAGACTATTACCTCTACAATAAATATTGTAATATTACAACAGCCTTACACCGTTCTGTGCAGTAAAGATACTTTTTATTTCTGAGCATTCGTTTTCATTCAAAACTGAACTTTTTGCCTGATCTGTTTAAATATTTGAGGTTACATCAAGGTGAACAGTAATTTTATTATTGTTAAAAATAAACCAAGGCCAAACAAGTATACATTTGCCTTTCTTTTGCCATTGGGCTTCCTTTCAACTCTTGGCATTGTACATATATTGTGCTGATTCTGTAACCCCTGCAGGATGAAAACTGTTAGGAAATTAGCTATAGTACTGAATTTCAGGGAGGATTAATGACTAATCACACCTTCAGAAATATTTGGGAAGTTTCCCGTACTGAATCATGCATCTTTGCTTTTTTTGATTATCCAGTGCACAGAGTTTCTATATTTAATTTCATGTAAAAATGTTCGGTGTTATTAAAGAGCCCGCAGGCTCTAAATAACAAAACAACATTCTCTAAATAATGTGTTGCTAAAAGCCTTTGACACACAGACTGAGAGAACACTTCTACTGCTCATAAATCTGAAACTTGTCACCAAACAAATGAAAGATGAAAATGATTTCTTACTTTGAATAAAAAAGCAGTAATATGAGTTAATAAGGTTTTGTATTTGTACTTGCTGATTTCTGTTGTGTTTCTAAATGGTTTTCTACTTTTTATTAACGTTTCTATGTCTTTTTGTTTAACACATTCAGCAAATATCTGGATTGAATCCTGTAAGGTTCTCCTCTATTGGTTATAACTCTGTCTGTTTGACCTAACCCATTTGACCTGTGTGTTTGTTCATTCTGTTTGCTTGTCCCTGATGCTGTCCGTTCGTCTGGCTCTGGTAACTCTGTTTACTTCATGTATCTGCCTGTTTGGTTTGTTTAGTTTATTTTGCCTTTTTAAGTGATAATTATCCTGTGTATCCTATTTAGCCTGTTAGCTTGGGTTTAATGTAGTTCTTTCTCTAAGTTTAGATTAGAAGACCCTTTAGCTAAGTGTTGAACTTTTCCTGTAGTGTCTGCCCTGTGCTATCTTTACTTGTGTTTATTGTTTTTAAATCTTTACTCATTTGCATCTCTGCATGTGTGTCTGCCCTGTCTGTATGTCAAAGCCCATAAATTGTTCCATTAGGTAGCTCTGGGGCCGTATTTATCAAGCGTCTTAGAGTGCTGATTTAGTGCTGAGAATTTGGGAAATTTAGTCCTACTCTCAAACATAAGATTAAAAGCTATTTAACAAAGTTCTCAACTCTAATGATCACTCCTACTCCTCCAGATATACATGAGCCCTCCAGAGGTGTCCTAAATGGTTAGGAGTTGCCAATAGAGGATGGCACTGAGGTGAGAGACAGAACACTTCTGTTTAATGATGAACTTACTTTCATCAATTAACTCCACTTTGTTTGACATTGGTGGGGGAAAACACGATGTTTACCACGTGACATGGTAAACATCATCTGCTTGTCCTGCATTGTTTTGTGTGGGTTTTTATGCTTTTTGGCAGATTTTGAAATGCTTTTTGGTGGGGAACCATGGTTGCAACCTGGCTACCCTTCATAGCAGTGTCGTAATTCACTCTGAGACTTACATTTAAGGTTCAGTCCTACACTTCACTTAAAGTGTGAGACACTTGATAGCTATCTTATAAGTGCGGTGAAGATTTTTTTTTCTCATAAGTCGACTCCTAGCAGAGCTCTTGGGAGTACTTCTAAGACGCTTGATAAATACTGCCCCTGGTCTTTCAAAACATTGGGGTAGTTTAAGTAAAAAGTAGAATGTGTTTGAGAATTACACACAGTATTTCAGCTCAGAATCGCATGTAATTATACTTAAAACAATTTAAGATGTGCTACATTCAAGACTAATAATTTCACTTCCCTATTCTGCCATATTCATCATAAAAGCCACCATGAGAGATGTCGAACTGTGGGAGGAATGTGAAAGATTTCATATTGAGCAACTTGTTAGAAGGTTAGTAACAGGAAGCTGAACCTTTCATTTAACCGTTTTTCCATTTTGTGAGGGGAAGTTTCACATTTCATATAGTGAGGTTTCAGCTCAGTGACAAACAAGCAGACAGATGTGAAATACACTGGCCGAAAAAAGGTCACCATGCAGATTTAACTAAGCTAATAGGTAAGAGTCTCCCATTACTGCATGATTGTTTTAGCTGGCAACAAGTTATTTAACCCTAACTGATGCAGTGATTAGCTTCTCATTTGTTAAAAAACATGCTTAAAGACACATCCTGTGGTCATGGAAAAGATGTTAATCTGTTTCAGATTACTCACATGCATCAAGCAGAAAAAAAACATCTAAGAAGATTGCAGAAACTACTAAATTTGGGTTAAGAACTGTCCAATGCATTATTAAAAAGTGGAAGGGCGGTGGGATGTAGAAGATGTATTGTGGTTTGAAAAAAAAATAAAAAGAGGGATGATGAAGGGTAAGAAGAGTGGCTGGAAGAGCCTACCGTACAAACCTGTGGGGCGGGACTATGATCTCTGAATGGTGCAGTTGTTCAGGTCTAGGTTCAGCAACAGTATGTGCTCAAAGAATGAGGTCAGTTGACTACCTGAATATACTGAACCACCAGGTTTTTCCATCAATGGATTTTTCTTCCCTGATGGCACGGGCATATTCCAAGATGACAATGCCAGGATTCATCGGGCTCAAATTGTGAAGGAGTGGTTAAGAAAACATGAAACATCATTTTCAGATAAGAATTGGCCACCATAGAGTCCAGACCTGAACCTGATAATCTTTGGGATGTGCTGGAGAAGAAGGTCCAAATCTCCCATCACCGATACCCAATATTGTGAGGAAAATTTTAATGCATTTCTGGATGGAAATAAATGATGTAAACTTGCAGAAGCTTGTGGAAATGATGCCACAGTGAATGCTTGCCATAATTAAAGCTTAAAGCGGTTAAACTAAAAATTAGTGTGGAGCCTTTTTTTCTTTGACTTGGTAGTGTTTGAGTACAAATACCTACATTGTCATTGTGCAAGTATGTGATTCAGTGTGCTCTTTAAGAATAAAAATATTTCAAAAATATTGTATATCATTTTTTTGTTTTAAAAATTGTTCGAGATCTTTGCAGAGGTGAAGAACCCTCTTTTAGCATAAACTTAAAAATTACTCAACAGTATAAAGTACAGTTATTATGTGTAATTGTGTTTACAAAACTACACGTTTTTAAGACCTGTGAGTATATGACTTTCATTTATGTGTAAATAAAGCCCAAAAATGTTCTTAAATTTGCATCCTTTTTTCTGCACCTGTGGAGCCGGTTTTGTAATGATGTTGAATTGTCAGAAGTAAACACTCATTTAAACAGTAGAAATGAATTCCTGGTCGAGTTCCACATTGCGTTCCAGTGGCTACAGTAATTATATCACTCTCTTCAGCATGTTCTGAAGTGGGTAAAAATACAACCACACGCTAAAATGGCCTGTGTTGATGCTTGCTTATCCTCTAAAGACTCTAAGCTTTTCCCTTCAGAACCCACTGCAACTGAGAGCCAAAACCACTTTATCCCACAGCTTCTATACAAAAGAGTGTGTACATGTTGTTCTCTTGATTACTCTGTTCTTATTTCTGCTTCTTTTCCTGTTTCTTTTTATCACATTGTTTTTCTGAAAATTAAGGCTAAAAGGATACGTTGGCAGTAATGAAATTGTATACACACCATGTCTACACACCTTCTAATTTAGAGATCTGTCTGTTTGTCAATAAGTATTTGCTTGAATTTCAAATAAATTTACTTTTAAACACTGACCATATAATACTATTATATTTAAGGGCATGGCACAAAAATGATACTTTTACGACAATGATGCCCGGCTTCAACTGTAACTGATGTTATTGTTAAGTGAAAACATCTGGAAGCAACAGCAGCCTAGTCACAAAGGGGTAGACCACAAAAGACAACAATAATGTGTTTCTAAATGTTTTGCTTACAGCATTTGCTTCCATGTTACAGAATGCCCCTGGAAACACTGGAATTTCATGAACTGGGTTTCTGTGGCTAAACAGCTGCAGCAGTCTAACCGTGTACATCATACAGCTATTGGACTCCAAAAAATGGAAATATATTCCAAAGTAATAAATCATTCTGCTTTCCATCTTTCACTTTGGCAGTCTTAATTGTCTATTACATATTACAGAGAAATTATATTTGTTCCTACAATTAGAGGGTAAACCGGGAAAGCAAAAATGGTCTGAAAGTATTTCTGGTTTGGTTGGAATTCCTTAACTCCTTAAAGATAAATACCTGTCTCATAAATGTCTCAATGCTTTGGTAAATAAAATTTAGTGCCTCTGTTGGTTTCTTCTTGTTTCCTTCAAAAACATGTAAAAGATGGACTGTCTACTCTTTGTCCACACATTGCTGTGAGTGTGCATTGCATGTTTTCTCATTTTTCACCACTGTGCTTTGAATTTGTCATACGTATTTTAACCTGGTGCGTGGAGTAAACACACATGGTAACTGCCAAATGAAAATTATGTATCTCCATTTTTAGCCTTTTTCACTTTTTATATGTGTGGATTGATAATTTTATTCTTAATCTGTTGATAAAACTGAATATCAAAATGAAAATCTCACAATCTCCATCAAAAGTGTCTCCATCGGCTACTCGAGCTGGACATCAAAACTCCTCCTCCGTCCATTCCTGTGTGTGAGGTTTTTAGAGAGGTTTGTCATCAGACAGCGACGATATAGACACTAGTGATCACTAGGGCAGAGCAGTAAGAATCCCTAGCCATGGAACTCAGGGAGCTGTTAGGGGTTGGGTGCCTTCCTCAAGGGCACCTCAGTTGTGAGCTGTTGGTTCTGGGAATCGAACAGGCAAACTTCTGATCACAAAACCAGTTCAAGCCCACCAGGCCATGGCTGCCCCTAAATCAATCAATCATGATCATTTCAGATCAAGGGAGAGTTGTTATGGTTACAAGTTGATCCTACATTTTAAAGGTGCTTAAGATGCTTTTACTTAGGTTAATGTAGTGTATGAAGAGTATACCAAAGTGTCAAGTTGGATAAAGATCTTGATCCCACTTGCTCAGCAGGGTAACAGTATTAGGAACACCAGAGGTCAAACCAAGGCTCTTTCAGCTTTCAACTTGAAGTGACTCATCAGTGAAGAAATATTTCTCCTTTTTCCTCCTTCTCCCTCCTTCTCGGTGTAATCTGTGCAAAGAAAATGCTTAAATACATAACTAGTGTGTTTGCTTATGTTTTTGGAACCTGTTTTCATGAAAGAGACAAAGATTAACTGATGATTTAATATCTAATTAGATATTCATCATGTATAATTTAATGTCACTTGTCACCTCATAGTAAGAAGGTCCGGGGTTTGATCACCCAGTGGGGCGGTCTGGGTCCTTCCTGTGTGAAGCTTGCATCCTCAACCTAGTGTGGGTCTCTTTCGGGACCTTTGGTTTCCTCCCATCCAGAATGTATATGTGTGTTTCTATGGACCATACCAGATCCTAACCAGAATGAAACGATTTATAAAACTTCCGTCTAAAGGCAGTGGGCAAAATTGCTCTTATCCTAGTCAGTAACACTATCAAAATGACAAATCTCTGATCCTAAAATTTCTTAGTTGCTATACTGCTAAAACTTTCAATCGTCAGAAAGATTTATCTTCAGTAAGCACACCATCATGGCCAGGGCTGGAGTGAGTATGGTTGCCACCCAAAGACACAGGATGTAAGTTCATGTTTATTTGAATAGTACGTTATGTGCACAAATGTCATTCTAAGTGCTAAACTGTAAAAATAACGACATAAAGCAGTTATCCATTGGCGTTTGCTGTGTAGAGAAATGGGTTTCATACTTTTTTCTTTACATACACACCCAACAAAAATACACTTGAACATGAAAATGATCCTCCTCTGACCAAAACATCTTTCAATGTTCTTTACTGCCATCAAGTGATCAAACCTATGCTGCACAATGTATTTATGAACAGGGAAAAGTGTTACACTGATGTTGAGTAATATTATATACAGGTTATACCTGTCAGTCATGGTATAATAAAACTACGGACAATTAAGCTTAATATTTATGTTCCATATTTCACTGTTGGAGTTCAGTGTTGTGGCCATGAGCAAGGCCTTATTTGCTAACACAGTGTTCTGTTCATATGGTGAGGTAAAGATAAAATAGTATGGTCTAACTGAATTCAGTCTAACATCAATGTGCCCTAAACCTGTAATATTTGTACAGCAGTCAGTTTCCTATTTTCTTTAGTTTACCAAATAAATCTTTATCAGGGTGAGACAGGATTTAGCACTGTCCCTAGAAGGTTTTGAGTTTGAGTCCCTTTGGTGGCGTCTGGGCCCTTACTGTGTTGGGATAGCATGTTCTCCCTGGGTTCATTCCACAAAGACAAGTAGTCGGAATTTGATTGTTTACCCTGTGATAAACTGCCAACCTGGCCGGGCTGTTTCCTTCCTTTATTTGCTACACAGTGAAACATCAAAACAAAACACAAGGTTTGATATGACATTACAAAATATGACTATGTACATTTCATATATTCATACACACACACACACACACACGTATATACATGATAGATTAACCTAACAAGCAATAGGGTAGGGGTGCTTGAGATCTACTATTACAGTTGACAGGTAAATCGGGAACTTCTTTTTTAAGGTTAACCTCTGTTTTTTTTTTATTTGCATATTTTCCCCAAATTGATATTTAGCAATACAGTGGAACTGAAATCCCACTTATTACCCAAACTGCATCACCATGGTACTCTGATGGTTTGTGCTGAATGGTGTCAGTAGGTACGTGTGCACCATTCCTGACTGTGCACCCAAGACCTTCACTCTCATTTCACACCTGTAATTGTGACGTCATGATAAAAGGTTTGATTTGATGTAGTGTGGAAAGAAGCTGCTGTCATGCCAATGCTAAAGCTTCCTAGTGTCCATCAGTAAAGATGAAGCAACACTTACACTTGATTATTTTTATGTGCAAAAAGGCTCATTTACAGGTTTATCCAAAAATTTGTTTGGACCAACGAGTTCTAAAATTGTCCAGTAGAGGCCCTCAACTTCATTTGAATGAACGTATGAATAAAACAACGTCTCTGCAGAGGTCTTCAGAAACAGTAGGTGACAAATGGAAAATGAGGAAAATTTAGTATTATTAAAGTATAAAGATTTTGAATGAGATAGGTGGGCGGGTCGTAGTTATTTTTAAAAAGATGCAAACTAAAGGAACAGTGGTCATATTTCCTGTCAATCATGTTGACCTGTTCGTCGTTATGGAATACGGTTAATTAATGACGTCACTTTTCCCGCGCTTGCTTGCTTCAACCAATCAGATTTTCCTTCCAATTTTATTTAAGCTCACGTGCAAGGCCGCCGCCCCTCCTATACACTCCAGAAACACAGCACAGACTCTCAGGTAAAGTTGTTTGAAAATGAGCTTAGACAATTTGTTCACTGAGCATTTGCTCCCTGCACATTTTGAGACTTTAGCAAGAGTAAACGCGTCTCTAATTGATCATATTCGCTTGAACATATTTCTATTACTAACAAGCCCGGCATTAGAATATTGGTTTCTTTAGCTAATGGCGTCCATGTACTTCCAAGCAGTCTAATTTAACTTTGTAATGGTCAATATCTACACATTTCCACAGTTTTGGTAAATGTGCGAGTTTGCATTGTTTGTTTGGTTATTTGTGTAATTCTGTGTTAAAATATTTTAAAGACTATGTTAGGAAATGGCTGGTAAATATGATATGAAGCAGCCATGATATGTTTGCAAAGTTTTGTTCTTCATGGCTAACAAATTTTGTTTTCAATTTATTTTTTTATCAGTAGGTCGTGACCACGAATAAACTTTGGGGGAAATTCGACCAACTGTGAACATGATGACTGCTGTGGTGATCATTCTGGTAAGTGCACAAGTGTAAAATATGTATAATAAAATATGGTGTGTTTGTGTGTGAAGCCAAGTTAAGCAATGCATGTATTAGTTGTGGTTTTCATACAATTTCAAGTTTTAAGATTATATACAATATTTCATGGATGAAACATTTTGCTTCGTACATCTCTTTGTACAACTAGATCTATAGCACTATTTTATTGACCTGATTACATTCATCTTTTTAATTTCTTTTTATTGAGCACATGACATATTTTGCACTTGAACATGTTACAGTTGGTATTGGTCTTCAAAAAGCACTGATGAGGATTAAAAACAAGCCTTTTTAGGCATATTTGGAGCAAACTTGTTTGTTCTAATAGCTCCATGTGTTATGGCTTTGTTTTACAGGTCCTCTGTATAAATATGAATATTTTTGTGTCCATATAAAGTGATCTAAATAGTAACACATCATTCCTAATTGTTTGAAATATGGACCTCTATGTAAATGCTATGGTGGTTCATGCAGGTTAACTTATTTGATTGTAAAACGAGGAAGTTTTAGGTGGAGTTTATTTAAACCAGATTTGATGGTAGCGTGGCCAGTCATGTGTAGTCCTGCAGGATCCTATTCATTCTTACTTGCTTCCCTAACCAAACACACAGAGACACCAGAGTAACACACTGCACGCTATCAAACACTTAAAAACCATATAATCTTTAATTGTTATCCATACAATTTTCTTAGGATTTCAATATCAAATAACATTTTTTTTCTGACTACAGATTATTGCTTCACAATAAAAAGCATTGTTTGGATACATCCATTAATAGCAAGACAATACATTCCTGTTAAACACTGGTTTCGTATTTATAAATTTGTAGTATCTTTTAGTTCAGAGAATAACCCAGCAAGCTGTTTTTCCCACAGTGCATCAGGTCAGTCACTGTTACATTTTAAATGTCTATTTAATAAAGAAATTAAGTGTGCATGCCTGTTTGTGCATATGTGACATCCTTTTGTATGTGTGCAGTCACTGAAGAGATACAGAGGAAGTTTGGTGCTTCTGCTTGTCAGAATGCCCTATTAACAAATGCTACTTCCAAAGCGACAATTTTAGTCTAAATGTAAAATTGTGACAGGAAATCCCAGTCTGCTTCCAATGCAGTGTAAAGTAATAAAAAACCTAGACTTTGTACAAAGATTTGGTATGAATTGCATAAAAAACTAAATTTCTGCATTATTTTAAAGATTTGAAGTCAAAACAATTTATTTTTCAGATATCATATTGTTAATCATTTGCCAGGGACTTTATGGGCTTAAATAGGTACTGATGTTTGATGAAACAAAATGCATTCTGTACCTTCAGGCTTTACAGGACATGGTTATTACTCCAAAATGAATAGTCATGTCCAAATATTCGTGTTTTTTTGCCTATGGGGTTTAAACTTGTATCTGCAGCTTTGTACCGATATACAATGATTTTGAGAAACACATGCATGCCCTTGAGAAAATGATTTGTAAACACCACACATGTGACACATGGGTAGGGGAGTTATTGTGGATTGGGGTGAACATTTTAGACATAGAAGTGCATTTCAGTGACTAAACTGATAAACATTTACTGTGCAGGGCTCCTACAGCTAATTTACTATAAATGAAATTTGGCATTTTTTTCTATTCTATTATTCTATTTTTTTCTTTAATATTTAGTTTGTGGCCTAGTTTACACTGACATGGGTATGTATTTGTAAAATTAACTTTTTCTATTCTGTTGAAGCAGCAGTCAAGTAATCTGAATCAGCAATCCGAGTCTTTTCTTCAGTCATTCTTCATTGGAAATGTCAAAATTAAAAAGAAGTTGGTTAGCTGTATATCTATTGCTCGATAATTTTTTTAATGGTCTTATTTTTTCCCTCATACCCAGTTCATATACTCAAACAAGTAAATTAAAGTTTAAAATGTTGGTAAATATACAAAAAGATTTTTTTCTCATATGAAAATTGTGATCTATTAATCTAACTGCATGAAATGGATCAGTTTTTGTTGCTCATCATTTAACTGGTGTCAAACATTGTTACTGCATAGATGTTAACTATCGAAACACTAAAGCAATTTATGTAGTTCTGGATTAGCTCTTTCATGAGCTACATTATTTGTAGACGGACTTGTTCTGGGATTCAGGGATGTCTGAAACTTACTGTTTGGGTACTGGTTCATAGATCCTTTTTCATAGCCCATCTAATTGAACTGATTTACTACAAAACAGTGGCAAATGAACATACATAGCTACATCACAACCATACTACACAGCACATAGCCATGTGTAAAAGCTACCTTTCCTTGACTCATTAATGTAAGGAAATAAATGGTTGACTAGTTGCATGCTTTATATTTTCTACAAATACTGTTTTCTATTAATAATGTACACATCAAATACTCCAAACATTGCCTTTCCACATGGACAATAGAGATTAGCACGGGACAACTACACCTGACATATTCAAAACTGACATACACAAACATATTGGCCCCTTACTTGGTTGGGAACTTCTAAGCTTTCTGCTGCAGGAGGAGGTGTAGCTGCCATTTATAGGAAGGTTGACATTCAGCCCTGCTGTGTCAAATCATGCATTACAGGCGAGCAAATACAGAGAATTGGAAGGAAGAACTGGACTGAATCATCAAACAAGCCTGTCTGTTTTCACACCACAAAACCCCCATCAGAAGGGAAGCACTGATTTAATCAGGAGGTCTCTATTTGTATAAACAAGTTGCAACCTCAAGATCAGTTTTTGGTTTGCATTTACTGTCAGAGTAAGATGCTCATTAGAAGCGCCGATGGAAGTCAGGCAATAAAATATTTTGTGTAATCACAGTGGATAAAATTTTAACCTAATAAAATGAAACAATTACAGAACCCTATTCCAGTTTCCTTGAGGTGTCTTTTGGGACTGGATGAAGCCCTTGTCTGTCAAAATTGTAACGTTCATACAGTGGTGCAGAAGTAAATTGAACATCCAAGAATCGTACTCTTCTTTGCCAGACAGTGGTAGCAGACTGATATCCAAGTCCAACCAGAATGCACTGTTGCTTTCTCAGAGGTCTCGGGCTTCAGAAGTTTTTTTTTTATTAGAAACGCAGCTTCTACTCACTCTGCTTCTGACTCATCAGATACTTCATGATGTTTTTCCCCCACTGTATTCACAAAATAATCTAAAGTGCAGCATTCACATCTGTTGTGTCCTTTCTCCATGGAAGACCAAACGTGTGTATGGTGCATTCATATTGTGCATCATTCTTTATTCTCATGTTTTGAAAGTTTCCGATGCACCTTTAAGTGACTTTAGTGCCAAATAAGACAAGCGCTGCTGTGTTGAGAAAGTGTTGTTGTCATTGTCTTAGACTGAGTATGGGGCAGCTGCCAAAGAGAGATGGCTAATGTTTTGGAAAAAACAAACCAAACCATACTTAATGGTCACTGCCAGTTTAAAGGTTTCTGAGAAATGTATTATCTCTCCTGCTAAATAACAGGAACATGCAGTTGTAAATTGTGAACATCCACAGCGGTAGTACGATGAACTAAATCTTGACAGTAGGTGCAGGTTGTTGGTCAGTTCTGGAAGTTAGAAACTGCAAGATTCAAGACTCCATACACATTGGAGCATTGACGTAGGTAAAAACATTATACTCGATCATTATGGAAATGCAGAGGAAGACGGCGTACAGAAGGAGCACATACACCCCCAGCTTTATATCGAGCTTCCATCTGTTAAAGTGAATTCCCAAAACCTGTGTGGAGAGAGACCACGTTAAATGGGTAACTACATAGTTCAATGAAGGTGTGGACAATGATGTTTTGTGGACATGCGTTCATAGTTTTTCTGGCTTCCGAAAAATCCTGTTCTACCAGTGTAATTTTAAAGCATGCTTTAGATCAGTGGTCCCCAACCTTTTTTGGCATGGTATAATTTCATACATTACTACTGGAGGGAAGGATTAAAACTAGAAGATGATGTGTGCAACTGCACATCCAAATGTGAGCATATCCAAAACATTTGTACTATTCAGGAGTCAGACAATTTGGAGTTGGAAAAGGGTCGATTTCTGGTAAAAAAAATAAATAAAATAAATAAATAAATGGAGCTCTATGGGAAGAAAAAATGATGTGGCAGGCAAATCCAAAAGCTTTATACAGGCATACCTGTTTGGGCCTGGGTGTTTTGGAGTTGGAATGGGGGTCCATATCTTGCGGCTAAATAATAAGACTCACTGATAACATTAGTCTTCTATTGCAATACTACTTACAAATGACACACTGCAACGATATGCTGCTTCCACCTAGTGGTGCTCAGAAACAATGTTTTGGAAATGTCATTGCTTTATTAGTGAAATGTAATTATTTATTCTTTCTGTGACCCAATGTAATGAATGACTTGGATTGGTCAAGTGCCTGGTGGTTAGGGACAACAGCTTTAGTTGATCTCCCACACACACAGCCTGGTTTTAGCTTTATAAAAGTCATAGGTCAGGTTTTGAATTTTCTATCTTTTTGTACGGACAGACCAAATGTCTGTCATTCAAAGGCCTATGGAAGAAAAGCAGCATAACGGCCACCATTTTCTGTTGTATATGAGGTACTGTGTGAATGTCTCATCTGCATGATGCCTCCACCTATGCTTGGTATTGCACTAGCACAAATTTGTAATTTAATCTTTTTCCATTGAACATGGTCCTACTAAAATGTTTAGTAATGTCAGGGATTACTACTATCCACAATTTCTGCACAGAAGTTCATCCTAGTAGATCCTGAGTTGCAGGTCGGGTTTTATTTGTGGTCATGCATTTCGCTCTGGTCTTATTACAGTCGCCTCTTGTGTGGTCAGTGCATAGGTTTTCATAGTGTGACGTCTCAGACTAGTGTTTTTATCACCTATTTTGACTATTTTTCCCATTTTTGTTTTGGCTTTTTAGCTTAAGAATGTTTTCTCTTTGGTTACTTTGGTTGTTTGGTTACTTTGGTTGTTTGGTTCATAACACTTTTATTTTGCTGTTTATTTAAGCCGTTTGACTTCTTCTGGAGGTACAAGGTTCTTAACCTCTCCAGTTATTCACTAGTGTGTATGTTTCACTGCATGGATTGGGTTCAAATGTGGAGGACCGATTCCACTGTGGCGAAAACTAAATTCTGTTCCAACATCTCTAGTTGCTTTAAAGTAATTAATGCTAAATAGTGAAAATGGGCACCTTTTACCAGTTAACTATTGATTTGTGCAGCATAAAAGTCTCATTGCACGTGATCAAGGAATTTGAAGGTCATTCTCATACTGACCAATGTGTAGGTTTGTTACTTTATACCCCAGCAAGGCTTTCCATTTAACTTGCAAACCCAAAACATTTCAACAAACATCTTGAGCAATTCAAAGTGGATCCCCAATTCACAGTAAACAATGTTGACATTTTTTATACCACATTGGACTCCTTCAACTTACAGTCAATGCCACTGAACCCAGGAGCAGCACCACTGAATACAACAGTCCTCTACTGTTGATTTTCACCTGAGATGGGAGTAGAGAATCAGTCTTACATATAGGCAGATTTGTTCAAATAAAACTGTATTTTTAGGGCGAAATAGTACGAAATACCTCTGAGCCATAGTCAACAGCCATTGTCTGGATACCCCAGGGGACACCAAGCCCAACCAGGATGTCAAAGACATTACTTCCAATCGTGTTGGAGACAGCCATATCCCCCAGGCCTGTGAAATAGTACATCCATAGTCAATTTTCAATGGCCTCAGAATGGCTAGTTTTAGAGAGAAGAAAACTAAAAGGACTCAAGGGGTACCTTGTCGAGCAACAATAAGACTTGCTATACAGTCAGGAACACTGGTACCAGCTGCTAAAAATGTAATACCCATTATCACATCAGGTATTCCCAGTGTGTATCCGATAATTGTCACCTGCGGATAATAAAACACCAGGGATTTAAACCAATCACACATCCAGTAGCATTTTAAATGCAATTTCAAAGGTCTGTGCATGTGCTTACCATCCAGACCATAAAGTATGAAAAGACTGCTATCCACAAAGTGGAAAGGAAAAATGACAACAGGAAGAAGTTCTCCCAGCGTGGCTTAGCACAGTTTGGCACAGTCAAGTACAGTAATACCAGAATAGGCCATGAAGCGATGAACTTGAATCTGTTCATTGCACCCCCTGCAGATACGAGACATCAGACATTACAGCACATTTATAATGAGTGTATGGTAACTCGAGATACTCACCAGGTATGACAAAGGGAGAGGACAGCTCACTCTCATCTCCCTCTTCTGTTAGTTTATCCTCCATTATGCTGCCATTCTCCATCGTGTCTGCTCTTCCGTCAGCCACTAGTGTGTTGTCTACTCCATTTGGTGTCTGCACCAGTCGCTGTTGCTAAGAATACGATTTTTTTTTAACAATTTGTTTGTTTGACACATCTAGGACATGCATAAACTACAGCAATCACCTTGCTCAATGTAACATATTCAAGTTATTCTTAATTAATAGGTGGTGTATGGGGTTCCAGATAAATAGTGATAATATACTTGATCAATAAATCTTACTTAAACAGAATAACAATAGCTTTTTATAATAATAGTCTTTTACAAATTACCTTACCTTCTGATACAGGGCCAAATCAACTGTTCAAAGCAAGAATGCCATTAAAATAAAAATATGAAGATACATAAAAAGCAAATTGTAAAATAAATCAAATAAAAAAAATCTCCCATTATGCATGCCCAATTGGATATCTCAAAGGTAACAACCTTACATTTACTTCTTTAAAAAGTATCTAAATAAAAAATTATGACTTAATTTATTATTGTGGATTAGATTTGTCTGGTACCCGTTTCTATATTTTTGAACTAAACATGAACTCGGTTGATTATCATAGGCCTAATGGTTGGATTTAGGCTTCGAGCAACATCAATAATGATGACACCAATAGTGCACTCTTTTTTTTTTTTTTTTACTTCATTATACCCAAGTATGTAATATCCCATCATTGTCTATCCATGATGTACAGCAATAGGTTGATTGGCAATTAGATGGCTTCTTGCTGTTGGGTTTGGAGGGTTTAGAGATTTCTTATAGGCTAAACACCACCTAATGTACTTCTCTGAATAATTAACTTTATTTTAGCTACTGAAAATATATAAACTTGAGTTAAAATAAAAAAAATTGCTTTAAAATGGACTTAATTAAATGAAAGGAAAAAAACAAAAGAAATTCTTGAACGCTACTGTGTGACGTCACTGGTGGACAACAGTTATGACTGACTTAGACTGGGAATTTGCTAGTGCTTGTTCATATTCTGAATATATTTGTGAATTTGATGGAGGTTGTATCTGAATTGAGATTTGGGTGACTGGACAAAACAATGAAATTAAACCATTAAGATTTGAGGCAGATGACCTGCACCAGAGTGAAATTAACAACCAGAACAGGTGTCCATCTATATGTGCTAGTTTGCAGTTTTGCAAATACACAGAACTCAGTTTTGGGTTTTCACACCTGTAAATCCTCATGCAACCTCACGGTAAGCAAGGTTTTTAATTTGTATTTACACTATATCTTGTTTAGATTTTAAG
>JAYDZG010000011.1:9435126-9450151 GCA_034509265.1 Microcambeva bendego
TATATATATAGTTTAAAATATACCAGTCCTTTTTGGGAGATGTGTTTGTGGCACAACAGAATTTTGACATTTTTACCACAATAGTTTATGGTGATTACCACAATTACCCTGACTTATTGTGAAATGTAATTATATTGTATATTAATACACATATATACATTTTATTGCTGTTAAAAAATGCGTTAATCGTTGCAATTAATTAAAGATCTTAAGCGTGTTAAAATGAATTAACGGAGCAGGGTGTTTACTTGCTATGGTTGTTCAACTATGATGATGTGTGCTGTGAAACCAAACCATTGTTACTAACACTGGATAAAGATGCTTTTTCAGGTGTCAAGTTTATTTTCAATTGTTGCCTGATAAATGAATTTTATTCTTACGTTCACTTACCTGAATGGGGTGTGTGGTGGTATTCTGTCTCTGTATAAGTGTGTGCAGATTCACCAACTTACATTCTAAACCGTCCAAAACCACACGAGAAGCAGATGATAGGTGGACATCCCAAAATAAGTATTGATTCCTAGTCTTCCTGTCCGCTCTAAAGCAGGAGGGGTGTCCACTACAGGTGGGGTCAGAGAGAAGAAGCAAAATCAATTGTATCCATTGCATTCAAATACCTGTAAGTTTCAGCAACCACCGGAGACAATGTGTTTTTAAAGTTAAAAAGATGAAAAAAAAAACAAAAGATGGGCTTGATTAATCATAATTAATTACAGCAAAGTGTGCATTTTTTTAAATCGATGTACAGCCCTAATAGTTATGATAAAATGCTTCTGCACATATGTCCACATACATTTTTCAGTATTGTTCATGTTGATAAGCTTAATGTTTGTGACTTTACATAGTTGCTCGATTACTATGGTGAAGAAACCAGTATTGCAGTGCCAGTCCCCTGCCCAGACAAATTGGAAGCTTGTCCAGAGTAAAATTTTTGCCAAATCAATTATGTGGATCATGATCTGCTATGGCGTAATTAGGAGCAGCTGAAAAGGTTCACACAGTGGCTCGGTGGGTAGTGGGCGGTCACCCAACAGCAAGAAGTGGGTCCTTTCAGTGTGAAGTTGACATGTTTTTCTTGTATCCATCTATTTTCTCTTTTAGATCTGGCATAAAGACAAGCAAACTAGAGATAGTAAAAGTGTGTGTGAGGTTTTCACCTAGTGAATTGCACCCACCACGACCCTGAGTAGGACGCAGACAGTTTAACAGACAGCGGCTTGATCAATAATCTTGCCGTTATTCAACATAGCATTGCTTTAATAAAAACTTGTGATCTCTTCACTTGTTTTTTTTTTCTTCAAACAAAAGTGTTGTTTTGTTCGCTCTTGGGCCATTTTTCTACCTCACTGCCGTATGACAAGGAGAAATGGAGCGCGAAACCAAATCAAACCAACCCGAAAACACGAGTCTAAGCGAGAGAGGCAGAAAAATGCAGCACATCTGCACAGCCAAGCTTCATCCGTCCGTATGATGAACCTCCACTATTATCAAACCTCACCTAGATTACAAAGTGGTGTGGATCTTTATGGATCAGTACACTGCTGTGTGTGAGCTATGGCACTAAATTTAATCAATGTCGTCCTCCACAGCATGTTATTAATAATATTGATAAAACCTGGATGACTCCATGAGATACGATTTACCGTTTCATCTGCAAAAAGCCTCTATTGCACTCATAAAGATGATTGTTGGCTTAAGATGTTTGTACTGCTAAAAGTGGAAAGTCTAAAAGAATCCAATTGTGTAGTTTAGAAGTTACTGAATGGTACGATTTCTTATTTGTAAATTAGAAATTGTATGTCAATTAACAGACTTTAACATGGCATACATTGAGATTTCCCATTAAGGACTTTTTCGAATTTCTCCCATGGGGTTCAATAAAGAATTCTTATCTAATGTGAGGTCAAATTATATGAGGGGCAGGTAAATCAACTACTCACAGAAGATTTATCAAATTAACTTATTATTATTATTAAGAAAAGTAACTTATAATACATCATTTAGAATAGCCAGTATTTGGGATTACAAATTTACAAATTTTGTTTTGACACTTGAGAATGACTCACACATTTAATTTAAAAATATATATATAAAAAGGCAAATGTTCCTTACTTGATATTTTGTATTAAGATTATTTTGAAATTGACTAAACTATTTAATTTGTATTTTTAGAACAATAACCTGGCTTGACATCACTCTGTCTCCCCTCTGTGGTCAAGTAAAGTAACGGTCAATATATGTTTCATTAATCAGACTTTGTCCCCACAGAAAGGTCTTTTAACAGCCTCTTGTTTTTTTACTTTATTGGCAACCAAACTGGTTGCTATCGACACACCTCATTTATGATTTTATACGTATATAAGGACTTATAAACAGCTGCTTTGTAATTTCATGTGTGTGGAACATTGAGGGGATTGCCAGCAATAAGATATAATATTTAAATAAATCTTTTATAAACGCAGATCAAGAAGAAAAAAGTGAATATATTTAGTAATGTCCCAAAATAATCACCGGTCTAAGATCATCCTGAATCCGAATCTGCATTTCCTCCCACAGTCCAAAACCATGCAAGGATGTTTCCTCCCACAGTCCAAAAACATGCAAATGGTAGCCGTCTTCTTACAACTAAGCAGTCCGACTCCATACTGATGTAAAACCGCTTTATTAACAAATTCTCGATCATTGAACTGCCACCAACGTTCTTCTCTTTAGCAAATTACCACATTCATTTTAGAATTATTGCCTCTCATTGACACTTAATACAAATGTTTCCCGACCCTCATCTGTTAAACTCTGACTCTCCAAAGTAAAAGAATGAAAGAACGACAAACTCTCAATTATTCAAAAAGTATTTATTGTGCTGCAAAGAAAAAAATACAAGTAATTGAATAAAAGAATCTGCTATGCTATGGGAATTAAGTCAAATCTACCATCTGTAGAAATTTGCATCATTCTCAATGTTGACTTTTCTTTAAAACATAAGCATAAAATACCAGTAGTATACAAAGTCATGAAGGACTGTGTGCTATTTGTGTTTAGATTGAGGAAGGAAAAAAGATCAGGAGAAACATGTCTACAGATTCATACAGCTTACAAGGAAAACACAGTAGTAGAACTGATGTTCCCCCAAATACAAACAGCTGTGTTCTAGTGGAAAATAAAGCAGGGAAGGGGATCAAAGGCTAACCGTGAAGGATAAAGCATTTTCCTGTGTTCAGACTCTGCCTGTCAAATTCCCTCTAAGAGACCAAGACAAGATCAAAACAGGCACACACATTCAGCTTTCTTTGTTTCCAATATGCTTAATTATTCTGCTATCAATAAATTATTTTAATAAGGTATTTAAAACAATAAATTACATTTAATATTTTTTTCTTCTTTCCAAACTTTTTTGTCTTTTTTTATATTTTAATTTTGTTTTGGCGAGTGACACTCAAGTATTTACAACAATACTTGGAAGTTGCACTGAAAAACAACAACAAAAAAAACTCTCACCTTGCAAGACCCTTTAAACCTACAGAGCTGCCGTGAGAGGAATTTTAGTCATTAAGTGAAAACCAAAGCCTCACCCCAAAACTAAATTCTAAAAAAAAAAAAAAAAAAAAAATGTCAAGCAGATCAACTTCAAAGACAGCAAGGCAGAGGCAAATCCTGTTCAGATGCACCAAACAGATAACATTGATTTGCACAGCATTTGGCTTTGAAATTGAGCTACATATCCACCTTAGTGCATTCGTCAATTTCAGGATCTAGCCAAGTGTGTAATACCGGGTCACGCTTTGTGGGCTTATTCTGCAAAATAATTATTTACAGGGCTTTCTTCTGTTGCTTGTTTACAGCAGCATCTAGCTTCTCACCATGACTGGGTGAGAAGCTTCAATAAACTGCATTGTTTACATGGAACAGTCATGTGATCTCATCAGAGTGGAACACGCCTTCTAGCACTTGCTCTGGATAAGACGAAATTGATTCTGCTTAGTGAAATCTTATTACCCCATCACTGCCCCAAGATGATAGAGATTTACATTTTAGAGTTAGTCTGGTCATATTTTGTTTATGTCCAAGTATGGACCAAGGAGAGCCGAGGACTATGTAAATCAGGCCAGGCTGATGGCGCCACTGAGCATCATGCTTAAAATCTCGTAGGGCATCCAAGAGCCCTGAAGTGTCATTATTTCAAAGTGCCAAATTACCTTTGATGGCTTTGCACAGGGTTCGGCAAGGTTTTTTTTTTTTTTTTTTAAAAACAATAGAGCCATTTATGAAAGCATTAGTTAGAAAACAAATAAAGAAATAAAACCCAGAGGTTACATATTTATCCATATAAAAAGTGCCAAATGTATAACATTACAGACAAAATATTTAATGTACAACCAACACTAACTAGACCAATTCCAGACCCCCATTCCGCTTCTTTAACAGCTCATGGCTCAATCCCAAATGGCACCAATCTCCAGATGTAAGTGCACTGCATCTAGTTCCATACAGTGTGCTGAGCCCTATCCAGTGGAAACTGCACCATGATTGGGATTCAGCTTTTGCCAGCTGAGGTTCCAGTAGTTCTGACACTTGCAGGGACCCATGGCCGAGAAAACAATGGAGCTGAATGTGTCAATCACAACATAAAAAGCAGATATGCCCTATGATCCACAACCGTTTTCGCCACACCCTTATTGACTTTCACTTTTTACTATAAAATGCATATCATGACCTAAGCAGCCACGTGTAACGCAAGGAAACGAAGTGCAAAAGAGGTAGTGACTTTTTCAAGTTGTAATAGACTAGCATGTTAGAGTCCTTTTAACTATTCACTCATAACATCTGCATAGTAGATTTTAAAATGATACAAGTTTACTGGCGCAGATAAAATAGTACTTTGAAAAACATTAAGTAAACTTGCTTATTTTTAAAGTTTGGAAAAATGAGATTCTAGTGTTAGTATTCCAATCCAATCTAACAGGTATTAATATATAAAAAACTTTAATGCCTACAATTAAATTCATAGCTTTTTTCCCCTTAATCTTGGGGTACACGTCTGAAATGTGTGACCACTTACTTAAAACACTAGTAAACCATGATAAAGAACTTCTACACATTTACTTGAATGCTGCATTTCATTATTTACTCTATTTAATGATTCAAGGCGTGCTTGGCGGGTACAGTAGTATATTATGCCTGCCCACCACTGCTGACATTAAGTTCGAATCTCAGCATTGCTATTGACTGATGGGGACTACATACAGACATTATTTTGGCTATTGTCTCTAGGGTTTGTTCCGGCATCAAGCCCAGTGATTCTGTGACAATGAGGGATTAAAACATAAAAATGAAATACTTGAACGTAACATATTTACACACTTGTGCTTTGGTATTGACTTTGTACAGAGAATGAATGATTATTACATGTCACCGGTATTGAATAACAGATTATGGCATTGTGACAACTCTACAAATCAAATTGCAACGGCGTCCAGCTAACTTAGGCTTTCTTGAAGGTCACAAAGCTCGAGTCAAAAGAGGAGCAAGTTCGAAGCAACGTGCAAGTCAATAAGGGCGTTTTAAAGACTTTTAGAATGGGTCATCTAAAGACCCTCCTGTCCATTTAAAAAATATATAATACACATTTACAAAATGGAAACGAATAGCAATGAGATGTTTCTTTTTCTACTTGGGTCTGTGTTAACTTAGTATCACACAGAAAAGGCATTGGAATACCGGTCATCTTCAGAGTTCCTTAAATATAAACCTTTCTTTTCCCCTCAGTCATAAATACATTCAATAAGACAAATGAAATAAAGAACTTTACAGGTGAAGCAGAGTCGATGTGCGTTTGTGTGCACACGTACATACATGCTAACACATACACACGTACACATACGATATCTCGTCTTTTCATTGCAGTGTTCATATGTACAGCAAAAGTTCCTATAAAGTGTGTAGCCAATTTTGAAGCCATCTTTAATTTTTTTCCAAGCAAGGATTCAGAAATAAAGGAGCTTCAACTCGACTGCAAAAGCTTCCATAGATGGAAGCAATTTCAGAATTCGTACAGGAAATGATTGAAGAGCATTTGGGGCCTTTAAAGCCCGATATCTTTAGATTCTCTGATTCCTTGCATGTATGTTTACAAGGAATAAAATAGAAACTTTGAGCTTGAGCTCCAAAAAAACAAGGCTTACAGAATCAAAGCAGCACTTGGAAATCAAACTCATCAAACCAACTATCTTTTACACTACATTGATCTCATTTTAACAACTGTTTATTCTTTCTCACAATGTATATTGATGCTTAGTGTTTGTGGGGGGTCAATCAACCCTCTGTCATAAAATAATATAGCCTTTGAGTGTTCTGTGAAAGGAACAAAATGCTTATTCATGTAAGCAAAATACTAGTGGGAGTCCATCACCCTCTAACATCCATTTTTACAGGAAGAACTACTTTCCACTATCAGCTTTTCAGTTTTCTTCCATTCGTCTTTAGAAATGGTTAAAATGAGTAGCGCCTGATCATATGGAGACAGGAGAAAAATGTACTAATGTGGTACCAACATCTGTTTTTTTTTTCTTTTCCTCCATTCTCTCTTCCCCTGGCTCATGTTTTATCATAGTCCTGCATGTCTTCTGTACTTTTCATCCCAGAGAAGCTTTGGTTTGCCCTTTCCACTAAGCACTCAAATCAAGTCTCTGTTTTCTTTTTTTAGAGAATATTTTTTGTCTTCAAAAACAGGAATGCATGAAAATATCACTTTCGACATATAAACCAAAACACCCCAGTCTGCCTTGTCCCCAAATATGTAGGCTGGAGCTTGCTGCCCTCAACCTGTGCAGACACGCGCACCTACAAGCACACTACCATTCTCACCCTAACACAGCTCTAACACACAAAAAGATTCCCGGAAACGCTTTCAGCATCTCACATTCAAATAAATACACTCCTGCAGTGAGCAGTTTGGTAAAGATTTTGTGTCCTAACTAGACCTTTAATTCTCTGTGTGCGTCCCATAGTGACGCTCGGTGGATGTGGGTGTTGTGAGGATGTTTATACTCTGGCCTCTTTGCTCTGGTTGGGTGTGTTGTCCAGCACTGTAGCTTAATTAGCTCTTTAGTTCTAGTTCTTTGATAATGTGCTCTTTAGGTTTGGTGGTTGACCCCAGTCTTTCTTGTTAGATGCGGGTCTTCCTTGTTCACGCAGTCTGATAGAAGTTGTCTGCCTCTAGGTTGTTGTGTTTCTGCATACTGTAGTAACCACTGTAACGAGAGTCTGGGTCTGCGATGCGCAACATGCGTTGGGAGCTGTCCACCTGAACCTTCGTTCCCTTCTGGCAGTCCACGTACACCAGCTGGTTATTCAAACATGTTGGCTTTTTTAAAGACACAAAAACAAAAATGTGAGATTTTGGATTCGTACATGCAAACATCAAGAGTTTAAATTAAATAATATATCCTTGAGGGATTTTCAAGAATTATATTTTTGTTGGAAACAGTGAGTGTGGGAGGAGTTGTAAGTGATTGTATCTGAGAGATTATAGGCCATACTGAGCACCAAAAACATTTTTTTGCTGATTGCATCAAAAGGATATGACACTGTGTACATGCATCACAGAGGAAGGGGACTAGAAAATACGATTTGTTTTTAATATAATATAAAAGTGTGGAAACTTTTTGTGAAGAACCCTCATTCGACAAATTAGACAATTTTCCTAACCAAAACAGTATAATCCTACTGTCGCATGGTAATTAACTAACGAAAGCTTTTCTCATGTGCAGTTCCCTTGCTCTATGCTTCACTCAACTGGTCCATTCTGACTAAGAAGTGCTATCAATTCCACTGTTCCACCTGACAGCAGTGAGGTGTCATGCTGTACCTTCCATGAATCATCCACCACTAGTGCAGACACATTGAGGTTGATTGAGATTCATGTCACTCCCTGGTCAGTCACTGCCATTTGTGTCTGTTTGGTGGCTGGGTAGATCTGGAGCTCTGCGGTGCCGAGCTACTATATAGTCCTCTGTGCCACCGAGCGCTGCAGTGATAATACTTTAACTGTATAAGCTCTACACCGATTTCATGTCAACAGGGTTTTGTGGTTCATTTAACCTAAAATATATAGGGGGGTTTTATCGCACGTTTATCAATTCCTTTTGAAGTTTAATCTGTATGTAGGAGTAAAAGTGAATTTATTTGCGTCAGAGAAGTTTAGGCGCTGTTGGTAGACGTTCTTGAAGATGATGATGTGCCACTTTGTCCCGTTGTTTTGAATTGCACTATATAAGCCTAGCCTAAGCGAAGACTTAGTAGAATGCTCACTAGTTAGACAGCTGCCTAGGTAGACACCAAGGGAGCGAGGAAGCTCCACTTTTACAAGCACATCCTTAGAATAATAAAAAGAACAATGAACTCTGAGCATACTCTAGGAGATAAGGAGATACACTATCAGTGATTGTGTAGGGAAGTTTTGTGTTCGTCTTAAGTAGATGTTTTGTCTAGTACTGTAGGTTTGCAATGAGCTTTCTACTAATTCTAGTGACACTTCTATTTGTGATCTTAGTTGGATTTAGACAAGGCCTCTTACCTTGGTGGGTGCATGGTAGCAAGGCACATGGATCCACTGCTTTTTCTGGTTTACGAGTAGTAAAGCTGCAATTGTGAGTGCCATCATGAGGATGGGTAGTGCCACCCAGGCCCAATGAATGCTGACATCACTGTGCACTGGTGTTTTTCCATCAAGGTATGGCATCTGCAAGCTGGCGAAGTCACCTGGTGGAATTTAAGTCACACGCATTAAGTCACACGCATTAGGTGGAATTTAAGTCACACGCATTTTTGACACACTTCAGGGATGTAATGATACACTCTACTCACAATGCGATTCACAATACTACATTATTTTATTTTGATTTTTTGGAAACATGAAAGTTATGACAGATTTGTTATTAACTTAACAAAAGTTTCATTTGGCTATTTCTTGTTGGAAAACATCGAGGGCAATAAAGTATTTGTAATTATATTATTAATTTAAACAGTGAGTGTCTTTTTATTTCTGGAGGTAGTATGTCAACAATAAAGTATTCAAATATTCCAAATAGTGTCTCCACCCCCTTCAGTTTAAAGTGAATATCGATTCATCTCAAAAGATTAATCAATATGATTGAACCAGTACATCCATAGTACATACAGTTATGAATTATTGAAAAATATTATAAAAAGGGTAGAGTTAATGTTTGTTAAATACTAACCTCTAAATTGAGGCATGATGTCGTTCTCACTGTGTGTTGGCCAGGCTGGCCAGTGCCTTAGTTTATCTCCATGTTGGTCCGTCTTCTCGATGGGGACGTTTGTAGGAGCTATTTCTGTAACATAAGCATTTAGATTTTTGATCTTTTCTTTTTTAACTTTTATCACAGCTCTTAATAACTTCAGACTCTCTAGACTTGTGAACGTAACAACAACAAAAAAATCACATTTTAAGTCTATGTAGCAAATAGGTTCTTTATGGGTTAGCAGACCAGGCTGAACTAAAATATAGAAAGAGATGAGGGAAATAATGAATTGAGGAGAGAGCGAGTGCACTACATGAACTGGTTTAAGTAGATTTGGAGTTACAATCCTGTTGGGAGAGCAAGGTCGCAAACCCATTAAAAGCACTACTTCAGTGATCTCAGCGCTGATGACCCTGCACAATCATATTCAGAATGTCTTTAAATCATTCACCTAAATGAGTCCACATTCACTAAAGCCCCAATCAATTAGAGTAAACATGTCTGTAAAAACAGAATAGAGAGATGAAAAAAGCAGACTTGATTAAATGGCATATAGAAAAGTGCTGATGCTGGGCACCAAGTCAACATGGGTCACCACACGTATGCATCTTCTCTGCCTTCTACCCAGTGCTGTAAGAATTAGCAACTGCAGGGAACTCGCCTGCATGCTTATCTATAGTTAAATTATATAACCAGTAAACACTGCTTCTGATATACAGTACTAGCTTTTGGGTATCAGTTGAAAGGTTGAAATTTGGAATTAGAATCCAGGCTCTGCCCTGCTCTCTGACCACAGATTCTAAACAAGCTTGGATATGCAGAAGATAAAAATGCAGTGTACTGAACATCTGTATATGTGACAAAAATGCATTCGCTTAACCCTTTCAGGCCTGAAGAAACTGTGTGTATTTCCACCCAGTATAATACAAATAATGCTTCTTGAAGGCTCCAAATTGTCTCTATAATCAATTAAATTAAAGTGCAAATGAATGTTGGAACATGAAGTAGATCTAAACCAGGACATCTTTCAGCTTTTCCCAGTTGATCAGCATATTAGCATACGGTTGAACAGAAATCTGAATTTGCTGTACCAGTTTCTTGACCTGCCACAGCAGTAAAATACGCTAGCCCAGTAATGCTAATCTCCAAGGTTCAAATCTCAATGGTTGTGCACACGCACAGGCATAATTGATGTCCGAGGGAAGAGGTACCTACAACAGCCTAGCCACTGGGAGGTGCACTCTTCAGAGAGCTCGGTTCTGATCCCAAGCTCACATTTTAATAGCAAGGTTGTGTTGGTAAAGGCATCCGGCATGAAAAATGGTTGTGTGTAGGTTTAGCCACAGTGGGGTGTGAGCATCACTAGGCAAGAGATATTTTATATTTAGCACACACAACAATAATGTGCTGAAATGTACTTGCTGACATTTCTAGTACATTAAAATATACTTGACTTTTTACCAGGAAAAGCTCAAAAATATGGAAACTATTTATTATTCTTACATGAATCCAAATCTTATTATTCATACTCAATGGCAGTAACCCAGTACGAATGAAACCTTGCACCATCTGCTGATTGAAAAGGGAATTGCAGGCAGGCTGACATTTCACACAAATAGGAGCAAACATGCTTTTATGGGTGTATATATACACTAGCTTTTATGCTCTTTGGGGGCACAGTCTTAGGCTTTGAAATCCCCTGGTGTAGACAATATGGTCACAGACACTATCTGTTGGTCCTGTATTCAAAATCCACTGAGGTTTAATTATTTTTATTTTCCCGTGACTTTGGCTTCTCGCTTAATGTTGACATGCATTTTGGACGGGGTTACCATTAAACCCTCAGTTTACCGTAGTCGGGGAGACCAAACGGACTCGTTTCGGCAAGAGATGGCATTGTGCAGTGTGAACTGTAGAGTGATCTGAACACGTTGAAAGTTGTGTAGTGTGAGCATCAGAATATATTGTGAATTGGTACAAAATGTTTAGTTGGCCCTCTAGATTTTAAGATGTGGTTTGTGAGACTTTTGTACAAAAAACTTACTAGATAACAAAGTAAGGTCTAGCTGAAGTCTGAGCTCACATCACGAACTACTGACTGCCCTTGAAATGGCTCTGGTTTAAAGCTGGTATTGTGTATGAGCAAATGGCTTTTAATAAAATTAACTACGCATGAATTACACTACTGTGACTGCTGGGACAATGTCCAGAATTAACACGCCTCTTCAGTTAAGTATATGGCGTAAGAGAGAGCCTACCTGGGCACAGAGGACAGCAACTGCCCTCTACTGTGACTGGTTGGTGGCAGGGCAGAGCAGGACAGCTGACAGTCGAGCACAGTGTTTGACCCTGCAGGCAGTAGCAGTGTGTGCAGCTGTCGATGTCCCAGCGCTCCTCGTCCACATACGTCTTTCCATTAAAATGGCACACGGCTCTCGGTGTGGCGTCTACAAACAAGACATTCTGACTTTAAAATGCTCACGTGCTGGTTGACGGTCAGTCTGAAGGCTGCCAGTGGTTTTACAAAACTTTATAAAATTACAAGAAAGAACACATGACGATACTTTTATTTAATATATAGTGTCGATCACCATGTGTTAGGAGCCTTAACGTACCTAGACAGTAGGGGCAGCATTGGCCCTTGCGCAGGACAGGCCGGGCACAGTTGACTGGAGGGCATGACTCGGAAAAGCAGCTAATCACTCCATCCACACAGACGCAGCTAGAGCAAACATTGGGCTTCCAGGACTCAGCGGCTAGAAAGATGTCTCCCTCCTCATTTCGGCAGTATCTGGGCATGCTGTTGTTGCTGGGTGTCAGTGGTGTAAGCGGCTCATCTAAAAACACAAATTCATGTTTTTTTTTTTTTTTTTAGGTAATTGAGGCTTAAATGGAGGTTATTCAATCTATTTGACTACATCAATTTGTATGCATTCAAGCTTTATCTGATTTAAAAAGTATAAGTCAGCATTGGGGCTGGCTGAATTCCACATTTCTCTTTTAGTTCTGATACACAGGTGGGTTTGTCCGGGAACTTTCTCTGAGTTTGCATGTTCTCGCAGTGTCAGCATGGCTTTACTCTGGGTCCTCCGGTTTCCTCCCACAGCCATGCAAGTGTGGTGATTAGAAAATTGTCCATGACCCTATTTGATATAACTTGAGTACTGATGAATACTGTCCAGTGATTAACTGTTTCTTGTCCTGAATGTAACCAGAGTAAAAAAAAATATGATGTTAAAGTCCTAAAAGAACAAACGTTCAGATCTGATGCTGCAAATTGAGTATCTGCCGAAACCAATCCGACACGGTCATTTCTCCTCTTTAACCACTAAGCAGTGCTTTAAAACTGATGGAACTTATGTGATTCAGTATGATCGTTTAGATGTTTGACTTGCTTTAATATGTTCAGATTTAAATAATGTAGTTTGTGTAGCAATTAAGTTAACATGATAAGACAAGTCTAGATTGATCCACTTGAGGAAATTAACTTGTTACAGCAGAGAAAAAAAGAGAATGTACTTGATCATAGTAAATGTAAATGAGTACTGTCTCTTTAAAAGATGCTCTATATTAGGTGCAGTGTTGCCTGGTCTTCGTTGGAAGTTGGCATGTGGACGAATCGTTGCATCTGGCATCCCTGTCTGGGAGATATAGATACAAACTCCGTTTGTTTGATTACTGTGGAAAATGTGGAATTAAAGTTTCTATCTCAATATAATGTTTAATGACTCCATTAATAATGCTTATTAATAGAGTGCAAATGAATAAATATTTGCAGTCATTTTCGCTCAGCCCTGAAATCAATGCAAACACAATTACTCTCATACAGAAAATGCCATGAAATTAGTGACCTTTAGGTGAATCATTTGCTTAGTGCGGGACATAAATCAAAAAAGAACTTTGGGCCATATTTTAAGCTCGAGTTTCATCTGATTTAAAACCATCATTCTTGGAGAATCAGCCACTGTATCTGCCGAGCTATAAGTTGCTTGCGTATGCTAGAAGGCTGCATATATTGAGTGACCTTTTGAAAATATCTTCAATGTGTGCACACTGAATATGTTCATTTTACTGAGCTGATTGGCTTGATAATGCTTTGGCAATAATCACCGTGACTAATCATTTATAAACAGTGTTTAATGAAACACGAAGCACGTATGAAACAAAAGTACATACATATACGATTTAAAGAAATTACCAGATAATTAATTGATAATTAAAACAGTCGAAATAAGACGTCCTGCTATTGAAATGATATTTTAAATAATGCCACTTCCCAATCAGTTGCTTGCAGCTATGTTAAATGGTACTGTTATTGTTTAAAATGGACTGGTAAGTGTTACATTTAGTATGAAATGAAGTGTTCCATAAAACAGTAATAGACCTAAAAGCACCTCATTTGGTTCTGCCATATCTTGCAAATTGTCCCAGATTTGAGGGGGCGGTGGGTTGTTGAGAATATGTCCCACTAGGATTAAAAAGGCCTCCTGGTTGGTCTGAAAGCCATATAGTTTTTTAGTTCCTCTGTGCACAATTAGAGAAAAGAGATGTCCTTAAAGATGGCTGGCTGATCGATTTTTGTACTTAGGAGTTAAAAATCATGACCGCATCAATTACTGTTTTGGGATGCAGCCTAGGCAATGCTCAGTGAGGCAGTGAAGCAGAGGATCCATGTTTTCTCCTTGTTTTAAGGCTTAAGTCATAGGACTGCTGTAACTTACTGTGCTAAAGATGTAATCTCTTTGCTTGGGGAAATAGCAACATCAGACTTAAAACCAGCAACTACTAGCACATCCAGTGAATAAAGTGAAGTAATGGCAATAGGAAAAAACAAACAGAAGATTGTATTCATATAATGGTTTTAACTTACTGCATAAGTAGCTAACACGGTTTTGTTTTACTGGTGTCTTATCACCCTTTAATTATGAATAACAAAAATACTATATCATCAGGGTCTGTTAAACATCCCACGTTTAGCAATCTTTGTTTTTAATGTGTCTTGTGGAAATAAATCTCTCTCCATAGCAGCTAATATCAAACTCTTCAATGGAATAAAAGTATCTCACAATCTCTCCAGTGACTGCTAGACCTGTACATCAAAACTGCAGGCCAAGGATTAAAGATTTTGGCAGGGTATAGTTTAGTATAATATTGAACTCTGCTTATGCTTAAAGATGCAATCATAAGGGCAATATTTAAAAGAACCCACAACCAAGAGAAATCGGTGTATGTCTCTGTTCACTGCCTACAATACATGTATGTCCATTTTACACACGAACCCTACTGACTGATGACCTTATCACAGCACAGAATGAGAAATCTAAGTTTGTTTGTTTACACTCTTACTGCCAGGAGGTTTTCCCCCTTTTCCTGAAAAGTTGTTGGTACGGTTTAAAAAGTCATGAAGTTATACACGACTTCTGAAACTTACCATTATACCTAAATCACAGATTTAAATCAATAGTAGCAGCATGGCAGTTAACATACATCTCTAATAATTAGAAGCTCGCTGGCCAAAAAAAAGTCGCCACCTGGATGTAACTTAGCAATCAGGTACGAGCCTCCTATTGGATAATTACTGCATGGGCGATTATCTTTCAGCTGGCAACAAGCTATTTAACCCCAACTGGTGCAATGAGTTGCTTCTCATGTCTTAAACAACCATGTCGAAAGACACATCCCATGGTGGTGGACAAGATGTTAGTCTGTTTGAGAAGGGTCGAATCATTGCCATGCATCAAGCAGAGAAAACATCTAAGGAGATT
>JAYDZG010000011.1:9450613-9464148 GCA_034509265.1 Microcambeva bendego
AAACAGGTACGAGCCTCCTATTGGATAATTACTGCATGAGCGATTATCTTTCAGCTGGCAACAAGCTATTTAACCTCAACTGGTGCAATGAGTTGCTTCTCATGTCTTAAACAACCATGTCGAAAGACACATCCTATGGTCATGGTCTGTTTGAGAAGGGTCGAATCATTGGCATGCATCAAGCAGAGAAAACAGCTATGTTAGCAACAGATTAGTAGTTTGACTAAAAAGTAATGTAAAGTAGTTTAAAGATTCAAGTGGTGTGTAATCACCATTTCACAGGGAATCAGTGCAGCAGTATGAAGTGCAAAAGTGACTGAGAAGTGTGCTTATAATACACTATACTTTAGTATACACATTTTTGCTTAGTTAGGTGGAAAATTGATCTCCAGACTGCTGTTTCAGTAATGACATCATTTTTTCCCCTCATTTTTCCACATTACATTTACGCTGCTTGATATTCTGCTACACAAATAAGATCTCCAGGTAGCATTATCATGTTGGTTTCCTTTGCCATATCGCTCGTCACCCAAATGATGGTGTAATAATAGTGAAGCGAAAAGTTTAAAGGTTATTATAGCAGGTGTGAATGCGAGTGTATTTCCAAAACAAAGGCATGACCCTTCATCCTTCAGCTTCCTAACGCTCCACCTGCTTCATGCCTCAGGCTCATCAATATTCATGGGCCCTTCGTGAGCGTATCGGTCTTGAAGCGCATCCTTATTCTTCTGTTCCAGCTGGAGACTGCAGGCTTATCTCAGCATGAGAAAAGATGTTGTACAGAGTGGCCAGCCTGCTGGAAATGAGACTCAAACAAGCTGCTGTATTATCACTGCGTTATTCCGAGCCATCTCCGGCACTCAGTAAGCCTGTCATGTACCTCTCCCTGCATGAACTATTCATAAGCAGCCTTATACATTATGCACAATCATCTATTTCAAACTTTTCTTCCGAGACATAGTTTTCTAGGAAACGGACCGTGTTTCCTTTATGTCTTGTCGTGCAAATGCGGCACCTGTCAAGACATTCTAGTAAAATGGTTTGACCGCTTAGTCGTCATTTTAATGCGAGTGGAACTTGCCTGCACTTCCTGTGTGCTAAAACGTATTTAGTCAGACAAAACGTGGTAGTAAAGTCTATCCATTTGTACTGACCCGGTCTTCAATATAAATAAAGTAGAACACCTGTGTGGCTTTAATAACATACGCTTCAGGTCGGTCTTACCTGGGCAGTGTGGGCAGCAGGAGTCTTGGGTTCTGATCGGACTCTGACAGAGCAGTGGTGGGCACACCTCGGTCTCGCAGAGCACACGGCCACTGTGGCAGGTACACTGTGTGCAGGAGTCTATGTTCCATGTCTCTCCTTCCACAAAGTACTCTCCACCAGGGGCCAGACACACGGATGTCTCGCTCAGCTCCGGCCTATGAGAGCCTGACTCGTCTAGATCACAGATAAGAGCCGTTTTTAGCAAATAGTCTTTTTTTCCCCAGACAGCGATATTTTAATGAAGTTTGTTAGAAACAGGAATACGTATACCTCAAAGTGGTCTGTGAGTAGGATGTAAAGTATGGAAAATAATTCTATTTGGATGAACTGGCTAAAATTATGAGTACGTTTGACCATGAGCATGTTGGATGTCTTTCAAAAGCTTGGGCCCTATTGCAGTTGCATTGCCATGCCGCTGTGTGCATGTTTACGGAAAATCTTTGCTCTGAATTTCATAGACGCTTGTATTTAGATCAACTTGCAATGAATGTGATGGAATAGTGTATGAATGCTCAGGGACTTTGGCAGCTTCGTATGGTATGGTTTGAACCAACACAATTCTGATCACTAGCCAAGCACTTAACCACTGACCTCACTGCAATGCAGTGTAATACAATAGATTATGTACAACAGTGGTCCACAGACACTGGGCCATGGAACAGGGTCTGTGACTAATTAATTACTGGGCCAGACAGGAAGAATAAAGATCGCAACAAGTGCAAATACATTTTCAATTGTTTCAGTTGTTATTGTCCATAATCACCACTGTTTTATTAAATTTTACAGTCTATAGTTAATTTGTTTTAAATCCTCCCACCGGCCTGTGAAATTATTTAAAACCAGTCATTGATGCAAAGGATCCATGGATATAGAGACAGACCAGAGCGCCTAGTACAGAGCTATTACTGTCATTTTTAATGTCTGGTAATTACCAACTCGCACATTTTTAATTATTTGAATTCAGCATTGTTTACCATTCCAAAAGATTCAACACAAAGTATTTCACTGTGGGTTAATTGCTATATTTAAAATCGTTTTCCAGTTGTTAAGATCAGCATTTGTAGAGCTTTACTATCTTAACTGACTGCATCACATTTGCAATAAGGATTTGCAGTAATGAATTGGAATCTCCAGGTGTAGTGTAACATGGGCGAATAGCTGTTAGCGCCTGCTTTCTAACAGTGGTGTGCAGTGACAAAATTACCAAAATTTTGGATAGGAAAATATGTCTGTGATCAAAAAATTCAATTCAAACCGCTTCCTTCATTTTCTTCATTCATTTATATGTCCAAGATCAGTATAAACCAATCAGAACGACTCATTTGAACAGGAGTCTCCTGCAAGTACGTTACCTGTAGTACGTAAATGCAGAAGGGGTACCCGGCATTACCACCGCACACCACTGCTATGTTGCCAAAGTATTGTCTCGTCTGCCCTTGGCTGTTTGGCTCCGTGGCCATGGAAACCCAGTCCATGACGCTCTCTACGCACTGTTCTTGAGCTCCTCTGAAGGCCACATGAATTCTTAGCATCCGCTAACCCTGCTCTGTCGTTCTTTGTAGCCTAACACTTAGTGTGTGTGAGTTGCTGTTGTTTACAATTGCTTCCACTGTGCAACAAGTCCAGTCATGAAACTTACTCGCTACTAAATCTGTCTAAACTATCACGGTACCATGCTGCAAAGCTCCTGAAAGTGACCCATTCTTTCACAAGTGCTTGAAACAATTGAAACACTACCAGTGTGGCTACTTTTGGTTATTTTAGCCAGTTACAATAACCCCGACCACCCAAATAAAAAATAAAAAAGCCTTAAAATATTGTGCAAACATCATGAATGTTTCATTTGGTATTTTCTGACGAATTAGCCATGGAAATAGTTTATGCAAGCAGGTTTTGATTTACCTTTCTGGCTATCACTAGCAGGGCTGTCTTTTTCTCTTTTGTGTATGTAGTTATTTATTAGGACAGAGAAATGTGTACACTGATCAAACGTTCTTCAAACTTTTCCCCCTATCAGCAGCTTGATTTGTTTTTGAACCTTGTTCAAAGACTCAACACTGAGCTCTTTTGAGCTACTGGCTCAAGTTTATACTTATATGAATGATCATATTATATATCATATGAATAAAAGCCTGTATATATGCTGTGGTAGACATAAAAATGTGAAATGACTAACCTGGGCAGGTGGGACAGCATTGGTTAGGCCGGATGCTGGGGCTGTCACAGTTGGGCACGGGACAGGAAATGAGGGCACACATTTCTCGCCCGTCATGGCAGAAGCACTCCCTGCATCCGTCGTGCCAACTCTGACCGTTCTCGTGTCTCCGGCCATCCATGGAAAGACATGATCCCAACTTAACCGAGGGCCCAAATGAAGAGGAGCTCTGGTCTAAACGATGCACAGGGATGCAGAGTGTTATAAATCATTATTATTGTAAGAAGTCACACATTTACCTCACAGTATAATATATATCATCTGAAACACAATTTATACCACAAGGCCGAATCGCCATGATGCGTTCACTGCCATCTTACTTGGCTGAATGAGTGTGCGGTGTTTTACACCCATGTCCCCATGTCCCAGCGCACTCACTCTAATCTCAGCAAATCTGCCAACAGCCATGCTTCTCATCACCTCTCGCTTACAGTGGCAATGGCCAGCCACACTCGGATCAATACCGCAGAGACAACTCACCTTGATTACAAGCCCACTGTCAAGATATTAGGTGCAAGTACTTTTTTTTTAGTGTGTGAATGTAGTGGATTTTATTAAGTTGATCCTAGCTTGGCCAGGGTCATGAATATTACATGCGATTCATTATTTAGGGCACATAGAGTGCAAACTGGAACGCATCAATCCAGAACAGAACTCGCACAACCTTTCTGCACAACAGGTGAGTCTGTAAATAGAAAATATATTCAGCAATGACTGACTGCAGCACCTTCACTAATCAAAGCTTTTACAGGTCAATAAAAGTTCACCGAGCTACCCAAGGTCACTGCTGTGATCTAACATAACGGCGAGTGTTCATAATAAGGCTCTCCTAATGCCCGTTTTATTAGATTCTTATAAGCCTACATAAATCTTTAAGGAGTGATTTGGGTTGTGTTGGAAAAACCTAGTGCGCTCATGTCATCCTATGTGCACTCTAGAGAAAATTGCGGCCTAGTACGATATGTTTAATGGTATTTTGAGGATCAACGGAGCCGCCCAGTGCTTCCTTATCGATGAAAGCCATCTCAGCGTTGTGTGGCACGACTTTTCTCATGGGAAAAAATATTATGGTGGACAATGCGGAGCAATGAAGTTATTTTCAAATGTAAATACATTATTTAGCCTTTGTAATATAGTAGACCGTAAGGAACCATTTGTAACCATTTTCAAACACACCTAGAGAATCAGAGCCTGAGAACATGCACTCTCATTTCAAAGTTGCAAGTATCTAGCCACTCGAGCAGTAATGCATGACTTCATTTTACTGGAGTGTAAATTATAAATATGTATACATATAAGACACAGAGGTGAAAGTCATTCTTCAATATAGGAAAGACATGAGAATATATGCATTGACCTGCATGATTAAAATGAAATCTATTAAATCCTTCCTCCAAAAAAAGTCTACCGTTAGGACCATAATTAAAATGTTCTAATCAACTGAACCTGAGACAAACTTGCCTGGACAAGAGTAGTGTGTTTGGGAAATTTGTTTTGCCCACAGGCTCAGTGAAGAGGCTTGTAATCTTACAACAAACATAAGTGCTTACAGTTTGATAAACACTACTGGGGCTTTGAGTTACTGAGTTATAGGGTGGGATAAAATAAAAAATGTGGGTCTTTGATGATTTAGGTATTGTTTAGGGTAAGGGCCGGGGAGTAATATTGCAGTACATGGCAACATTAAATACTAGAGAGAAAACAAAAGAGGATCAAGTACCCTGGACACGCTGATCTCTTTTAAAATAATCTCTTCAAACTTTAAACAAAAAAATGATAAAGTTGGAAAATGCTCAGCATTGACTTTTGACTTTTTCAGTAAAAAACCTTTTTTTCCCCAAAAGCTGATGAGATTATGACCTTTGACTTAAATAATAGGGGTGTCAGTAATGATGGGACGCACAAAATAATACACGTTTAATTTCTACAGAGAAAGCAAATATATAACCTGCAGTTCAGGAAGCTAAGGATAAGGATTAATAAAATCTTTGTGGTTACCACTATTGAAATATAGACCCTCTAGGTTGTGGGAATGGTTAGGGTAAATACAGTCCAAAACACACACACATTTTTTGCATTTAAGTTAATGTGCCAGCTAATCCCATAATTGCTAGTGTGCAGGTCTGGTATGTATTTTTAAACCTAGAAATTAATTATTATTTAGTTTTATTTGAAAACGGCAATCAAACAGAAGCTTACCTCGGCACTGACAAATCAGACAGCCTAGCTTATCCTGCTGGAAGCCCAGTGGACAGGATTTATCACAAGGCAGTTCCGGGCATCTCTTACAGCGACAGGTATCACAGCCATGCTTGTTTTTACTGATGGAGACATAGAGACCATTTTCATCAGCTTCATAGAAGACGAATCTTTATTACTATAAAATATTTTATACCGATGATGCTAGAACATTTTTTGGCGATATTTGATTTCCACTACTTTGGACTGATCAAAAAAACGTTTATAGGAAGATGATCATTTAAAGACGTAAACACTTCTTTCTTTTTGAGGTGGTATCTGTTGTTGTTGATTGTCTTAAACTTAAGCCCATGTCAGTTAAATTGCTGTTTTCAATAAATGCTCTACTTAGATCCTACTTAAGATCCAGTAAAGTAAAATGCAAATTCTTGCTATTTTTTTTTTAACTGGTCTTAAGATGGATTTTGAGTTTGTGTTTAATTAACCAGCAATGATGTCAATCTTACAAGAATGGTCTTCTGAAAGGCACTGCAGTCCTCTGTGTTCATTCACAACAAAAAGCATACATATATATTTTCATTTAAACCTTTTAGATAAAGCAGAACGGTGAGAAAAAATTGGTCACGTTTGAAGAAAAATGCTTGTGCATTTGATCACAAGGCTGTTTTACCTCAACTGCTCTTGAGACACAATATGTGATCGAAGAAGATAAAAGAATGTAGGGATGTAATGTGACACACGAGATGAAAATTTACTATCAGACAAGAAACTACACTCAGAAAGAAAATAGATATTTTATCAGGATAACCCCAAACAGCTTGCATGACCTTGCCTGACATGAACACTATTAAAAATTGATCCTTAAATCCTCAGGGAATTCATGACTGAACCACAAAGCTGCGTAAAGCATTTTTGGGGAACATCTTGAAGCTGTAATTGCCAAGGGGGTTTCCACATAAACTACTAGTTATTAAATTATTGTTTTATTACTTGTTCTAGTCAGGTTTTTTTCCCCCTATGCTCATAAATATAATCTCTGGTCATATTCATAGGTACAAAGTCTTTCTAGTCTTTTCTAAGCTTTAATGCCTGTACTTTTATGCCTCTGTGCTATTTGTACATTTTAGAAGAATGAACATTGTAAAGTTTATCTGACTAATGGTTTACAAGCTGTGGTTAGGGTGCTTAAATAATTTCTCTACTGAGAATATTGTAAAATAATAAACACTAGAAACCCATTCAACTTTGCCTCAGGGCTGCATTATTCATACAAACGGATTCTAAACCCCGAACCACAGTATACCGCTTAAAGCTCAAAGATTTACTGGCAAAGCGCTCTCCTATCAAAGAATAACATCCACTTTGTTCTCAACTTGTCTTGTCTGGTGTACGACATTCTAGAAGCACATTTGACGCACCCCTATAAAAGTACAGTCGAACCTTGAGTTACATGCGATTTTTCTATATTTAAACATTTTGGTGGGTTAAGAGCAATTTTTGACTTAACGTACACATTTCAGGTTATGGACCAAATTCTCATGTGAACGAACCTAATACATATGTGGCATTGCAAGGCAAATTTCAAATGTAGCCGAGTTGTTTTTACATGTCAATAAATAGTTTCATTTGATTTGTATAAAGGTGTGGGATTATTTTATGAACTTTGTGTACATACTGGACATGTCTGCACTTTGTGCCACGTCATCCAATTAGTCCGATGATGCTGACCGTGTTAGCTTTGTGTCAGAATGATCTGATTTATAAGGCAACGTCCTATTTACTTATGTAGCTTATTATGTAAAGGACACACCCTATGTACACATGGAACAAACATTCGGACCGAAGATAATTCAATTTCAACATAACCCCGAAGAAGGAGGAGAGAGAGTCATGGGGAGAAAATGTATGGTGTATGATAAAGAACACGTAGTGTAGTGAACTGTGATGGGTGTTATTTACTATTGTTTATTCCAATAATGTTTGGTTTATCAATTAAGAATAGCAAAATGTACTTAAGTATTTATTACAAAAATGATCATAAAAGACATTAGAAAGGTTAGTTAAGGTGTTTTTTTTTTAGGTTTGGCACGAATCTATTATAGATTTTTTACATGAACAATTTGACTTAAGAACAACCCTCTGGAACCAATTAAATCTGTAAGTCAAGGATCCACTGAACATGGGCATGAAGTGGCGAGAGCAGTTAAATATGCCAGGATGGTGATCAGTGCAGACTAGGCCGGGTTCTGAGTGCTAATAAGCTAGTATAACCTTTAGGTGGACATAGTCATTGCTTATGTATATACTGATGCATTCATTTTGTGCATGCGTAACACGGCAGGTGTTGCAGACGAAGCTCAATGTCAGGTTAGAATAGGACAGAGAGAAACACAAAGAAAGAAGGACGCGGCTAGGAGCTTATCATGCAGACATGTCTGCAGATGGCACATTAAAAATATCTCTCCAAAGGGACGTTTGAAACATTTCCCCTTCCACAGTGTCTTTTCCATAGGGCTATTGGTCAAAAAGAACCCCACACATGCTGGATTCACACATCCAACCCGTTTATCTGCTCATTATTCTTCTTATCGTATAAATAATAGGCGAGACAAGCAAGCATATGCGATGTGCATTTGTTTGGGTGATAAGTAGCTATCGGGTGTGATTTGGCTGCTGCAGAATGTCAATAGCTGCAGGAACGGGGAAGACGGCATGTCTCTTCATGCATTATTTACACCTGGCTCTGTGCAGGCCCGAACAAGTGCTGTCACTTTGAGCAAGCATAAATAGATATCTAAAATTAGAATCTAAGATGTGAGCGCTCCGGCTCGCAAACGACAATAAAATTGACAGAGTGCTGATGACACTCTCATGACCAAAGAGGCCGTGTTACAATACGACACAGCTGAGAAACTCATTGTGTGTGTGTGTGGGGGGAGTTTATAGAGCGAACGTGCTCTCACTGTGATCCCAGGTCTTGCAGTGGTTCCTAATCCATCATAGTAAAAACATGACACGCTCATGATCTACTGTGAACGTAAAGCTGACCCGAGATGCATTGCTTTCTTTACCTTGACTTTCTTCTTCCGGCTGCTCCCATGAAGGGTGGCCACACCGGACGGTGATCCGTATTATCGACCCTTCCTATTTATCCGTGCTTGGGTCTAGGTTCTTTGTGGGGTTTGCTTGCTCACCGTGTCTGTGTGGGTTTCCACGGGGAGCACCGGTTTCCTCATACAGTCCAAAAACATGCAAGTGAGGTGAATAAGATATGAAATCGTACTGATGAAACGTGTGTCTGTCGTGAATGTAACCAAACGTATAAGAAACGGTATTTTTAAACTGTAATATTAGTAAGAACCTGGTTTAAATCTGAATGTCTAAATCAGCACATGAACCACAACATGGATTAAAAAAAGGATCTTCATTTTTCTCCGTGTGTACGCTCACTCGTTTAACCCGCTGTCAGAGCAGAATGTCCTTTCAGCATTTCTAAATTGCCCTGCCATAATTGATACGGGCGTGCCCCGGTACGTCCGACTTGCGCTGGGTTTATTCGCGGCAGCGTACGAACAAGCTGTCACAGAGATTATGCTTTTAGTTCCTCTATTTCAGGCCGTTCTTTACCTGGACCTGCACTAATCTGACCCAGGTTTAATTAGCTGTCATTCATGTACCTGCACAAGTCTGGTCTAAACGAGGTGCCTGAACTACAAATGAGCAGTTTTTCAAACACAGAGATGAGCATGCAGGGAAGAAAAATCACAGAGACGCACTTTAACTGATGCTGATGGCAGCTGCAGCCTACGCTCCGAATGAGCTCAAAAATGGGCTCCCGAATCAAATAGAAAGTTCTAATAGAATGTAGGGACGAGATTGAATTGTCTCCAAGATGAGGCTATGGAAATTGCACAGGTGATGGTGGCAGCCGAGGAGACGAACAAGATGTAAGGAGGGGGGGGGGGGTGTAAGAAAGCAAACGGCGGATGCTAAGCACTAGCACTTACACAAAGCCGAAAGGGCAGTGTTTGGCACAGGCCACTGGTTTGCACTTCTTCTGCCGATGTCTGCACTGACATAAGGCGCAGCCGATGGCATCCGTCTGAAAACCGCTCGGGCACTTCAGGGTGCAGTCTGACATCACGCCGCTGCATTCTCCTAGAAACGAGAGCACACGTTAAATAAGATTTTTCTTCTTGCAATATTTGCTTATTGAAGAAGAAATTTCTAGTTAAAAGAGCTGAGCAGTACAAATCAATAAAGCATAGAGTGTGAAATTATAAAAGGGAAAGTTGCTAGTCAATCAATATACAGATGTGTAACTATGCTATAACAAATCCAAATAGTGCTTTCTGGCTTACATGAAATAATAAAGTCTTCATTTCTTAATAAAAAATGGTTTTCATTCTTAATAAAAAAACCCTTATTTTATTTTTTTCCTACCGATTGAGCACGTTCAATTTCTCTTCCACTGCTGATTGCATCCAAGGAAAGCATATACCACGCCTCCTCTGACATGCACCCAGCCCTCCTTTTATCGCCTATGCACTTATTGAACATGCGTCTCTTCGCTGATCAGGGTCCTTGTATAGCGTATAACGACCCCACCCAAAAGTAGTCCGGTCGTCCTGCCCTTTAGCCGACGTCATGGCAAATTAGTGCCTGCAGCAGGTACTGCCAATTTACCCTTTGACTGTCCTCAGCCGACAGAGTTTCGGACTGCGGAGTTCAGAATCTCAGCGCTGATGAGCTAGCAGAACCCTGCACTAATCTAAATGTCTCACACTGCCTCTTTATCCTGCTTAGTAGTCTCACTGTCAGTTAGAAGAATCTACAGTCTGAAGCTTTTGGTCATTATGGCTTTTAACGTCTATGACTCACAAACACAGTCAGACTCTCTCAGTCTCTCAAAACACACAAGCACAATAAACCATCGTCTGACTTTCTGTAGCCTGTCTCACCTCTGCCATGGGAATGTGTGTTTTTTTTTCTTCCAGAGCCCACCTACATCACAATGGCGCCCCCTGGCTGTGGCGTGATGGAGAACTGCACCCTAACTGACAAGGATTGTGAATTTGGATTCCAGCTCGACTCGCACGGTTGCCGCACCTGCAGCTGCAAAACAAGTGAGCTTTAATTAGACCATTGTTCAGATTCTCGTCCACTACAGCACGGCCAGCTGCCACCAAGTATTTAGATGGAAACTTTTCCCACACAGTGGATGTGAGAGAGAGAGAGAGGAGCGTACACTCCATGCTGAAGAGGTGGTGCTCTGTTTAGTATGCTAAAGGAGACAGTGGATATGTGAACCTGACAGAAATATAGAGAGACTACGGAGGGGATACCTTGCTGATGGAGAGGGTAGAAACTGTTTAATGCTCTTCAGCCACATTCGCTTCAGGAGCAATTCGCCTCTACAGTGTTTATTTTTAATCACTGCCATAACGAGGAGCTCATGGACCACAGTGCACAAACATTTAAGCGCCCACCTTCCAATAAATTAATTCATTTAAATTGTACACATACACATTTCTTTTTCAATTTTCGTAATGTATAGGGAAAGCCCGAAGCCCAGTAGACAAGGTACTGGACTAGTAATCAGAAGGTTTCTGGTTCAAGCCTCACCACTGCTAGGTTTCTACTGTTTGGCCCTTAATCCTCAATTGCTCAGCCTGTAAACTCTTTGCGTTGTCAGTCACTATGAATAAAGGCTTCTGATCAATGCAGAAAATATCAAATGTTTGACTAAAACGAGCAGCTTTATTCTATTTAAATTCTTATTCAGGGCTATTTTTTTTTTACAAACTAGAAAAACTGACCATTTTGAAGTGGTCTCTTATTTTTTCGGGGACTGTAAATTTATAAATGCCGTATGCAGATAGCTGATCAGAATGAATTAAAGGTAGCCACTGAGAAGTTAATGTAGCGTGACTTGTGCTCAGCAAAATCGTGTACAGTAGACTTCAAACCCAAATCTCCAGCTCACATCTCTTCTGAGCATTTTCTTTCTGCTCTAATTTACTGAACGTATCACCCGTCACTACTAATCATTAGATTACACAGATCTTCTGCTGTATACTTAATGTTTTGATTATATGTACTCCGATATTTCATTGTCATTTTGTTATTTAATATATTACTCGTAAATATTGTAATATAATAACCTGGCAAATTCCAAATCCCATGGGCCCCAGTGGGTAGTTACACCACCTGATAAATAGGTTCTTTTTAGAGCTTTAGCCCTTCCACTCTGGGTACTATACTCTAACCAAGCACATCATTACTAGCTGGTTATAGTATGAAGTTATAGTTTCAGATTAACCAGGTGCACCATTTTCGTCTCAGCATTGACAAAGGTGTCCCAACGACGATTCTGCTCCTGCTAAGCTCGTCCTAATACGCTCTAACTCCCACCTTATTTCCATGTTTGCATCATTGAAGGCTGAACACGATCACAAACCACTTATTGCCTGATCCTTGTGGATCCCTTTCTATCATTAAATGGGGGCTACAATCAGTAAATGTATTACAGTGAATTATCCAAATCCTGACATACAGAGGTGCCGTGCAAAACAAGAAGGGAAATTATGTTAATGGAGGACACTTAATGGATGAACATAGTGATACATTGGTTCACTGAATAAATTGTGAAAATTACTTAACCAAAAACATATATTTTTTTTAAGTAAATGAAGATTTTCCATAAATTCACACAGTTAGCACAAATTCCATGTGCTGCATGGACATATGTTCATCATGCTAAATCTCCACGCTCGGGCTTAAACAATTGTAGCTTGTTTAGGTTTTAATCTAACAAGGAAACTTTTTTTTTCCCAAAGCATGAACAGGAAACGATCATTAATCGTTTAACTGCTGCAGTGTGTGTAAGCGCATCTATGACAACTTTAGGTAATAACACTGCCACAAATGCAATTAAGCCCCATCAGAAGGACCGTCCTTCCAGAGAATAACTCCGACGTGTTCAGCATTTAAACCGGTATTGCTATGGTGCCAGTAAATGACACCAAGAACATTTAATTGTACACTCTCAGTTATTGGTTTGTTTAATAAAAGTAGTCATCGGCAGAAACGGCATGCTCGGGATTAGCCTTTTGTTCCGTCGTAGCTTTAAGCTTGGAAGGTAACACGATCCATCTCGCATGGTAATTATTGTATTGTATTCGGGTCAGGCTTGACTACATTTAGCAAACACGCTATCTGAACTGAACGTGTAGAGAACTTTGAACCACAAATTTAGTCGAGACCAAGGAACAGTGGGAAGAAACAATTATTCACCTAATTTCATCTTTATCCATTAAAAGCTTCCTTTATTTCAATTGCGGAATAACAAATGAAGTGAATTAGCGCTGGTGTTAAAGATCTGCATCATTGTTTGTCTTTTGGTTATGGCGCATTGGAATAAACTGTAGAAATCTGCAATGTGTTTAGTGGCAGAGCAGTAAAACACAGGAACACACAGCAGCATTCTCCCTATTGTTTAGGTCACAGGTTCAAGGATTTGCCTCAAGCCATTTGTGGCCCGCGGCAATATGGTACTGCTGTCTGGGTATTCTTGACTCCTCTATTCGGTATGCAGAACCAGCCTATCGTAGGTGTATTTGAGTAGTGTGTTTAATGAAGTACAGTCAGTGCTTCCTGAAGGCGGAGTTCTTCTGTCCAATGACAGCGAAGCAGTGAATTTCAATTTCAAAATAATTATAATCAGCCACATAGAGGTGCACTAGTGAGTGCACTTAGTGCAGGGTTCTGCTAGCTCATCAGCGCTGAGATTCTGAACTCCGCAGTCCGAAACTCTGTCAGCTGAGGACAGTCAAAGGGTAAATTGGCAGTACCT
>JAYDZG010000011.1:9502355-9516601 GCA_034509265.1 Microcambeva bendego
ATCGCTAGTGTTTTTAACTGAAAAGAAAATTAACGGAACAAGAGTCTCGCATATATTAGTGAAGATTATATTAATGTGTGAAAAAAATACAGTACTGCATACAGGTGTCAAAATGAACAAACTCATAAATGAAACGCTGTTTACAACACACACAAACAGTCAACATGGAGAAACTGACAAAAGCTCACCAAGTTTCCATGTTGCAAACACGCTTGTACATAATAAATGAATGAGATCCAGATGTGTTTCTTTAATATGCTGGTGACGCCGAATTTCGCTGTGCTGTCCGATTGGCTAGCCGTGTCACATGATCGCGTGGGGTAACACAGGACATTATTAATTTCTCCTTGCTTGTTTATTGGCTGCTGCCCTGTGCCACATCTGAAGTTTTGGAGGCATATTCAGGGTTTAATCTATACAACTAGGTAATTCTAGGTATCCGTTTGACCTCGTGTAAGTTCACATTTTTTCAGGAAAGTTGGGGGTTTACAGTACAGGATTTTGAGTTGCTGACAGTTCCAGAGGTTTTGCATGTGAGGAATCGGATCGAGTCATTGAATAGTTGCCTCCGAGCTGGCACATCTATCAGTGACCTGTCAGAAGTAAAATCAGAGTATTGTGAACTAGGTAACCCCACCCTACAGACGTGAGCTAAAGGTTTTAGGAAAATGAAAACTACTTTGTAATGATTCTGGTACAAACTTATCTGATCAGGTGCACCTAAAGGGTTAACTGAAATAAAAAAGCAGGAATTTTCCTGAAGGCAGACATGTCAGCGTGTAGGAAACTGGAGAGGTGAGACTGATAGAGAACTGTGTGCTCCGTCTTAGCTAACTGGACCATAACGAACAGATACTTTTTATTTTATTTTATCAGAACTGTGCATGTGTTTCTGATTGAACGGAATAAACATCTGGAACACCTCTCAGTTTAAAGTAGGTTCAGGAGTGACTGGGTCATCACTACATGGGTTTGTAAGCGGCATTCGCTTCATATTTGCTGATCTTGATCCCAGGTAAGATATTTGGAACCGCAGTGTTGAGCTGATGATGTAAGCAGGCCAGCTGTTTCTTATGGTTTGTGGTCTAGGTTTACACCCATGCAAATGAGTTCATCCTTCATCCTTCACTCTCTCCGCTTCCCCCTAAGGCTGTGTGATATTAATACAGGCTCAGTGCCCGGATTAACCACCAGCAGCCAGATGTTCAATCAAAGTGTTGCTCTGTTTCCGGGGCTTTGATGCTTTCCTGGGCTGATCTTGAGCCCTGCCTCTTTGTTCTCTAATCACACGCCAGACACGGGGCTACTTCACAGCAAGCCACTGAGATGACACACAGCCTGGCTCTTCATCATAGGACAGATGTTTGCACTTGCTGCGTTGCGTTTGAGTACGTATGCGACTGGTAGTGCACTACGAGTTCTGAAAGGCAGGGCTGTTCCACCTTTTTTTTTTTTTTCCCTGACAGGCGTAAGTAAGGAAAAATAATATTAAATGCTCTCTCGTGTGCAGCGTGCTGCAGGCTTTCTGGTTGGATAACAGAGAGAAAATAAACACCTGCAGGGAAGTGCAATTGTTTTGAATTGTGTGTTTTTATGTGTCCATCCACTGCTTTATTTCTCTGATCATGAAGTGTGAATATACTTTCTATCTCAAGCCCAATTCAGATGTGATTATTATGTTATTTTACCTCCCGTGGCTACCATTCTGAGAGGATGAAAGCTAACTTCCACTTAGACCGCTGCAGCCATCTTGTTTTGAACGGCAGCTCAAGCAAAAGCAGAAAAAGTAGAAAAAACCCCTTGAAAGAGCGACATACGCTCACATCAATATCGGAGTGCAGTTTTTAATTTACAAAGAGCTGAATGCTGTTCCCTCGCCACAGAAAGAAGGACCAATTATGTTCTCTTGAACATAAGATCTCTTTTCATGGAGATATGTGGCATTGTCCAGGATACAATAGTCCCAACATCCCAATAAGAGAGCAGCAGACGTCAACAGCGTTGTAATCTGCGTTTATGTAGATGATATGTAGTTACTGTATTTGAGCACTGATAAAAAAGTCTTATCTATATCATCACATGTAAAAATAGCTCTGGAAAGGATAAGTCGTAGTCATTTGAAAGGTCTCACATCACACAGCCATATTTGAAGATTTTAAGCATGTTAAGACATCTTAAGCATAAAGACACACTCAATTTTCTTCTATCTCCAATATTCACAAAACCTTTTTCTGATGAGCTGTGCTTGTATTACTTCAGGCTCACGCCCGTGTCTCTACGTCAAGCTGGTATTGTGATGGACGTGTAGCTACTAAACATTAAGCACAGCGTGTACCCTTTAACAAGCCATTATAAAGGTCAAAGGAAACTAATTTGCACTAGATAGCACAGATGTTTTGTGTAGGATTACGTGGCCAAATGTGAAATGCTTCAAAATCCTGCTGAAATCCTAATAACCTAAATTTATAATTTACAGATACATTTCTTATCATTGTACACGTACATTGAGATTGTGTGGCAGCTGCCTCAGTCAGAAAACTGATGTTACAGATGTAGTTCGTTCAAATAAACTGACTTAAGTCAATGTCTCGTTAGAATTCATTTTACTAGTTAAAACTTGGATTTTTTTAAACATAATTAAATCTTTCTTTTATTATTTCTCTTGATTTTTTTTGTGATTATCCTTTATTTATCTAAATAAGGAATGGTCTTTTTCTAAAGTAGATGCAAACTATGCCAAAAAATTTGGACCCGAGTACAACTTGGCAGAAAAACCCCAGACCTGGTGACCAGGGGTACATCCCCAGTGACGTCAACCAGGTGAGGTCTAATTCACCTTAAACATCAGAGGATGCTGGTGCTAATCAACTCATTCTACGTGTCACGCTATTGTTTTAATCAGTTATTTAACTGTGCATCATTACATTGCTACTAAATGCAATCCATGCAGAGAGCTGAGTGGGTTTTCGAACAGACCAGTGCTGTTCAGTTTGCAGTTTCAGATGCAGCCCAAGTTTGGCACTAACTTGTTTTTCCCAGTTAAATAAAAGTGTTTTTAGAAAGTGTTCCACCTTTTCTGGACATGTCGTTCCTACATTGCTGTAGATTTTTGTTTCCTAGAAAGAAAGATCCCTGGAGCTAGTCAGTAAGTGTTTCTAATCTGTCTAAATTAGCTTGCTGCCTTCCTTGCTAACAAGCCTCTACACAGTGCCGTTATTCTAGTCGTAATCCCACATCCCTCGCATAAGCCTCTCACTTGACCTCAGTACACGGCCGCCGTTCTCGGCCTCCTGTCCATGTTCAGCGACTCTCGCCTCACACTTCGACGCTCCGCATCTCACACGTACGCGACACAGCCCAAACGAGACCTACCGTTGACACACTCGTACACATCACAGCAGCTCCCTGGTGTTCCGTCGCCACGGGAGACCAAGCGAGGCGACGTTCCTGCAGAGCACTGTGGAAAGGTGCAGGCGCCGGGCAAACACTCGCACCTGAGAGAAGCAGAAAGGAAATAAAACATACATGTCGTTTATTTTTAAATCGGGTCTGTTTATTAGGTTGCTTTTACATCCTGTTTTTTTTTTTTTTTTTTACACCAAGCACTCAAATAAACCTGAGCCAATAAAAGCATTATAGTACACAAACTAGCTCATTATGGAGGAAATAAAATATGACTTTTTCACACAATGCTGATGTCTTTACTGATCCCACCCCTTCAGAAAAACCATAAAACATTCACTGCCTTCGGTTTATTTTTTATTAGCAGTTTTACTCATCGATGTAATCCACCCTGTACAGAAAGCAGCTCGGCTATATTAGAATCCTCAGAGACGCTTGTTCACCCTGGCAGAACTAAACACGACACGTTATTGCGTTTCCTCTTTTTGTTTCCTGTTTCACTAATTTTCAAAGCTTTCATGTGTTTTTACCCCAATCTTTACACATTACCATAGTTTGTTAATGTGAACCCCCCCACTACTTTTCTACTGACCAGGCAAAACATTATGACCACTGAAAGGTGCAGCTGATGGAAAGGTGTCAGAATACACACTTGTGGGGCTGTTAAGGCAGCAAAAGTGTCAAAGCACCACATTAAAAAAGGTGGTAATGTTATGCCAGATCAGAGTAGTTAAAACTTTGTGCATATGATCATTCACATGTGGATAAAATATATTAAGTGAAGATAGTAAAAATGTTTGTGTGGGACTGCCATGGCCAAAGATCGAGGCTAACCATCACCAAGATCGAGAATTAGAATCTTAGTATTAGAATCTAATATGAAGCCCACATTGCTAATTAAATGATTGTGTTGGGGTAGGAAATATTCAAAATGAAATTTAGGCCATGTGTTTGCTCAGCGTCCAGGGCATTATTAGCTCAGAGGTTAAGGTAATGAATCTTTGCCAGTGTTGGGGCCCAGACCGAGGCCCTTAACCTTCAGTCCCTTGTAAGCCAGTTTGGATTATTGTGTGATGGAATGCTATGAAATTAAAGAAATACAATTTGCAGAAGACAACAATTGTACCTGTACTGAACTATTCTGTAAGTTGTTTGTTTATAAAGAAAAAATCACCCTAAAGAGGCCCCGATTATTCAGTTAAACCTCTTGCTAGGATGAAGCAATTTAAACAAAACAATGTGCAATGTGCTCCACAGTACGTGGTGCTGTGAACAAGCTGGGATTTAGGCGTTTGGACCCCTGTTGCAATATTAAACCTTCATTTACAACTTCCATGTTCGTACCCTTTACTCGACGTCTCATCAGGATGGTAGTGTACAGAACTGAGCAGGGTGTCTGGTGAGAGCCTATTATGTCACCAATTCGTTTAAGCCTGGTCAGTTGGTCAGTGCCCTGCACTTTCTCCAGACCTGAATCACTGAAAACCTATGGGATCAGCTGAGTTTCCATGTAGAGGCTCATAACTCTGTACCCCAGAACCTCAATGACCTGAGGGGAATGCCATGCCGAAGACGTCATGCAGAAGACGTCATGTTGGCGTATACCCATCTTGGTTATTGGCTGTTGTTTAAATAAATGGTTTGAGATGGCTAAATCACCATTTCATGCTTCTACTTAAATGCACTACTTTCATGTTATATTATCACTGTAGTGTGAACTTTTTACATTCCACCTGAAAGCCAAATAACTTTTTGTGCATAGTGCATGTTAGAGTAATCTGAACTAGTGTTGGTTTTAACACGATGAATGAACAATACATAGAAGGAAACATAAATCAACGTTTGAATTAGACTAGCTTCTCTTTGTTCTCATTAAAGTGTACACACACACCTGAGCCACCACTCATCAATCGCCAATCATTCAACAATTACTGAGCTGTGAACGTCACTGATAAAATACAACACCTGTCCAGTCTGGTCAGCTATAACTCTTGTGGAGTTTGGTGTGTTCTTTTAGTGTCTGTCAGTTTAATATAGTTACTCTCATTTCCTCTCACCTCTTTAAAGTATGCATGAAGTGGACTGGCTACTCAGAACTGCCTCTAGGTGTGAATGCAATGCATGTGTTGGCCTGCTGTGGATTGGCTATACCCGTCCGGAGTGTGTCCATGCACTGCTCTGTGCCTGACTAGAATAATTAAAAGTGATTTATAAAAAATGTGTAGGGAAGGGAATCGGACTTTGTATTTTATAATTTGACTTCTCTAATCTTTCATCAATGCGTCATCTTTTTTTTTTGGTTAATATGATTTCACATAATTGCGTAAGGCTTTGTATAACAGTTCAGTCAGCATATATGTTTCAGCAAACTGCTCTGTGTAAAGAAAAAATATTGCCTCCCTTTCAGTAGCTTGTGTTATTAGTGTAATAAAAAAGTACATATTGCAGGAAATGTATATGCAGAAAATCATTTTTAAAATGGAACAGAATTACCCAACATCCATTTATTTAATAACTAGTCACACTGTATGCAAGATCAGAGACTAAACACACACACACACTGATTAGCGGGTCAGGTCCTTTCTGTGAGAAAGGGGGATGCTTAAAGAGTATACCTTCCTGCATTATGTTTGACTCTTAACACTCTCATTAACCAGACACACACAAGCATATCATTCTTAAATAATTCTTATTAAAACACATTTGAGGTGTTAAATCTGCTCGAGTTGCAATTAAACTTTCAAATGAGGAATGTTCATTAATAACAAACTGATGTCTAAAGAACAGTTCCTTGTAATTTTATTATTACTTTGGGTTCGTCTGTGTCAATGATGATAACGATCAGATTAGATTAAGATCATCGTGAATGTTTTCAGAATCGGCAGATGTAATAAACTTATTTAGATTAGACCAAAATATCTGAATATCATCATAACCAGTGTCACTTAGCAACTACCCAAATTTCCAGTTCCATGATGCAGTCTGAGCAATTGAGGGTGAAGGGCCTTAAATCCAGGGCTTAACAAAAGCAGTGGTGGGGCTTGAACCAGTGACCTTCTGAGTACTGTTTCCCCTTAAAATCCCAATAACATTGTAGTAGTGCAGTGATAAATAACCTCCAGCATATCTAGCATATACCAGTAATAATAATTACAATACTGTAAATAAAGGGAAATCTGAACTGGTGCATTGGCCACTGGGTAAAGAAATAAAGTGGACAGTTGATTGTCATTGCTACACAGTGGTGCAGTCTTTTAATTGGAATTCAATTCTGTCATGGCGTATTGTTCACTTCTGCTACATTTAAAAGCATGGCACAGGGGAGTGGAATAGAGCTGATTGTATTTCAACAAATCCGCACATAGTGCTTTTTAGTCATGAAGCGGTCTAATGAAGGGTTTCTTGAAATCGTAGTATGTTTTATGTAACTAAGACTATACCGAATTCACAGCCGTGTAATTCGAGTCGGGGACCATGAAATGAGGCATCTCCTGTGTAATATGCAATGCGCTGTAAAATTCTAAACGTAATATGTGTTTACCATTTTTCATTCGTGTACCGTTCAAGTGTCTCACGTTCACTGGTTAGCATTCTACAGCAATTTAGTTAGCAATTGCTCATACAAAATGTACAATATGTTGAAGTGTAAAACAGCTACAACATGATGGCTGAAACACAGATGAGAATTGACCATTCATGTAGGTTGTGCTGTGTATTTTAGCGTCCTTTTATTTTATTATTTCATTTATGAGAGTAATTTAATGACTACATGGCACTTATCTTTAAAAATACAGAGTACAAAAATACTCCGGATGGATTTTCATGCTTCATTCTTCTAGAATTTCAGCAATTTAGAATCAGATGTGTACTTGAGTATTTCTTTTCACTGCGTTTTACTTTTTGCAGAAACACTGTGGCGTGTGAATGTAGGTGTGTGTTTACCTGGTGGGTAGTGTGCAGCAGCCGTCCGCTGTCAGTCTGACCTGCGTCTCGTAGCTGTCTGCCGGACACTGAACTGGTTGGACAGGAGGACACTCCACTGTGCTGCAGTCCACACTAAAAACTGCCCCCCCGCCCGCACACAAAAAAACTCAGTCAACTGTGTGATCACCAAAATATTGCAAATAATGTGCTTATGATTTCACGCTCAGGCCTCTCGATGCTGTTTGGGGTGAAGTGGAGAAAACGTTAAACAAATGGAAACAATTCCGGCATCCGCCTGCCTGTCACTTTGTTTACTAGAACAGCAAACAGGTCTTGACAAGAAAACAAGTGCTTTACGTGACTGAATATACGTGCGTTCACACACTAACTGCTGCTTCCTGACAAGCTCGCTAAATTATAAAATTTCTATGAAGGAATTTACATCCAGAGACGAATGAACCTGACAGAACTGTACTGTACAAAAATCTGGCTGGTACATCAATAACATCTACATCTTCACGTTCAATGAATGATTGCTACATGGAAAATTTCACTGAGAAGAAGGAGTTGTTTAACACTAACAGTAATTGGTTTGCATCTCCAGCGATGCTATCAGCCAGTCAGATGTCTAAATACAGAATGATTTATTATGGCTGGGGGTGGGCAAAATGTTTTGACATTTAGTAAAATGGTCTAGATTTCCTAAATCTGTTCCCACCATTATGTCATCGCGTCAAGGAAATGTTTAAAACGGTGTCATTTTATTATCCACTAGTGGGTGGCACGGTGGCCTCACAGCAAGAAGGTCCTGGGTTCGATCCTCAGTTGGGCCGGTCTGGCCTAATAGGGTTTCTTCATAACAGAGCGAACTACAATCTCTGCTGCCCGGTTGATGGCGTCTGCAGTGCAATAAGAGACGAGGAATAACGCTGATTAGGTTTTTGTGCTCCATGCACAGAGCCGATCGGCATGTGAACTCGCATCATGCAGGTTCCTGTGCTGGGATGTGCGTCAATGCGTTAGATCTTGGCACAGGGGTTGGGCTCTAGAAAAGAGGAAGCATAATGCAACTAGGTACAAATTGGGCGCTGTAAAAGTTTTGAGTCTAACTTTGTGTGCTGCTGCCATCATACAAATGTTTTGGCGGACTAACTTTATTGCGTTTTGTAAACACAAACGATTATATTTCTCTCTCCTTCTGCCATATATAAAATAAAAGAGAAAACGAACAGAACTCGGATGTTTTTAATTAAAAAAATACATATAATTAAAAAAAATTACAACTTTTTCAGAAATGAGGTTTGTAAAAATGTCTTGAGATTTTTAAAGAACTCGGCCTTATTCTAGTTTAATACAAGGATTCGACTTTAAAAAAAAAAAACTAAGAGACCTTTCTATAAAAGAAAAAATGTAATCAGTATTTCAGCAATCATTAAGATAAATAAGAACCTTTCTGTTGTCCTTGCTACAGGATTGTCCATCTCTTATTAGATTACTATATGTAGACCTTGTATTTTGACACAATGTTTATCACACATTTTGTTTTTGCCAAGATTAGTTGATTAAAAAGCTCAAACATAAATGTACCATCTAATTCACTGTCTTGAATTAAACCTTTTTATAGTTAACTCGTAGGGTAAACAGCCCTCTTTGGAAAATGTATTTTAACATCCCATAATAGCCTCGTTTGCTAGACATGTAGTTATAACTAGAATGCAATGTATGTGTAGCTTAAATGCTAGTTAATGGCTAGACAGCTATCTGAACTACAATGAAGAACAATAGCGGCCAGGCCAATCCAACTAATGCGAAATGAAAGTGTTTTGGTGTGAACCAAGTTAATAATGAACAAGCATCTGACAACACAATTAATAATTAAAGTTGTATAATAGAATATACTGCATTACCACAAACATAGCATATCCCAGCTTGTTTGGAAGTTTGGTTCAGAGCGTAGGGTAAGCCATCGTACGGCGCCCCTGGAGGAGGAGACAGGGTTAAGGGCCTTGCTGAAGAGCCCAACCTTGGCTGCCAGGTGGAGTTGGGATTCGAACACTACCTGCTAGGCTACTCTCTCATATATATATATAAGTGATCTTTATTTGTTTCTGCACTTTTCTATTCTTGTTTGTAATGGTGAGGCCTGGAGAAGTAGTAATAGGTCGTGTCTGATAGAGCGTGTTTAGTATTGAGAAGCATTGAAACTGTGTGTTGTTGGATGGTCCCCGTTTCTCCATCTCCGTGTTCATGGAAACAGATCCTTCTGTTAATAAAGCAGTTTTGGTGAAGATTTCTCTGAAATAACAGCACTCGACATGCTTGTTTTCTTTTCAGCCAAAACACTTTAGAGATCTCATTACATTATTACACCGCTTACCACAGATGTTACACCTGTATGTACGTACTGTAATTCATGCAGGCGCGTTTTCTTTGGTGTAAGAGGTGTAAATGTAGCTGATTTTACACTGTTAGGAAAATAATAAACTGTATTGTTCAAATAATTAAGCATTAAAATGCATGATTTGCAAAATTGTATATTAAAAAATCTGCAAAATTTGTGGGGGTTCACTGTACTACAGTGAGTCAATATTTCTCCAGGCTTTACATGGTACTGATGCTTTACTTTATTTTTATTAATTTTTTTGGTGTGTTGAAGATGATGGCGAACAGATTTTGTGAATCATCTTACTCATATGAAGTATGGTTTGTGAAGAAATGGTTTATACCAAGTGTTAACATTATCTAGTACAACCTTCTGCACATTTACACGCCTACCTGGTTTGCACTCGTACAGGTCGCAGCACTTCCCAGGTTTGCCAGAACTTTTGGACACTAAGATGTTGAGGTAGCCAGGCTGGCACACTTTCCTCAGACACCCAGCAGGGTTGCACACACAACGACTTGGCAGAGGGCAGCACTCGCCCGGCGGGGCGTAACCTTCGATCAGCACAGAGTCCTCGGGACAACGTGGTGAGAACTGCACCTCACACCTGGCCTTAGAGCAGTCCGGCCTTTCCTCTACAAACAGAAATACACAAACGGAGAGAACATTAGTGTTGCTGGGCTCACAGAAATAACTGAATTCTGATTGTACACTCCTTTCGAGTTTGTTTTTGCAATTGTAATTTGTGGTCATGTTGTAAAAATAGCTACTTGAATGATTTATTGTGCCACACATTAAACAGTAAACTGTCTACAGAGGTCAAAGTGCAGCGTTATCATAAACACAGCTTTAAAAAAGAAAAAAACTATAAATATACACCTACAGTGCAACAGAATAATTTTTCCGCATACACCAGTTTTTTTTTGGAAGCTGTGGTCAGAGTTACAGGGTCAGCTATTGTGCAGCATCCCTGGAGCAGACTGGTATATACACGCTTAAAAGAAATCCGATATTTGATGTAGAAGTATACTCGTGTACCTAGCTCGTACCAAAGATCCAACTTGTGGAGTGTGTTTGCTGTGAATGGTGCCGAAAGACAATCGCATCTAATGTTTGAAATGCATCTATTATGCAGAGACAATGTAGCCTATTACTCCCTTTTGATGTGTGAAGAGAGGCGAGCCCACAGCGGGGCTGCGCTTCTCCTAAGTAAAAAAGGGTAATTACCTGAAATGAAGGGTAGTAAAGGAAGAGCGAAGAGAAAAAGAGAGAGAGGGAGCATAATGCCTGCAAATACACAATAAGTGAAGATACACCTATTTAAAAAGCTTCTCATATTTAAGTGCCGTGTTTATGTGTCATTACGCCAGAGCGTGTCACTGGCGTTTTATTCCAAATGAAGAACTAATGAAAATGACGACAGAATCCTTCTCATCTCCGGGTAAACATGACTCGAATTTGAAATGAAGAGGTAAGAAAAAGAACCTGGGATGAAGAGAAAGCATGGCTAAATGCCAGAAAAGTGACAAGTTTAAGATCGCAGAAACAAGCAAGTCTAACGTCAGAAGAAATGGAGCGATGTGCTCTTAAAACATTTAAAGTCTGATTTGTGGGTCGTTTTAAACCCATTCCACATAGGTTTAGACATGGATTAAAACGATTTAAGACTTCTTCAAATCTTGAAAAGGGAGGAAAGAAAAACAAACTGCAACCACCATTTCGCACTCTGAAGAAGTCCGAAATGGGAAATGGTTGCGTGTTTGAAGTGGGTTCTTTAGTGAATAAAATAGGTGCCTACGCTAATGCCAAAACCTTTTTTTTTTTTGTTAAACCTTATTCTCAGAGCTCTTAGAAATGGCAGATGGAAAAAGGGGGTCTATCTGCCGAACCCATCTTAACGTGCTCGCATCGACAAAGACGTACCACTTTGTGCGCTCGGCTTCTTGGCGATGCACAACCATGGACAGACTTTTTCAATTTGATCAATTTGCTGATGTGCATAGAAGCTGCAGAGCTGACCTGCGACAGCCTCTTAACATTTTATGCGCATATCTCCCTCTGAGTTTGTTTACAGTGAAAGCACTGTGGTTAATGCCCCGAGTGCCAGTTCTGCCCATTTATTTGTCCTGTGTGCAGGATATGGGCTCAAAAACAGCGGCAATGTAAAATCCTTAGTAAGTACATGTTTTGCTGCAGATATTGTCAGTGCCCATGTCAGTGGGGCTAGTAAGTCAGGAAGAATGGGGCCTGTTAATGGAGTATTACTGGAAATCTGAAGCATGGCTGCAACAGCAACCAAACAGTGTAGTCCATCCTAGCAACCCTGCTGCAGTAAAAAGCTTTTTTTTCCATGATAATGACCTCTTTTCACTTCAACGTGCATAGCCTTGCCATTATATCAGATCTATGAGCAGCTGCAGTGCCCAGTGTTCAGCCAGCACACGCATACAATAAGCCCAGAGAGACTTGGATACTTATGCAGGAAAATGCACAGCTTTTAATGGATGAAAATCCACCTTGTATGTCCTATGTTCAATTCCAAAGCAATTTTTTGATAGGTTATGCAAAAAATAGTGTTGCAGAACTGACTTCTACAAATACATGGCAGTCATTAATAGACAAAAGCTTCTGGCAAGAAATGGCAAATGAAATTAATTATTGGATATTTCTCAGGATTTAAAATTAGCCTGAAAAGAGAGCAGAAAATAGAAAATGGACAATACGAGTGACCCTAGAGGGAAACATCTGTAAAATTAATAGACTTGTGGCATCTAATACGTTGAAGCAACAATTTAGCAAAAAGGGGATTACAGTATTTCACTTTATAAAAGTATGTTTGTTGTCATACGAAGCTCGGCAGCAATGTTCACTGGTAAATGCATCAGGCATAACATTCTGACCACCTTCCACATCGTGTTGGTCCCCCTTTGGATGCCAAAAAAACTGTGCCGCACTGTGTATTCTGACACTGTTTATTCACAACCAGTATTAACTCCTTCAGCAATCTCAGATGAGCCTTGTGCCCCTGTCGCCGGTTAACTGTCACTTCCTGTTGGCGTCGGGAATCAAACCAGCTACCTTCTGATCACATACCCAGAGTATGTAAACATATTTACTGTGCCAGACAAGTATGTAGAGATACACCAAACATTTTCAAACATTTCATTAGCCAGCCAATCCCTCCACCACATAATGTTTACATAAAGTTATTATTTATCTAAATTACTCATTTTACATTCCCTGAAATGAAGATTCATTCCGGCTCCAACCGCACACCCCTAATCTAATTACGTTGTACCCGGTAATGACTATAAGTAGGCTGTGCTTGCATTTTTCATGCATTATTGAACAACACGGTCAGAGAAATCTTTTGCGGGCTGCTGTTGTACATGACTAACTCCTAGACGTGAGATTTGCTCAGAGCTGAGCTGATGAAATGAAATGGCTCTCTTCTCCTGTTCCCGTCCTCGTATTTCAGCCAGCTGCGGATGTGTGGTGCAGACGGAGGCAGCGGAGGGTATCCATGGAGAGAGATGGGATTAAAATGGGCCTGCATCGATACGACCCTCCACTGACTCATTAACAAGCCAGCTTAATCTAGTCTGTCAGAGCGAGCACGCGTTAGCCTGGTGCACAAACATGCACTACATTTTGAAAAACGTACGGCTCTACGGAGCTACAGATGAATCGCAATGCTAGACGTTTACGTGTATGACATGTCCGTTCATTGCATTTCAGAGGGTAATATTCTTCAGTGACCAATCACCTCTTTATAGTGCACTGCAAAAGTTGATCTGGTGAGTCACCAACAGTTGCAAAACAAATACCTTAGTACTTGTGGCCTGCCTGAACAATTAGAACATGTCACTGGAATATATAAAAAAATTAACCCATTAGAAATAAAAAACAATACAAAGCTTATTTAGCAGATAATGATTAGTTCCCACAACAATTTTTTTGCCCTGACTTTTGATTGCTGACATCGGTATTCACTCATTGCTTGAATCTCTCATACCAACAACCAAGCATTGTAAAAAAAATATTCATTAACATCTTTCTCAGTTGAAGAACCAAATCCACTCCGATTCTTTTTTTTCCCCCCTGATGTGCATTTTTGGACACGTCTACATTAAACCCCTCGTGACTTCTTGCTTGTGTCTGAGGTTCCTCCTGTTCGTAGTACTCTTGTGTGTGACTCCTGATTGGCATTTGACTGTGTAGAGGGAAAACCATGACTTATAATACGCCCGACTTCAAGACAAGTCAACTGTACAACAATCTAATGGCTCTCGAAGTCATGTATTGTGAGCTTTGCATAAGATGAACCCAGACCCCATCAATGTGAAGAGCCAGAGATTCTGGAGCAGAGATTTTAGTTTGTGGCCGGTCCACTAAGCAGCAGCATCACAAAAAAGGGTGGCATTGGCTAGCTAAGCTTTTCCTAAATAAAGTACATGCTTCGTAGTAATGGGCTCCTGAACAAGGCCCTTAACTATCTTCAATGTTTTTGGTCTCTGGTGTATGTTGCTTTAAAGTA